>SJYV01020493.1:0-20022 GCA_006410875.1 Neotragus pygmaeus | reverse complement strand
TCTTAGTTTGCTGATTCCTAGAATGTCGATGTTCACCCTTGCCATCTCTTGTTTGACCACTTCCAATTTAAGGCTATGGTTAAAGGCTGGTGAGTTTCCCTTCTCAGAACAATTGGCAAAGTCCGCGTCCTATTTCCCTTATGGAGCTCCCACGCTCCAGGATTATTATTGTTGTTCAGTTGCTAAGTCATGTCCGATTCCTTGCAACTGCATAAACTGCAGCACCTAGCCTTCCCTGTCCTTCACTGTTTCCCTGAGCTTGCTTAAACTCATGTCCATTGAGTCAGTGATGCCATCCAATCATTTCATCCTCTGTTGTCCCCTTCTCCTCCTGCTCTCAATCTTTCCCTGCATTAGGATCTTTTCCAGTGAGTCAGCTCTTCATATCAGGTGGCCAAATTACTGGGGCTTCAGTTTCAGCCTCAGTCTTTCCAATGAATAATAAGGATTTATTCCCATTAGGATCGACTGGGTTGATCTCCTTGGAGTCCAAGGGACTCTCATGAGTCTTCTCCAGCATCACAATTTGAAAGCATCAGTTCTTTGGCACTCAGCCTTCTTTATGGTCCAGCTCNTTTATTCCCATTAGGATCGACTGGGTTGATCTCCTTGGAGTCCAAGGGACTCTCATGAGTCTTCTCCAGCATCACAATTTGAAAGCATCAGTTCTTTGGCACTCAGCCTTCTTTATGGTCCAGCTCATATCTGTACATGAGCACTGGAAAAATGGTAGCTTTCCCTGGCTGTTAGGCACCCATCTTTATTTCCCAAGAGCCAGATGGCATGAGGGCAGCCCCTATGTCCTGGAACCTGTTAATTCAAATTCATTTATCCACAGGAAGCTTGAGAAACCTAGCTCAGCTACCCCACTCACTGTACTTTCTGCTTCCAGCACAGCTGGTTGTGGTTCTTCTTCCGTCCAGCCCTGACCAGCCTTGACCATGGCATTCTGTCATTTGGAGCTGAAGTGATAGGGTTTGCTTTTCCTCTCATCTGTGATGGTTGGATGGCATCACCGACTCAATGGACATGAGTTTGGGTAAAATTTGGGGGTTGCTGATGGACAGGGAGGCCTGGCATGCTGCAGTCCATGAGTCGCAAAGAGTTAGACATGACTGAGTGACTAAACTGAACTGAACTGATCCAAGTTTCATTGCCTTACATCTCACCTTCAAAAGATTCTTTACGTCTTACACAGCACCACTTTGCAGCTTAAATTTGTCTATCACCTTCTTGGTTGAACTGTGGTAGAGCTGGAAGAGATTTGGATGGAGACACAGGTGACTGCAGGCTTTGACTGGCCTTGAGCAGGCTTGTCTGACCTCTCTCAGTCTCAGCTCTCTCACCTGTAAAATAAGTAGCAACTCTCAATGCAGTAGTACCTGTTTTGGGTAGGATCCTAATTTTTGTGGTAAAAATCGGGGTTGCAAAAGTGCAAGGGCATCTGGGAACAAATTGAAAGAGAGATATTCAACCAGAAGGCAGTGCCTACATCCTGTAAATGTGACGCTTTCAGTATGGCCCATCCACATTTAAGTCATGATAACATGACAAAAGGTGTCATGAAGAATTTCTTTTGTCAAAATGACAGAATGGCACACAAAACTGGACTCTAGCTAATAAAACAATCATGGCCAGTATCTCCTCAGGCTGGTTGGTAGCCCATCTTTAGAGCATCCGACGCTTGTTGTAGGGTTCTGAGAGTCTCCTTTCCACAATGCAACCTATGAATTTTAAGACAATTTGTTGTAGATTTTTTGCATCTGTGTTTTTTTTCATTCTCTCTGTTTTATTTTTTTTTCTGGTTAGGCGCTTTAGAAGCTGCTGAAGCTGCAGATTTTGGTATCATTGACCTGCCTTCCTCTTTGTTTGGCAGTTGATGAATCCTTGGGGAGAAGTGTCTGCAATCCTGATGGAGAGCCAGAAAATAGAGCTTCTGTGAACAGCAGCCCCTGGATGCCTGATTTTTCTGAAAGATAGGCTCTTGATCAGGCAAGCAGGGGCTTAATGATTTATGCCTTCATGCCCAACTCCAGATAAAGTTAGACTGCATCCTAGAGTGTATATAGAAGGAAAAGCTATTATAGCATTTTACTGGTTGGCGATACATTAAAAAAAAAAAGAGAGACAGAGAGAGAGACATATTATTAAACAGCTTGTATTTGAAATGGTTTCCAAATTTCAGCAGCCCAGGGATAATGATAATAATAGAAGAGGGAGTCTTAAAACACTTTAGGGAGTCTCATCCTCTTCCACCAGGCTTTCTTTTTATTTAAGATTTAGCTTAGAGCTTTGTTCTGTATTTGTATTTTAGAAACAGAATGGGTGAAAATATAGCATTGCTAAGGTTTAGAAGAAGCATGAGATTTTTTTTTAAAACCTCTCCCTACCTTTTTGCTAAAGAAAATGATTGTATTTTAATAACCGAAATAAGAGAGAGGCTTAAGATCCCGCCTTAGAATTAAAAATACAGTGAAAACTAAATAAAGTCAAGAGTCTAAGTTATAATACCAAATCATTCTAGAATGCCTGAGAGGGTTTGCCTCTTTTGTCATTGATTAGTTGTCGTACTTAGATCCAACTCTTTGCGACCCAATGAACTGTGGCCCACCAAACTCCTCTGTCTATGGAATTCTCAGGCAAGAATACTGGAGTGGATAGCCGTTCCCTTCTCCAGGAGATCTTCTTGACTCAGGGATAGAACTTTGATCCCCCTCCACCATGCGTTGCAAGTGGATTGTTTACCATCTGAGTCGCCAAGCAAGTATTTTACCACTTAGATTCTGTAATGCTTTCTCCTTCATGTCTATCCCAATTCAGTGTATTCCATGAGGTTCCTTACAGGTCATGAGCCACTCCTTGAATGGAGTTTTCCCTAACAGAGCAGACCTTGATCCTCTAGGCAGTTGCCCTCAGATCGCTTCAATGTTTCTGTGTCCTCGTTTGGTTTCAGCGTGCTCTTTCTTTGGACCACTGACAGCTTCTGGGTCTCTAGAGGACCTCCCTCAAGCTGCTGCAGCCCCTTTGCCTGCATACTCAAGGGGCCCTAAGAGTGGGTGTGCTGGGAGTGTCCCTGTCCTTCAGAGGCCCTGGGCCGATAGGTGACCGGTAGAGAAGCAGGGATGCTCAGGACTCTTTCTGAAGTGTTCTCACGTTCCAGCCTTCTCCTGCAGGACCTGGTTGGAGTCATCTTCCATGAGACTTTGAAATAGCTTCTTCCTCTTCCCTGTCCTACTTTCCTCATTTCCTTAGCAGTTTATTTTGAGAGCTTTTTCATAATGCACATCCTATCTCAAAGTCTGCTCCTGGGGAACCTGACTGAAAATACAACTTTCCTGGTATCCCTTTTCTTTGAATTCTAACAGCAATCTTCGGTTGAACACTGGTAATATACTGGGCCACATTGCTCGATTACTTTTCACTCCAATGAGATTGTGATCCCTCTGACAGTGCTTGGAACCCTATCTTAATATCTACTGTTCTTACTTTGCTGTTTTACCATGCATCTATATCCAAAAAGATTTTAGGAGCTTTACAATAAATGAGTAAGAAGGATAAACTAAAAACCAGTGGACAGAGGACAGAGGATAGGAAACAAAAAATAAATGGAGGTGAAAAGAAGGTAAATCAACAAGTATTGACTGAGAAAAGCAACCACAATCAGAAATAACATTTAGCTTATATGTCTTAGCAGCTAGGACAAAAATCGAAACACGATGCCCTTGCTTAGTTTTCAATGCTTAGCAGTATAAAGTTGCTTTGGTTATCTATTGCTGTGTAACAAATTACCCCCAAATTGAGCAGCTTGAAACCACAAACATTTATTCTGTCTCACAGCTTCGCAGGGGCAGGAAGCAGGGAGCCGCTTAAGCGGGGAGGGGGTTCGGGCTCACAGTCCACCCGCAGTCGGGCTGCTGGCAGCAGCGCCGGGCAGCAGGGCTTGACTGGAACCAGATAACCCAGTTCTAAGCTCACTGGTGTGGTCGTTGGCAGGCCTCGGTTCCTCGCTGGCTGTTGTCCAGAGGCTTCCCTTCTGCCCCAGGTACTTCTTCACAGGTGGCCTGAATGCACTCGTGACACAGCAGCTGGTTTCTCCCAGAGCGAGTGATCTGAGGAAGGAGAGAAAGCCAAAACGGAAGACGCCGTTTTCATGCGTCCTCTGGGAAATGCAAAGCGTCAGTTCCGCGCGGTCACCGGTTTCCCAGGCCATCCCCAGTGCGACAGGGAGGGGCCTGCACAGTGCGTGAGCTGGGCGGAGCTGGAGATCGCGGGGGTCGTCGTGGAGGATCGTGACCACAGGTGTACATCACATGCGTGCATTTCTCCTGAAAGCGAGGAGTAAAACTGATAGTGCAAGAGAGGGTTACATACGTGCGTTTTTTGTATGCTCCGTGTACTTGTCATATGAAGGGTTTTCAGTGAATATTTATGGATATGTAAAGCCTACTAGTCTTCCAGGATGCATTCTCTACAAAGAAGAGTAAGTCAAATGAAGCTATTCAGAGTAAAACACTCTGTGCCTGTACTACCTGGACGCTGATTTAGGCACCTGTAAATCGAGCTTCTTTCATAAAATGTGGTAGGTATGTCACTTTCTCTTTATTTCTAATGCTGGCACTCTAAAGCACGTGCTTAGATTTCTTCATCAGTTTCTCAATGAACCTGCCTTTGTCTAAATTCTCTTCATCCTATATCTCCTTTTCATCATGTCACTGTTGCTTAATGACTCAGTACTAATAGAATAAAGTCCAATCTCCTTGACTTTTTCAAAAGCAGAATTCATCTATCCAAGTCTTTATTCCGTTGCTTCCATCATGAGCCCTTTATTTCAGCCTGGAAGTATTATCACTGTATTCCAGATATTCATGCCTTTTTTTCACTCAACTAATTTTTGTAGCTGTTTAATCCCCTGGGAATTTCTTATTCTAATATATGTTACTGCCAAGTGCTTGTTGAGTTGACCTCCTCAGTATTCTTTTCTCTATACCTCTGTCTTAGTTTGAGATCTCAGTGTTTCTTAGCTAGATTAACTTTTTTTTTTTTTTTTTAGCCTTCTGGCTTCTTTTTTAACCAATCCATCCTCCCTAATGCTCTATTATTTTTATAACCTGTCACACCAATCATGCCATTTCCTTGTTTAAAATGAACTCACTTAGCTCTTTCACTCTTTTGAAGCTCTGCGATCATCTGTATTGTCTGGGTTACTCATTTTGATGTTCTGTAACATGTTTCTTCCTATCATCACTTAACTTTTCTCTTTCAGTTATTTATTAATTTATTAATTTAACATATCCTTTGCATACATATGATATGCCACATACCATGCTAAATCCTGGGGGATATAAAGATTAAAAAAACAGACCTACTTTCTGCTTTCATGGTCTTTAGAGTCTTGTGACAAATAGGGACAAAATTAAGTAATCACATTAAAGAGAAAGTGTTTTAAAGGGAGGACACATGGTTGTAAAAGATACATACACAGAAACCAGCCTGAGACCCAGACTTCAGAGAGGTTCCTCTGAGAAGTGACTTCTGAATTGGGATCTGAACAGTGGACAGAAAGCACATAGTGAAGAGGGCTGGAGGGAGAGAAGGGTAAGAGAAGGTTTTCAGTGATGCAGTGACATGGGTAAAGGCCATATGATGGGGCAAGCACATAGAAGAAGGGTGGGGTGATTGGACCCAGGAACAGAAAAAGGACATTAGTAGAAAACCTGGTGAAATCTAAATAACGTATGGAGTTTAGTTGATAGACAGGGAGGCCTGGCGTGCTGGGATTCATGGGGTCACAAAGAGTCGGACGTGATTGAGCGACTGAACTGAACTGAACTGAACATACTAATGTCAGTTTCTAAGTTTTGAGAAACATATCACAGTAACAGAAGATGGTGACATTAGGGGGAAGTGAAACTGAGGGGGCTGTGTATGGATACTCTCCACTACCTATTCAACTTTTCTGCAAATTTAAGAGAACTCCAAATGAAAAGATTATTTAAAGAAGAAAGAAAGATGGAAAGTCCCAGGGACCTTGTGCACCATCTTAAGAGTGTTGGTCTTTATCTTGCAGTGAGTGTAAAGCTGTGATGGTTTTAGACAGTGGATGACACAGCAGAGCTGCGTTTGAAAATATCACTGGTATGGGGGCTGTGTGAATGGATTAGAGGGGTGATTGGGTGGGCGAAAGGGGCCAGGTGGGACACTGTTACAGTCATTTGACAAGAACTAGATGAAAGTGGGACAGACTCTCTTTGGTGATGTGTATATTCATCAGACATATTTCATGGATGAATAAATGAATAGACAAATAGATGAACTAGTGAAAAAGGATCAGATCAGGTGAAGTCAGCCTTGCAGGTGCGTGGGGACACTGTCCCAGGCTTGAGGACTGGGACCTGTGAATTCTGACAGAATCAACAGACTCTTCCTCAGGGTTTTTCCTCTTACTTGCCAGGACCTTACTCCAGAAATGGGTGGTTCCTTGTCTTATTTTTGGAATGCCCAGTGCTTGCCCAGAGGTCCTGGGAGGAGCGCTGAAAGTAAAGGCAGAGCTTCAAGATATACTTGGAAAGATCCGAAAGTGATCAAGACCAGAAAATGTAAGTCAGTCAAGATGTGGTGAGACATCTGCACAAAGGCTTCTTCTCTGGAGCAAGTTCATTCTGCAGATAATCTCTATTTTGCTCTTTTGGCAATAGAAACGATCTTAGCTTTCTTAGAGCACCTGTAACTACAGGATCTTTACCTCCTGAGGGAGTTTCTAATTTCCCTGTGGAGAAAGGAAGCCAGGGGAAGGGCCATGTATGGGGGAAGGTGCCATACCAAGAGTTTTGTTTTCTCACTTTGGTGAGATCTAGCAGTTTGGGCAGGGGCAGGTCTGCCTTTTCTGCGATTTTTTCTCATTTGAAAAGACAGTTTGTGGTTTTTAAAGAATTACCTCTTGAACTAATTAGCTTGAAGATCAGGAGGAGACTGCTGAGCTGCTTTCAATCTAGAGGAAGAAGAAACTAAGAATGATTAATATTCCAAGATTATTTCAGCCAGGCAACCCTGAAGATCCCCGTTTCTCTCCTAGAACCCTTCTTCTAACATCTGAGTTCAGGGTATAGAGAGAGTTATCGCTATCTGTGTTTGTTTTCTAACACATGACCAGTTTTAGCCAATGGAGTTTATATCATGGATCTCAGAGGTTAATCTTTCCCCTTTCTTGTCTCCTCTCTGCCCCAGACATGCATTCATTTGACTGGCAGGCTGGAAAATTGAAAAATGCCACCGGGGTTATTAAGGTTGAAATCGTTTCTGCTCCTTGAAGCTCTGCAAGCTTGTTATTGCTGCACCTCTAATATTCAGGCATCGGAACAGCACGTATTGTTCTTAGCTTGCTTGACACAGGCCCATCTCAGCTGTAACACCCAGATAGAATGAAGGGGTCTCAAGATGTCATTTCTCTACTTTGAAATAGATCCTTTTAGTCAATTAAAACAGAGCCCCCAAAGTTATTAGAATATATTCTGTGTCTTTGTGCATACACATTTGATATACTTTTGTTCTTATTAAAAGGGTAAACCTGGAGAAAAGGAAAAAAAAAGAATCTTCCATAATCCATATTTTAATAATTGCCTGTGCACACATTGAGTCTACAGAGACTTTTCCCGTTTCCGTAACTGTTTACTTGGCTCCTTTATGAAATGCATATTCCTTACCTGGCCTGTAGACCCTGACACAGCTTCATGCCTCTCCTGAACTTGAATGTGGCTCCCTGTGAGCCATTACCACGTGTTGAGTCTGTCTGTAAGATGGAGATATTATTTTAGTGGCTCTTTTTTTCACAATAATGGCTCCAAGGTGTATAACTTCTTTTGAGTCATTATAATGTTAATATAGAAATATTAAGAAAACCATTGGGAAAAAGTTACTTTGTAATTGAGAAAGCCTATTTTCCACTGTTAATAATTTCTTCATTCATTTTTTTCCTCATAAAAATATCGAAGGGCCTTAATCCATTAAAAAAAACCCTACAAACATTTATTTAAAAAGAAGAAAGCATTTCTCACCCCACCTTAGTAACAGGAAACAATACCACCCCTCCGCTGGAAAACTTCCATGTGTGGTTTAAACACAACAAAGAAACAAAATAAAAACACTCCAAACCCAGACTTCAGAGAAATTCTTCAGGAGAGAGAATTTGCTTCTATTTAGCTTTAGGGCAATAACATTTTTATCATGTTGCCCCAGGCAAACAATTCAATATTAACAGTAATGTCTGTTTATGACTAAGAATAGGATGGAAAATAATCTACAATACTAAAAAACCCTGATCATAAAACTGAACTTAAATCTATGTCCTTCAAAAATTTCAGCATGTGATTGTCTTACTACTACATTGGTATATCAATCAGGGTCCCTGCAGAATTCATTACTGATGGTTCAAATGAGAAAACTTTAATAAAAGAAATGCTTAAAGGAATGTGCAGGCTGGGATCAAATGAGAACGAATGAAGGGTGAGCAGGTGGTCCACTCAGGACTGAAGCAGGAAGTCATTACCTCGCCCTGACTAAGAGGCTGAGGAAAGGAAATAGGTAAACCAGACCCCAGTGAGCCCTGAAACTGTGGAGGGAGAGGGTTGCTGTCAGAATGAACGGACACAGTTGCCACTGTAGAAAACAGAATGAGTGTGGAATAAACATGCCCAGCTTCTCCCGCCAACCATCTCCTGCATCTCTCTGTTGGCCAGCCTTGCTCAGAAGGCCGCCAGCAAGAGAGCCCAGGAGTGTGGTGGGGATGGACCACATTCTGAGCACAGAAGAGGAAAGGCGGGAGGGAAAAAGGAAGCATATCCAGAGCAGTTGATCTCTGGGTTGCTGAAGGATTAGCATTATTGATGTCTAAAGAACTAAATTATTATACAACCCACTCCAGTATTCTTGCCTGGAATATTCCAAGGACGCAGGTGCTGGGCAAGCTGCGACTCTGTGAGGTCACAAAGAGTTGGACATGACTGAGCAACTAACACTTAACACTGATGCTTTTTACCCTTCATGAAAAAAAAGCTAAACATTCCATTTTTTGTCTCATATGAGATGAAGATTTCAAAATTATCATAGGCCGGTTTTTCTCTTGCTTTGCAAAAATATGTCAAATGTTATCTAATACTCCAATATCTATATGTGAAAGTGAAAGTTGCTCAGTTTTGTCCGACTCTTTGCAGCCCCATGGACTGTATAGTCCCTGGAATTCTCCAGGCTAGAATACTGGAGTCAGAAAATCAGAATACTGGAGTGGGTAGCCTATCCCTTCTCCAGTGGATCTTCCCAACCCAGGAATTGAACCGGGGTCTCCTGCTTTGCAGGCAGATTCTTTACCAACTGAACTATGAGGGAAGCCCTATATAGGAAATTATAATCTTGAAAGGACTTTTTACAGACGGTATCTCATTTAACCCAAACTACTGTCCTAAGAGGTAGGCATTATTTGATCTATTTAACAGATGAGGAGACAAGCTCAGAGCATAAAATGACTTTCCCAATATTCTGAGTCAGAATTAGAAGCATCAAGATGCAAACCTAAGTCACTTGACTCCAGCCCCCAGGTTGTCTTATACCACTGCCTTTTTCAGAATAATAATGTCATAAACTTGTCTTAGCAGCTATACTGAAGAACAGAACTGTCTGTACCTTGCAGAAAATTACATTTTCAGGGGAACTAGAATCTTCAGATCAGGCAAGCTCAGTTTCAGGAAGTAAAGGACAGTCCAAACTATCAAGTCTAGCTGAAGGAAATGAGGCAGGGAGAGATTCAAGGAGATTCGAGAAGCAGAGACTGGAAAGACACCCTGAGGAAATGATAGGAAGTAAGCAAGAATCTTTTAAGAGGAATGTGCATTCCTGAGAGTGTTTGGTAGAGAGTTATTAAGGATGTGAGCAAGGCTTACTGAGTGGCAGGCAGAATGCTGCAACATTTCTTTCTCTTTTGGATCTTTGACTTTTTTGGCAGTGCAGCCTGCAGCATCTTAACTCCCCAAACATGGATTGAACCCCTCCCTGCTGCAGCGGAAGCTCGGGTCTTAACCACTAGACCAGCAGGGAAGTCCAAACAGCATTTCTTCATGTAAGCTTAATTCATGGGCCACCTACAGCAGAATCACCTGGGTCACTCATTACACAGGTCTACACAATATCCCCTCTGCCTTAGAGTCAGATCTGTTTGAGAGAAGCTATACAGTTGAGCCAGAGAAGGCAGTGGCACCCCACTCCAGTACTCTTGCCTGGAAAATCCCATGGACGGAGGAGCCTGGTAGGCTACAGTCCAAGGGGTCGCTAAGAGTCAGACACGACTAAACGACTTCACTTTTCACTTTCATGCATAGGAGAAGCAAATTGCAACCCACTCCAGTGTTCTTGCCTGGAGAATCCCAGGATGGGGGAGCCTGGTGGGCTGCTGTCTATGGGGTCGCAGAGAGTCGGACACGACTGAAGCGACTTAGCAGCAGCAGCAGCAGCAGCAGCATGCAGTTGGACATTTGACATGCCCTGTTCATTAGTTCCTACCCTGCCCCCACATCCTCTCTCCTCCTGCACACTGAGGTGGAGAATCACTGATGGAGAGCAACTTTAAGCAGCTTGACTAAAAAGAGCTTTGTCACAGAACTGTAAATATTGGTCACTGTTCCGTTTTCTGGCATGGTTGACTATAAGCCATCTGATTACATATCTATCATCCCAACTTCTGTTTCTTTGCTGCAATCATATCTTCTGAATACGTTTTTGAAAATGTATTTTCTAATTTTATGCTTTAATAAACAAGGCATATTAAACACAGATTGACTTTTCTTCAGATTCTTACAGTGTCTTGAGTTAAATATTTTAAACATCAGTTATGGTGAACATTAAAGATGTGAATGCAGTAAGTTGGGAAAGTGGGTTGAAACTGTATAGATGATAAGATTGTTTTTAAAAAGGAATCCCTCATACCAGCGTATGCTCTTGTTATTTAGTCTCATTTTCATAAAAGTAATGTGGCGAATAAACAACTTGCAAGACCTCTAGGTGAAATAATATGTCTGGCTTTTTTTGTTTTTGCA
Source organism: Neotragus pygmaeus (assembly GCA_006410875.1). NCBI lineage: Eukaryota > Metazoa > Chordata > Mammalia > Artiodactyla > Bovidae > Neotragus > Neotragus pygmaeus. The sequence goes on along the minus strand of SJYV01020493.1, from coordinate 8,944 downwards.
AAATTATCAACAGATGAAGTCATTTCCAAGATACTTCCTAATCAACACTAAAAGCTTCTTTTCTGTTTTTATCATCATCTTTTTGCAGCATTCAAAACATGTATTGTCAGTGTGCTTTAAGATTCAAGTGTTTGGGTGCCAGATATCTGTGGTTATAGTATGTTTATTGTATAGAATGAAATATTGATTTTCACTGTTTTTCAATAAAGGTTTTGTTGGTCATTTGGAACTTCATTCTGTAGAATATGGATGCTCTACCTCCCTACACTGTTATAACTTTCTTTCCATTTGGAACTCTATAATCTGAGTCATCTCTCAACAAATGGGATTTCAAATCCTGTTTAATAATGGCTTTAAACAATTGACTGAGGCTGGCTGTAATTTAACTGTGACTCTATAAGCCACGTGTGCTGATTGGCCTTGTTGATTTATAGGGAGGTAGAGATATTTTGTGGCTCAGTGATGAATCTGCCTGCAAAGCAGGAGATTCAGGAGACACAGGTTTGATCCCCAGGTGGGGAAGATCCCCTCAGGAGGGCATGGCAACCTACTTCAGTATTCTTGCCTGGAAAATTCCATGGACAGTGGATCCTGGTGGGCCTAGATCACAAAAGGGTTCACAGGACTGAATCAAAAAAGATACTTTGTACTAGTAATCTGAGGTTGAGTTAGAGCCAGATGTAGAATTTTCCTTCCTTTATTGTAATTTAAAATGGCAACTATATTGCTTCCCCTCCATGCAAATAAACAACAATAGCATTATTGATTAATCATAAGAACTAGGCCTGTTGGTTGTTTTTTTCCCCCATTACTGAGTCATGTTTTAGGGTAGATATATTTTGAGTTGTTTTTCCAGTAATGGTCATGGACTTGAATTAATTCATTAATCCAAGAGAGCAGTCTTGGATTAACATCTGTGGTTTTGATTTGGCTGACTTGGATGGAAGCTGCAATCTATAGTCATGGAACAAAACCAAAATAAACAGCTTATTTCAGAATTAACTCAAGAGTTTGACCTCATTTGCAACATGCTCTACACCAGAGTTTATTGGTTTTAACCTATGGATATTTTTAAAATTAAAGTCCTTATCTTTGGGGACTTTTCCAGAAAGTCCAGCAATTACTTTTTCAAATATCCATTATTTCTTCAGGGCGTATTTGATAAGAGACAGAAGAAAATATAAGCATTATATATTTTGGTGTAAAGATAACACAGCAATCGCTGTAGTAATTTCCTGTAAGTTCTTATCAAAGCAATTTAAAGCAAACAATTGGAAAGTGAAAATTAAATGTGATCACCTTTTTTGGAGAGTGTGCTCACAATGCCAAATAATCAATTGTATTGATTTCCCTCCTTCTGAGCTGACCAGTCGTTTTGTTTCCATGTAGCATCACCTCAGCATGTACCTCAGAGCACTGTCTAGAAAGAGACCTTAACAGGTGTTGCCACTGGGCTAGGCCATTATAGTTAAGATGGTGCTTTTATAAGACCTGACACTGACTTGAATGTTATTAATTCCTATACTGATATTAAAAGAAAAAAATCACTTAGCTATTCTTTTAAGGTTTAATTACATATATGCATATGTGTATGTCATTTCTCACACCCAATTTTCTTTGCCGTCTGTCACACTATTACTGGAAAGCAGATGTTCATTATATTTCTTTAATATGCGACTAAGTGAAGATATGGGGTTGAATTATTTAGTTTTTGAACTTATGCGTAAAACATTAAACTATACTAATATCAACTCTGCAGAAACTGTTTAAAAATAGGAGCAACTGGGGTGCAGTATTTCATGATTGAATTCTAAAGCTTTCATGCTGAAAGCAAACCAAGAGGTAAGAACAGCTGAAAGATTCCAAATGCATCACATCTGAAAAAACAAAAGGTAAGCTGAAGGTGGAGACTCCTCTCCGTATTCATTTCTTCTTGCTGTCCACACTACTGTAAGCTAACTGAGTTTTTTCAAAATTCTTGGTTGGAAATTTGCTTTCAAGCTAATATGAATTTTTCTATTCTGTAAATAGATATTATTAATATTTATTATTAATTTGGTCATATTCTGAAATTAAATAAAATTAAAGTGCAGTTCAAGGTTTCCCCCCCAGTTGTCTTTACTTGCACTACTGCGCAGAAAAACAGCAACAAAGAGCTGCTGATTCCCATCCTTTCAAGTTGACAGTCATTGCTATTTTTCCCTTTCCTGTTTACCATTTGAAATTTTGGCATTTGTCCTCCATATTGATATGAAACAGAAAAGCTTGACATGTCAAGAAATTGAAACTATTTATATATTTTGTTTCTTTGTGGTTTGAAACATACCCTGGTCTCTCTGCATTGGAAAGCAGTGTTTTTCAACTGAGTGATTTTTGCAGCCCCTTCCTGTCTCTGTTCCCCACACCCCAAGGGCAGGTGATGAAGTGTGGAGATGTTTTCGATTGCCAAGACTTGAAGGTGGGAGGGCTACAGTCATCCAGTGAGTAGAGGCGAGATGCTCAGAACAGCCCAACAACAAAGAATTATTTAGCCCAAACATCAGTCATGACAAGGTTAAGAAACCCTGTTCCAAATAACCCCCTCCAGGTGCGAGTGGGATGGTTTGAGAGAATAGCACTGAAAAGCGTATTTTATCATATGTGAAACAGATCGCCAGTCCAGGTTCGATGCATGAGACGGGGTGCTCAGGGCTGGTGCACTGGGATGACCCTGAGGGATCGGATGGGGGAGAGGGGGAAGAGGGATTCAGGATGGGGAACACATATATACCCATAGCTGACTCATGTCAATGTATGGCAAAAACCACCACAATATTGTAAAGTAATTAGCCTCCAATTAAATAAATTATACAAACAAACAAACAAAAACCAAAATAACCCCCTCCGAAAGCTGGCTTTACCGCTAAATCCATCCTAATGCATCTCTGGCTTTCAATTGCCAGGTTTCCATGGCTTGTTCACCCATTTCCTGGTTCACACTGACGATTCCACTCCACTCCACTCCACTCCTCTATTGAGATAATATAACTTTGTATGATTCTAAGGCTTTAAAAAGATCTTAACACCTCATCTTCTTTGACTGGGGAGCATTTGATCTTCCTGGCTTATCTATTTTGTTCTTTTTTAGCATACTGTTCTAAGTGCTTCTTCACATTTACTAACTCACTTTATGCTCAAAACATCCCTATGAGGAAGATATTATTAACAGTAACCCTGTTTTACAGACGAGGAAGCCAAACCAAGGTAACTTGGAAAAGGTCGATGCAGTTAGCAAGACTTATGTTCCTGGAGAAGGCAATGGCAACCCACTCCAGTACTCTTGCCTGGAAAATCCCGTGGACGGAGGAGCCTGGAAGGCTGCAGTCCATGGGGTCGCTAAGGGTTGGACACGACTGAGAGACTTCAATTTCACTTTCACTTTCATGCACTGGAGAAGGAAATGGCCACCCACTCCAGTGTTCTTGCCTGGAGAATCCCAGGGATGGGGGAGCCTGGTGGGCTGCCATCTGTAGGGTTGCACAGAGTTGGACATGACTGAAGCGACTTAGCAGCAGCAGCGTGTTCCCTTGAGTCTCCCTTTCACCTCTCGTCCTCTCAACAGCCTTAATCCTTTGCTCTTTCCATCACGTTCTGGGCTCAGACTCTCCCAACGCCGTGGTAATGTGCTGTTCAGGTAGCACTGAGCCCTGGACTGTGCTGTCCTGGGCTGGCCAAGTGGAGAGAACTGTCCTGCTGACTCAGTTTCCCTCATTCCACTTTGGAGTCTCACCTTTTAGCCTTTCAACCTTTTAGCCTTGAAAGGTCCTAAACCATGTGGAGACCTGCTTCTGGAGGACTCAGGCATTCAAGCCTGCTCTCCTTGTAGAGTACTGGCCGTCTGCATCAAGCACTGTCAAGGTGCTTTGCACGTATTATCTCAACTGGGTAGGCACTGGGAAACCTGCTGCACACAAGAGGAGATGAAGACCGAGAACTCAGCTGCTAACTGCGGGTGTTGACTGGTGATGCACAGAGTGAGGTGCTGCATTCAGGGCCGTATGATTTAAAGCCCCCACTCTTTCCATGGGATCCTGTTAACTCATGTCCTGCCAATAGTCAGGGACTTCACTAGCATGGCTAGGTTTGTCCATGGTAGAGCCTGGTTACTTTCCGTGAGGCACACAATGGCTTTCAGTTGACCAGAGTGACTTGATTCATACTGGCCTGCTGTTCTCAAAGTCGGAAAATATTTAATTTATTTTTACTCTCTCCTTTGAGGCCACAGTAGAATTGGTCTCATCCATTTATTGAACATCTAACATAATCCAGCAGCTTTGCTAGTTGCTGCAGTTCTGGGCTAGTCTCTCAGACTTCTGGAGTCACGGGTGCCCAGGAGAAACCGCAGCAGGGTCCATGGTCTGACAGGCTTGGTTTGGTGCCAGGCCACTCCTCCATGATATTCCTTCTCAGTCAGGGAACTCCTCTAATCTTTAGGTTGCCCACCTTTCAAACTGCGATAGGAATACTTTAAATCACAGGTTGTGGGGAGTCTCAAAATTCCCAAGGCACAAAGACTTCACTGACATGGAGCAAACAGAGAGGAAACCCCCCACAATTCCCCCTCATTTTAGGTATAGGACATAGGTTCCCAGCAGGATGTGCCTGAAAGCAAATAAAACATCCCCAAACAAAGTGCTTGGGCATTACAAAAGACAGATGTCACCTGTCTGATAACAGATGGGAGGAGAGAGAAGGTGAAATGTGGAACTTCCGCGGGAGATTCTTTAAGTCGATGTATTCTAGTATTACAACTCTTTCTGTAGTTTTGCTCTGGGGAAAGTGGTTTCTCTTTGCTTGCTTAGCCTGTGTTGTAGAATTCCTGTGTGCAGCCTGGCAAATTACTGCCATATCCTGTTTCAGAGATGGCTGCTCTTCTGTCACGGGTAGAAATTTTCGAGTGCATAAAAGCGTGAAAGTGTATTATGAGGGTGTGAAGGGTGTGAATGTTTTTGTAAGCAAGATATGCTAGATGTTATTTCTACCCACAATTTACTTTTGTGCTTTTTTGGAGGGCTTTGTAAAATCTCTCAAAATACCATCTAGACGGTTTCAGCCCCTCAAGTGAATCTCCATCACCTGTGTGTTCTCTTATTTGTCTGTCCAGTTATGGCAGGCATCAAATTTTTGTAGATCATTAGACATTCCTCAACTTTTTCTGCCAGCCATTCTGGAGACTGGAAAAACTCAAGACTCATCTTGTCAGAATCCCTTTGTAGTTCTGAGAAACAGTTCTACCCAATAAAATACAAACAGAAGTCCAGAAGGGAGTCAGGGAAAACTTTTACTTCTTCCTAGTAAGTTTAGTTCAGTTCAGTCGCTCAGTCGTGTCTGACTCTTTGCAAGCACGCCAGGCCTCCCTGTTCATCACCATCTCTCAGAGTTCACTCAGACTCGAGTCCGTGATGCCATCCAGCCATCTCATCCTCGGTCATCCCCTTCTCCTCCTGCCCCCAATCCTTCCCAGCATCAGAGTCTTTTCCAATGAGTCAACTCTTCGCATGAGGTGGCCAAAGTACTGGAGTTTCAGCTTTAGCATCATTTCTTCCAAAGAAATCCCAGGGCTGATTTCCTTCAGAATGGACTAGTTGGATCTCCTTACAGTCCAAGGGACTCTCAAGAGTCTTCTCCAACACCACAGTTCAAAAGCATCAATTCTTCGGTGCTCAGCCTTCTTCACAGTCCAACTCTCACATCCATACATGACCACAGGAAAATCCATAGCCTTGACTAGATGGACCTTAGTCGGCAAAGTAATGTCTCTGCTTTTAAATACACTATCTAGGTTGGTCATAACTTTCCTTCCAAGGAGTAAGTGTCTTTTAATTTTATGGCTGCGGTCACCATCTGCAGTAAAAACAATGACATATATTGCATACACCATAAGTACTAATCAGTCCTTCTTTTCTCCCCTCCCATTCTCTGTCATCTTTTCATCCTTTCATTCTTGTTGTTGTTGTTGTTGCCTTGAATGAAGTTATGATGATTGGAACTGCAGCAGCCATCTTGTGATAGCTGGGGAAGATCCCCCAAATCACAGAAATTCCAGCTTTTATCTTCTGAAATTGCAGAACTAATACCAGCAGCTGCCTACTTCTAGGCTTTTTATTACATGAATCAAGAAAATCCCATTGCTTTGAATTGCTGTCCATAACTTTTTTTTTTTTTTGGTTACTTGTGATTGATTTAATTCTGGGTATGGTAACTTTGACCAACATATTCCATTCACCTGTGAATTCTCATAGATTTCCATTTCTTGTCTGCTAAAAACTCTGCTCTTTCAGGAAAACATAAATGTTTGAACCAACAACTGCATCAGGAGTATATTCTTTTCTTTTTATGATGGATATTAAACACTGTATTGGACATCACTTTTACTTCCTGACTTTGTACTGTTAATGTGATATATTTTGCAATATGAATACCTTCCATTTGTTGCTATGCTATCCTGTAGAGAGATGTTCTTAGTGATATTCCTATGTTTTGCTTTGTGTCATTGAGTCATAAAGTCTAGTTATTTTTTATTCCCTTAAGATGAGTAATACAGAGCTCTCTTCTCATTAGACACTTCAGCAGGTATTTCTGATGGATGGACACATCGCATATTGAATTCTGCCAGCTGCTACTAGGCAACCAGAGAGGGTGTCAGTGTATGGTGGTATTCACACACACACAGAGCTGGGCTAGATGTGCTCTCATAGTGTCACTTACTTCAACTGAGAAAGAGCCAGACTTGGAACTGGATCGGCCCCCACCCCTACTTCTTTAGCTCAGAACTGCTTTTCTCAATAGCTTCCCACCACAGGATTCCTTTCAGAGCTCAAGCCCTGAACATTTATGTGGCATGTACATTAAGAGAGTTCTTTTTTTGAAAGTGCAGATCTTTTCTCTTTGATTTGGTATCTGACTGTGGTTATTTCTATTATTAAACATCAATGATTCATATTATATAACAGTAGTTATTCAGAATGAGAAGGTATAATATAAAGTAATAAGGTACCTTCAGTTGTGCATTGCTTTATGGTACTTGGGTGATTTAATTTTTTTCATATTTTATTTTTAGCCATCCCTATCATTTCATTGAATTGCACACATAGCATTTCCTTTACATAAAAATTTACTTTTTTTTTTCCTTAAAGGAAAACATTGAAAAGGACAATGATTTCAACCTTCTGAAAAGTCAACTTCTTTTTTATACACAAATGCTTGAAAACCATTATTAATTAGAAACAAAACAGCACCGCCCACATTCCTTTTGCTTCTCTGTGTCATCTCTGACAGTTACGAGAGACAAATATGTTTTCTCTCGTTACTACCACTGTTCAAGCAGTAAAACTCAGAGAGAAGAAGTGCAAACTAAATGCCAGAACACAGACATCAGCTCTACATGGACATGTGCTGACATAAACATGATTCAATCCTAGAGACAGAGAACACCCAACATCATCTATTTTTCCATATTATCAAGAATCTGAAGTTTTAAATAGCTCTCCAATGTCATTTCTTCAGGAACTGATTTAATATCCTTATTTCTGATTTGAGAGCATTAAAGGGGAGACAGAGAAAGCTTACCTTTCCCTCTTTGAAATTCAGAAGGAATGGTAGCTGGGAAAGACTGGTTGATTGGAATGAGTTGTTTAAGAACAAGATAAAGACTATAACACATCCTTAAAGACTCTGCAGTCATCTTTGTGCTTGGCGCAGGGCTGGCCCACTCTTGTCCCTCTGGCATGTGTGCAGAATCTAACTTCTGGATGGTTTCNAATGAGTTGTTTAAGAACAAGATAAAGACTATAACACATCCTTAAAGACTCTGCAGTCATCTTTGTGCTTGGCGCAGGGCTGGCCCACTCTTGTCCCTCTGGCATGTGTGCAGAATCTAACTTCTAGATGGTTTCTGTTTTGCAGTCTTCCAGCTAGATTCCCGCCTGAAAGGCAGGGAAGCTGCTGGTAAATGCATTTGCTGCGCCAGAGTCCTCTGAGATGAAAGTGTTGGGATGTAGAGCTGTTATCACACCCCTTGTAGTCTCATTTTCACTTGCACCTCAGCCATACACTCATGGCTTCCTGACAACCCACTTGATTACAGTGTGGAAATGTCTAGGTTCAAAGCCAGGCTGACGTCCTGATCGACTCATGGAGCTTGTTTTCCCTTCTTTTCTCTGTACTGCTTTGTTTCGACCTCTTCTAATGAAAGAAGTAGAGTCTTTTGACTTCTGGATTCTGTATTCCACTCACTTTTGTTGTTGATAAATGGAAATGTCATAGCAAGGCTGCCTGGAGATGTGGTTACTGAAGAGAAAAGACCTCTGGCTGGAAGCCCCGCCTGGGCCTGTTTGCCTGACACCTGTCCGGAGACATGAGTATCGCAACCCCCCGCGGCCGAGCCAGATGTCCCCCATCCCCTTTTCCCGCCTAAGCAACAGTTATTTGAGCCACTCCTCTGCTGCTGCTTCTTCCTCTCTCCACTCAGCCATCCGCATCCCTGTAAACATCCCAGGGGCGCACGCTGTGGGCACTGAAACTCCCTACTGAGCTACCTGACTGGTGGCTCTTGAAGGGGGATGTTCCCTGAGAGCATGTTTCCTTGGAGTGGAAGACTTTGGAAAAATCACTAATAATAACATCTGTCACTAACACCTTTTACAACTGGAATACCCCTTCATACAGCAGCTCAGTAGATTCTGACACAGTTTCTCACAGGAAATGATGTCATTAAGGTGGGGTTATTATCTGCACTTTAAAGATGAGAAAGTGAAAATGAAGTCGCTCAGTCATGTCCGACTTTTTGTGACCCCATGGACTGTAGTCTACCAGGCTCCTCAGTCCATGGAATTTTCCAGGCAAGGGTACTGGAGTGGGTTGCCATTTCCTTCTCCAGGGATCTTCCCAACCCAGGAAATGAACC
>SJYV01020492.1:0-10378 GCA_006410875.1 Neotragus pygmaeus | reverse complement strand
TCATAGCAGCACTATGAAAATTGTGCTATTGAGTTCACAATAGCCAAGATATGGAAACAACCCAAATGTCCCTCACCAGTTGAATGGATAAAGAAGATGTGGCACACACGCACACATACACACACATACACAATGGAATACTACTCAGCCATAAAAACAATGAATGCCATTTGCAGCAGCATGGATGGCCCTAGAGATCATCATACTAAGAGAAGTAAGTCAGAAAGAGAAAGTAAAATACCATATGATATTACTTACATGTGGAATTTAAAATATGATACAAATGAACTTATTTTGGGGACAGAAATAGACTCGTAGACATGGAGACAAACTTGTGGTTGTCAAGGGGGAGGGGATAGGGGAGGGATGAATTGGTAGTTTGGGATTAGCAGGTGCAAACTATTATATATAGGATGACAAACAATAAAGTCCTACTGTGTAGCACAAGGAACTGCATTCTATAAATCACAATGGAAAAGAATATGAAAAATAATGTATATGACATGTACAACTGAATCATTTGCTGTACAGCACAAAATAACATAACACTAAGTCAATTATACTTCAATAAAATAAACTTAAAAATAAAAAGTTTTCCTTGATTTCACCTCTGTTTTCAAGACTCTCAACCATGTTATACACAAATTGATAGTGTCTTATTAGCAACCTGTGTATTAGAGTGGTTCCATGAATGTGAGCTCCATACAGGAGATCAGTTTTAGAGAAATCAAACAGTTCATTGGGTTTCCCAGGTGGTGCTAGGGGTAAAGAACCCACATGCCAGTGCAGGAGACTTAGACACCTCAGTGTGATCCCTAGGTTGGGAAGATACCCTGGAGGAGGGCTTGGAAACTAACTCCAGTATTCTTGCCTGGAGAATCCCATGGACAGAGGAGCCTCGCAGGCTACAGTCCATGGGGTTGCAGAGAGTCAAACATGACTGAAGCAACTTAGGGCACACACATGCATGCGAACAGTTCATTAAAAGGCAATATTGAAATTCCAGTTCTCTGTGCTTTCAATGTCAGCTATGACAGTATAAAATCACCAAAAGCCAGAAACAGANAGTCAAACATGACTGAAGCAACTTAGGGCACACACATGCATGCGAACAGTTCATTAAAAGGCAATATTGAAATTCCAGTTCTCTGTGCTTTCAATGTCAGCTATGACAGTATAAAATCACCAAAAGCCAGAAACAGAACCTCTGAGCAGAGACCACAGAAGAATCTGGTCAGTAAAAATTCTTCATATGTAAACTATAACACTGACAGCACAAAAGTAGAGATATTTATGGGGAAATGTTTCAAAAGCTATTGCCTTGTGTGAGAACTGTTTCGAAATTTTAAAAATATTCATAGCTTTTGAGTCAGTATTTCTGCTCCGAGGTCTCCCCATGAAGAAAGAAATTTAAAATGTGCACAAAACNCAAAAGTAGAGATATTTATGGGGAAATGTTTCAAAAGCTATTGCCTTGTGCGAGAACTGTTTCGAAATTTTAAAAATATTCATAGCTTTTGAGTCAGTATTTCTGCTTCGAGGTCTCCCCATGAAGAAAGAAATTTAAAATGTGCACAAAACTTATGTCCAAGTATGTCAGTGCAATGGTTGAGTTTTTTAACCGATTTTTTTTGGTTGCAAAGGAAAAATGGCTATCATAACAGGCAAAACAATCAGAGATTTTTTTTAAGTTAAATAAAAATGTTCCCCTTGCACTCATATTCTCATATATCTTCCATTTTGATCTGGTTTTTAGGTTTATTTTTTATATTTTATTGAAATATAGTTGATTTACAATGTTGTGTTAAATCTCACTGTATAGCAAAATGATTCAGTTGCATATATATGCACATTTTTTCTCAAATTCTTTTCCATTATGGTTTTCACAAGATATTACATATAGTTCCCTGTTGTACAGTAAGACCTTGTTTATCCATTCTCTACATAATACTTTGTAGAGAATCTCAACCTCCCAGTCCTTTCTTCTTTCTCCTGCCTCCTCCATCTTGATCTTTCTAAAACAGTCAAAAGATTAGTGCAGATTTTTCACATCTAACATATAATCATATACAAACACCCACACTCAGGTCTTTTTCTTCAGTTAAAAAAAAGTAAGATTTTAAAATTGCTTTATAATTTGCTTTTTTTTAACTCAACAATATTATGATGGGTATCTTTCCAAATCAATATATTCTCATAGTTAATGCAACTAAGTTACCAATTCTACTAATATTTTTTAAACATTTGAGTCTTTTCTACTTTTTTTTTTTTTGCCATGGCAAGGAATGATAAAGGTAATGTGCACAGTTTTATTTCTATAAGAAAACCCCTCTCATTTAAAATACACTTATATAGAATGTTGCTAGATCAATGGAGGCATGTATGCAAGACATTTTGAAATGTTAATATATGTGTCTGTTCTGTATTTGCATTTCCATTGGAATAACCCGGCCCCTGTTTTGCTGAGTTCAGTTCAGTCACTCAGGCACGTCCAACTCTTTGCAACCCCATGGACAGCATCACAACAGGCCTCCATGTCCATCACCAACTCCCAGAGTTTACCCAAACTCATGTCCATTGAGTTGGTGATGCCATCCAACCATCTCATCCTCTGTTGTCCCCTTCTTCTCCCGCCTTCAATCTTTCCCAGCATCAGGGTCTTTCAAATGAGTCAGCTCTTCGCATCAGGTGGCCAAAGTATTAGAGTTTCAGCTTCAACATCAGTCCTTCCAATGAACACCCAGGACTGATTTCCTTTAGGATGGACTAGTTGGATCTTCTTGCAGTCCAAGGGACTCTCAAGAGTCTTCTCCAACACCACAGTTCAAAAGCATCAATTCTTCAGCTCTCAGCCTTCTTTATAGTTCAAATCTCACATCCATACATGACCACTGGAAAAACCATAGCCTTGACTAGATAGACCTTTGTTGACAAAGTAATGTCTCTGCTTTTTAATATGCTGTCTAGGCTGGTCATAACTTTCCTGCCAAGGAGTAAGCGTCTTTTAATTTCATGGCTGCAGTCACCATCTGCAGTGATTTTGGAGCCTAAAAAAGCTACAGGCATCCATTTACCTCATGGAGAAGTAGGACTATTAAAGCAGAAAGAATGAAAAGAGACAGATTGTGGAGGTATTCGGCTTTCTATAGTAAAATAATATTTCTGAAGACTATAGAAATGTGATTGTTACAGAAATAATGAAAAGAGAAAGATGAATGGCAGATTTCTCCAGCAAAAACAGGAACTGAGGAGACCACAATTAGATAACAGTGTCAGGCAGCTGCCTGGGAGCCTGTAGAGCGGGTAGGAGAGTGCTGCACTACATGAGTTCCTGGGGAGCTCTGACAGCCTTGGGGGTGAATGAGTGACTAGCCAGTCCAGGATTCCAGACCTGGAGATCAGGCCTGGTTATTGAAACCCACCCTGGGCAGTGGTTTGGAGCAGAGATAACCTCATGTTTACCAGCTCTTCTATACACCCAGCTAAGTGACTATCCACAGAAGGTGGGCAAGTGACTCATCTCTCCTGCCTTTAGTTTTTCCATCTGTAAAACGGGGATCCTGTTTCTCAGTGAGATCACTTACAGAAAATACTCAGCTCAAACTGTAGACTTACCGAGAATCACAGAATGGTAGCCATTATCATCTTTAAAAGGTGAAGGATTTAGGGAAGAAGGGGTCCCTGCTTCCCAGTGCCCTCAACAAGATTTAGGAAGGCATGGACTATCAGCATCTTCCCTACCCCTAGTTGAGATCAAGTGAGCCTTCATATGTTCTGGGTGAGTAAATGTCCACTTCCCTTCTTTTACAGACTTCTACTACCTTAGTTCAGTAAATTTTATTACAGTTGAATGTTTGGCTTTTTACTCAGAAATATCTTATTTGTAACTTGATTTTGAAATTTTTAGAAACATTATTTGACTTACCACTGTTTTACTAGAAACAATCAGAGCACCTTTTACTTTTCCTCTTTCACCTCTAGTTTTTGTTAGATATATATTTACCTTTTTAAATGCCATGTCTTGAAAAAATTTCTAATGTTATTTCAATGTGATATGCCTGTTCATATTTTTCCCCTTCTCTGGAATTTTATTTCAGAAGATATATTTTGCTGGGATGTCATGTATTTCTTTACACTTTTCCGATCTTTTTTTTCTTGAAAAGGGCTTTCACCATTAGATAACTGATCATCTTTGGCAGGTTGAATTTTTTGTCTTTTTGGACTGAGGGATTACCAGTGGACAAACTAGTAAATTCCCACCTTTGTGGTTAAAGTCTTGAGGAAGAAGCCCACTGGTACCAGCTCTGTTCACAATGTGATCAACTGCACTTTCCAACTAGAGAGACAAGGAGCAACTAACTGCCCACCTGAGGTCCACCCAAGTACTCCCCGCTTCAGAGCTCCCCCGTGGGTCCCTATAACTACAAATGCTGATCCGGTCTCAGATTATCCACTGGAACTGACCAGCCTTGTCTGTTTTCACCAGAATGAATAGGGACCTACACTGGCTGTCATTCCTGGAAAACTTGGGAGAACTCATCAAATCAGAAGCATCTTCCACCTGTGTCTTCCAAAGCAAGAGAACTGAGCATGGCATTAGGGATGGAAACTCAGGTACTATCTTTTCAGAGTTACCTCTGGTCTTGTTCAAACATACCTTTATCTGTAACACAGGCATATGCATCTCTGGACAAAGCTAACCAGTAACTCAATACCATTTCTAATACAATGCCCAAATTTCACAACAGTCATTAAATTAAGGACAGAAATATACAATTATCTTAAAAAGGCACACAACAGACACTTGGCATGTGTCAAATGAACAAGTGATTTTCAGCTATTCCTGAGACACTTGACTATTCAGGACATATGCTGTTTTGCTGAGGCATAGTTAGCAATCCACTGCATGATGGGATTGGTGAGCTGGGAATCTCTTATCCGGTACTGCGGCTTCCTAGGGGGCGCTGGTGGTAAAGAACCCGTCTGCCAATGCAGGAAATGTAAGAGACCCGGATAAGAGACACAGGTTTGACTCCTGGGTTGAGAAGATCCCTTGAAGCAGGAAATGGCAATTCCCCCCATTATTCTTGCCTGGAGATTTCCATGGACAAAGGAGCCTGGTGAACTACAGTCTATGAGGCCACAAAAAGTCAGACACGACTCAGCTACAGTCTATAGGCCCACAAAGAGTCATGACTCAGACATGACTCAGCTCACACACACACACATCAGGTACTGAGAGAGTATAACTGTGCACCAGCATTTCAACCTGACTTTGATGCGCACTTATTTTGTCTATTCTACTCAACATCTACTTCAGAGGAATTCTCATGAAAGATCTAAGGACATTCTTAGATGTTTTAATGCAGGAGACCCAGGTGTGATCCCTGGGTCAGGAAGATCCCCTGGAGAAGGAAATGGCAACCCATTCCAGTACTCTTGCCTGGAGAATCCCATGGATGGAGAAGCCTGGTGGGCTATAGGCCATGGGGTTGCAAACAGTCAGACACAACTGAACGACTTCACTCACTCCCTTACACAGGATGCAACAGACGTAAGAAGAAAGGTCCATATGTAAGAGCACATGTGTAAGCGAGCCTGTGAGGAACAGGTCCTGCTGATGTGCCCCTCACACTGCTATGCAACAGCAGCACGAGGTCTGTGCTTACTGCATTATCAATGTCTAAGAAAACTGAAAGGAGCTGGATGGATATGCTACAGGAAAATAACCGAAGAACGATAAACCAAGTGAAACACCTGGGCAGGTTTTAGTGGTTTAGGAAGTGGGTTTGACTGAAGAGGAATGAATAGAAGAGAAACTGGGAATTTAGAAATTTGTGTAAAACATACATCATTTTTCTAACATCAAAGGAAATGCAGTGGGAAATCCAAAATCATATCTCTGTCTTACCTTGGAAGATCGGAAGGTAAATGCAGTTGATTTGACATCAGCTTTTTCTTTGTCCATAAGTAGAAGGCTTTTGTCTTCCATGAGACTCAAGTATTTTCCTGTTGTGACATGGCGTAGTCGAAAAGGTTGTCCCCACCTTATGTGGCTTCCACTCCACCTAACAAAAAATGTTAAGACTTGATCCAATAGCAAACACAATGACAGGAGAAACAACAATTGAAATGTACGTGTCAGACAATGAACAAGGAGGTTTTACATATACTGTCTTCTTGAGTGTTTCCAAAAACCTTATGATGATGGTATATTTTTATTTCACAAATAACAAAATGGTTATTTGGAATGGTTATAGGTAATCTTCAATGTCATGTAGAGAATAATAAATTTATCTTATTTTATTTATCTATATTTATTTGTTTATCTTATTTATTTTATTTATAAAATTTATCTCAAGGTCTTCTGACACCAAATATAATACTATCCACACCAAACAGTACTAAAATGACTAAGAACTTGTGTTCTGAGTTAATTTCTAATCGCCAGTCACAAATAAAGACATTATGAGATTAAAATGACACTTTAAACTCATAAAACTCATAAACTAGGATTGACTAGTTTTTTGTTGGATTTGAACAGATTTGAAGGAAAGTGGTATTACAGTCAAAGCCTAATTATGTTAACTGGAATTCATATGTACAAACTGAATTAGATATTTATCTGAAAAAATGAAATCCCATCCTATGCTTTAAATTTTAATAATATGGAAAAATGATGTCAATAAAAACCAAGGAACAAAAGAGACAAATGAAGAAACTAAATTTGAATAGGGTCAAGAGAAAAAAAGGCAAGAAAAAGTACATGCAAAACACAGAAAATGCAAACTAAAGTTGCATAAAAAAGATAGAAAGCAAAGTTGTGATCATCAAAATCTGCTTTTAAAAATAGTGGGTTTCAGATAGAGAAGAAAAGAAAAATGAAGACACAGGCCATTCTCGCATTGTACAGAACTGTGTTAACTGAAAACTGTACATAACAGAACCTTGTCCTCACCATGGTAAAGAGTAGAAAGAAGGTTCCAATAAAGGAGACTTTCAGTTATCATGCTAGTGTGAAAAGCAAGGACAGCCTCTTATCAATGATAAGAAATGTGCTAAAAATCAAATACTTTTTTTTCAATAAAGTAAAAATAAAAAAGATTCACCATGCCCATAAAGCCAAGAGAAAATAATGATAGTAAAATTGCTATAAGACAAATTAAAATTCAAGGCAAAAAGTATAAAGGAGATATTATTGTTGTTGTAGAGTTACTAAGTCATATCCAACTCATTTGCGATCCCACAGATGGTAACCCTCCAGGCTCCTCTGTCTATAGAATATCCCAGGCAAGATTACTGGAGTGGGTTGTCACTTCCTTCTCTAAGGAACCTTCCTGAGCCAGGGATCAAACTCACACCTCCTGCTTGGCAGGCAGGTTCTTTACTACTGAGCCACCTGCAAAGCCCATAAAGAGGATACAGTTGATTACAATGAGAAAGATATACTCTAAAATGAATGTACTATGTCATGAAGCTTCACATGCCAATGGCAAACAGAAAAGGAAACACAAGACACACAAGCATAAATTTTTAAAAGATAATTACACTAGAAGCTCTTACCACTACAAAATGAATCAAACAGATAAAAAGTAAATATTAGAGGATTTCAATATGATTTATTAGTTAATAAACTTCTTTTCGTACAGAATCATTAAAAACTTTTAGATTCAATAAATTACAAACACTATTTTTATCTTTTTTAGATTTGCAGTAGATTTATTAATGCCAATTTTGTTTCAACAAATTATCTTTAAGTCAATTTTATGCTGTTGTTGGACTATAAAGAAAGCAGAGCACCAAACATTTGATGTTTTTAAACTGTGGTGTTAGAGAAGACTCTTGAGAGTCCCTTGGACTACAAGGAGATCCAAGCAGTCCATCCTAAAGGAAATTGGAAGGACTGATGTTGAAGCTAAAACTCCAATATTTTGGCCACCTCATGCAAAACCTGACTCATTTGAAAAGACCCTAATGATGGGAGAGATTGAGGGCAGGAGAAGAAGGGGACAACAGAGGATGAGATGGTTGGATGGCATCACCAACTCAATGGACATGAGTTTGGGTAAACTCCAGGAGTTGGTGATGGATAGGGAGGCCTGGTGTGCTGTGGTTCCTGGGGTCACAAACAGTCGGACACGACTGAATGACTGAACTGAACTGAATGCTGTTTCCCTAACCTGGATTTTTTTCTTAACCTGAAGTATTAGCCTGGAAAATTAACACCAAAATTATACTGTAATAAGTTCAAGTTTTACATGGAAATGTTTATAAAGATAATTACTTTGGATAAGTCCTCCTACTAAAATAATAACCATGTACCAATAAATCCTGATAATAACACTGCTGCTGCTAAGTTGCTTCAGTTGTATCCGACTCTGTGTGACCCCATAGACGGCGGCCCACCAGGCTCCCCGGTCCCTGGGATTCTCCAGGCAAGAACNAGTCCTCCTACTAAAATAATAACCATGTACCAATAAATCCTGATAATAACACTGCTGCTGCTAAGTTGCTTCAGTTGTATCCGACTCTGTGTGACCCCATAGACGGCGGCCCACCAGGCTCCCCGGTCCCTGGGATTCTCCAGGCAAGAACACTGGAGTGGGTTGCCATTTCATTCTCCAGATAACAACACAGTAGTGCCTTAAAAATGAAATTTAATTTTGTTTACCAACAATAGCATGTTAAAGCATTTCTACTCTGGTAATAGAAAAGCTTTGTGTATTCCCCTCATAAAATTAAGTATACTGTTTGCAGATGCTTTAAAGAAGCAATTATTTTTAATACTCTTCTATTATTTCAAGGAGCATTTGAATGTTTTATCAAATAATGACTCATCCTAACCAGAGAAAACAACTTCATTTTCAAATAGTCCATAAGTATGTCCAAATACATACTTTTCACCAGAACTTCTAGACAGTATTCTGGATCCCATGTTCAAATCTATTTGGGCTCAAATCTAATAGGGTTCATATACATAAGCACTCTTCTCAATCCACCAAGGGAATTCTGATAGAAATGGAATGAACTTGTCCAATTCTCAAACATTGTGAAGTCTAAGCACATTTTCTTTAGCTCACAAGTGCTCAAATTAGTTCATCTCATGTGTCCATGGTCCAAAAGAAATGAGGACAAGGCCAGGAGAATCAAGGGTAAGAAACTAATATTTCAGTAAAAACTGAAAACAGTTGAAATAAAGTAGTTATATAAACCAGTTTCCTATGTTAACATATTAGACAACTGTTCCCCATGTATTATCTACATTTACTTGTAAATATCTCAAAGGAATGAGGATATTAATTATTAAAAACACTGTAACATAAGAAAGTAGAATTGTAAGTATACATAATGTGTATTTATAATTGCAGTGATCATTTCTATTACAGAAGCCAACATATATCCTACATATAACAGTGTTAAACTTTGCACTGAGATATAATACAGGTTTTCTATTACATCTGACTCCCCAAATTAAAGCTTACTTCATTAAAAAGTTCATGATACTGAAAAACTTTTGACACAATTAATGTTATTTGTATGAGATTACAATATCAAATATATAATTACTGGCCTACATAAATTATAACAAATATATAGTTTGGCACCTCACTGGAGAAAAAAACCATATGGTATCCCAAAGATTACAATATAAACATTGGCCTTTGGAATATAGTTCTGTTATATGCATAAATAGCAATTTGAATATCACTTTCAAAGTAAAAGAAAAGTAATAACGTGACCACTGAATATGAAAAGAACACATGGAAATTAAATGCAATCTAATTTATATATTTACAGTGATGCCAAAGGAGGTCAAAGTGAAGTCGCTCAGTCGTGTCCGACTTTTTGTGACCCCATGGACTGNAGTAAAAGAAAAGTAAGTAATAACGTGACCACTGAATATGAAAAGAACACATGGAAATTAAATGCAATCTAATTTATATATTTACAGTGATGCCAAAGGAGGTCAAAGTGAAGTCGCTCAGTCGTGTCCGACTTTTTGTGACCCCATGGACTGTAGCCTGCCAGGCTCCTCCCTCCATGGGATTCTCCAGGCAAGAGTACTGGAGTGGGTTGCCATTTCCTTCTCCAGGGGAACTTCCCGACCCAGGGATCAAGACCCGGGTCTCCTGCATTCCAGGCAGATGCTTTAACCTCTGAGTCAAAGATACAACCAAATCTTTAAAAAAAAAAAAAAAACTTCAATGAAGAAATCCATTGGGATACTTTCAAGAGTATTTCTGTAATTACAGCTCATCAATAACATGCTGACAATGAAAAGGAAGTTTCATCAGGCTTTCAGGAGCTCTTATCTTTTTTTCTTTTTTTTAAATAAGTGATAGATTTAGGACCTGACTTCCTCAAAAAAAAAAAAAAA
>SJYV01020491.1:0-28755 GCA_006410875.1 Neotragus pygmaeus | reverse complement strand
TGGTCACACAGTCGGAACTGCTGGGGACCCGCTCCCTCTGCTGCTCTTTGTTTGTTTTCATTCAGAAGTAAAACAAATGAAACAAACAAGGAAATTCCATTTAAACAGGCCCGAGTGCTGATGTTATACCAGGGTGAGCTCAGGACGAAAAAAAGAAAAAAATCAGACTTGACTTTCACTCTTACAATTGGTCTCAGCTCTGTGCTGCTGTGTAAAGTTACATGGATGGAGAGGCTGTGAAAGCAATTTGTCTTCCTAGGTGGGGTGGAGAGAGGGAGTGGGGGCAAACGGGGGCCAGAGGGAGACAGAGAAGGATGAACCAAACCTCGAATAAGCAACAGGATTGAGCAACTGAGATACACATGTGCGTGAGTGCCTGCTAAGTCACTTCAGTTGTGTCTGACTCTTTGTGACCCTATGGATTGCAGCCCACCAGGCTCCTCTGTCCATGGGATTCTCCAGACAAGGATACTGGAGTGGGCTGCCATGCCCTCCTCCAGGGATCTTCGGATTCAGGGATTGAACCCACATCTCTTAAGCCTCCTGCACTGGTAGGCAGGTTCTTTACCTCTAGTCCCACTTGGGAAACCTGAGGCACACAGAGAAACACAAATGAAGAGAAGAACACGTAGAAAGGCAAAGAGGGGATGCCTGGACGGTAGCAGACAAAGGCAGTAAGCTGTGTGGAAAATATTCATGCAAGAGACCGATCAAAAAGCCAGGAGAGATGGACAGAGGGGCAGAGAGGTATGGCAGGGTACAACACAAGTGAGAATGTACGAGAAGTTGGAAGAGCAAGAGCCCAGGAGGAGAAGAGAGAGAATGAGAAGAAAATCCCTGTGGCAGAAGGATGCATATCGAGAAATCTCTAGCTGGGGTGGGTCTAATTCATCTTCATTTTGAAGACGCTGAACGTGTGAAACAGGAGAGGATGTGAACATCCTGCCCAAGGTCCCAGAGACTGAAGTGGTGGTAGTGGGCTGTGAACCCAGACTTTCTGACTGAGACACCGTGCTTCGGGGCCCGAGCACCTGAACTCTCCCATCACCTCTTCCGGCAGCCATGGACGGAGGGAGGGTCTGATGCCCACCTGTGCGTAATTAAAACTCGAGCGTCTGGACTCCTGCTCTCTTTTCAGCCCGCTGCTGCTGAGTCACTTCAGTCGTATCCGACTCTGTGCGACCCCACAGACGGCAGCCCACTAGGCTCCCCTGTCCCTGGGATTCTCCAGGCAAGAACACTGGAGTGGGTTGCCATTCCCTCCTCCAATGCATGAAAGTGAAAAGTGAAAGTGAAGTCGCTCAGTCGTGCCGACACTTTGCAACCCCGTGGACTGCAGCCTACCAGGCTCCTCCGTCCATGGGATTTTCCAGGCAAGAGCACTGGAGTGGGTTGCCATTGCCTTCTCCCACTTTTCAGCCTGCTGCTGCTGCTAAGTCACTTCAGTCATGTTTAACTCTGTGTGACCCCATAGACCACAGCCCACCAGGCTCCCCCGTCCCTGGGATTCTCCAGGCAAGAACACTGGAGTGGGTTGCCATTTCCTCCTTCAATGCATGAAACTGAAAAGTGAAAATGAAGTCGCTCAGTTGTGCTGATTCTTAGCAACCCTATGGACTGCAGCCCACCAGGCTCCTCCATCCATGGGATTTACCAGGCAAGAGTACTGGAGTACTTCTCCTACTTCGCCTTTTCCTACTTCTCTCCAAATGATCCTAGATGCTCATTCTTCTCAGGACCAGTGGGACTCCCAGCTTGCCTCTTAGAGGATAGCTCTTCCCAGATTATCCTGGGGGAGAAAAGAGATACTGAAAACCAGCAACTGGGTCAAAGACAATGAAAGAGGAAGAAGAAAAAGAAACCAACATTTCCTGCAGACCTCCCCCACATGCCATGCCTTCTGGTAAACCCCATTCATGGGGTTTCCTCATGCTCTTCTCTATAAGTCTATGAGATCAGAAGATTCCCAGCCCCCTTTCCCAGAGGGAGGAACTGTTATCTAGAGCAGTAAGCCAGGGCCTTCCCCCAGGCCGGCTGTGGGTAGGGGGCAGCAGCAGGATGTACCCCCAGTTCTGCTCATCTCCGAAGACTGAGCTCTTTCCGCTGCCACATGTGGCCTTTTTGGCCCAAGAAGAAGAAAACTCATTTTGGTAAGCAATGATCAAGCAGAAAATGCAAAACCCCAAGAACTGACACTGGAACTCTTTTAAAACTGGAGACTTGAGTCGGTCAGACTTCAGGGGAGGAGAGCCGCCAGTGGGAAGAGAGGTGGGTCCGAACAACACGCTGGCTCCTTGTCAGAGTGGCCCGCATCCCAGGCTGGTTAATAAAACCAATTTCAGAAAGAAAATAAAGAAGTGTTCAGCGTTAGGGATGACAGGCTCATGATGAGCACATTTCCAGGACAGGAGAAGAAATGATGCTCCTGCTTTGAGAGGTGGGAGGGAGGTGGGGGGAGATGTTGGTCAGGAGGAACGGAAGAGGCGAGGGAAGGTACTCATCATTCCTGGAGGATGGCAGCTTATGTGTCAGCTCTCGGGGTTAATTGCTCTCGGGGTTCCATAAAACATTCCCTCTCTCGACATAACGGGCCTGTAGGACTCCAGGCTGGGTAATGCCGAGTCCCCACAATGTCACCCAGAGACAGGGTCACTACTCACATCTCAGCAGACAGGAACCACCTGCCGGGCTCCGTCCCTGTCTGCTCCATCTTCTCTCCCAGCAGTTGGAGAATGCAGGGGGAGGGAGTTGAAATTCATTACTCCTACAGCAGAGGTGGCAAGTGCGATAGAGACAACAGCTAACGGTCCTCACGCGCCTCCTGGGGGCTTGTGACAAAGTGAAGAATTTGGGGGAGTTATTAGATCATCAAATCCTCCTGGGCTCCCAGTGAACCAGACACCATATTGTCTGATTTACACACGGAGGGAAATGGAGGCTGGAAGGTTGAGAAGTTCCCTCAATGCCAAACAGCTGAGGAAGTGCAGGGTGCAGGTCTGCCTGCCTCCAGTCTATTCCCTCAATAAGGGATGGAGGTCAGAAGTCAGGCAGCAGAACTCTTTCCAAAACGGTGCTTTCTTCATACGATCATAGCCTTTAGAGTTGGAGAGGATCGTAAAGCTCTTAATCTCGTCACATACTTGTATTTCACAGATGCAGTGACCCTGGAGCTCAAGGGATCAGCATCAGAGTTTACTGATTAAGAGGCTGCAGACTCACGCTCCAAAGACCTAAATATAAACACTATCACGGCTGTAAAAGTTGCCCACATGTCCCACTGAAAGATGTCTATAGCCTATTGTACTTTAGGGATTCCATTCCTAGAGTTCTTGCTGTCCCTGACGGATCCTGCCTTTCTGTATAAAATAAAACCTGAGCCCTAACATTTATGACACAGTCATTGGCAGAGCCCAGGTCAGAAGCCCTGATTTCCACCTCATGGTGATATTCCTGAGTCTGGTGCATGAACACATTGAGTGTTACAATGAGCCTGAAAACATCAAGAACTGAAAAGAGCCCAGTGGTCTTCAAAAAAGTCATAGTCTTGCACAGAAAATAGGGATGGGGTACGTTTTGGAGATGAGGAGGAGTCGCTCAGTCCAGTAGGGAAGCCCTTTGGAGACGGGGGACATTTACAGATCAGAGAGGGGCTACCTTGGCGGCTCAGGTAGTAAATGATCTGCCTGCAATGCAGGAGACCTGGGTTCAATCCCTGGATCATCCTTCCTTTCGAGTTGGAAAGATCTCCTGGAGAAGGAAATGGCAGCCCACTGCAATGTTCTTGCCTGGAAAATCCCATAGACAGAGGAGCCTGGTGGGCTACAGTCCATGGGTTCACAGAGTTGGACATGACTGAGCAACTAACACATACACACACATTATTTACTGAGCACATACTTAGACACTCTGCTAAAGTGTTCCTTATTTAATTCTCATGCAGATCTACAACCTGAGTTTTATTATTTCAGCTTTACTGAGGTTCATAGAGGCAAAGTGACTTAAGGCGATGAAACTAAAAATGCCAAACCCAGATTTGAATCCATAGTCTGCGGTCTTTCATACTTCCATTAGGTTTTAAGTTATCTGAGGATAGAGATTTTGTCTTGGGCATATTTATACTTGCCTTCGAACAGTGCCAAAACATAGGAAATATTTAGACAGGTCTATTGAATAAGTAAATGAGTACAAGTGAGTAAATAAAAATGTGAATGAATTAAATGATGAATAAATAAGTGAAAGAATAATGGAGTGTAAGAATGAATGGACCGAAAGATGAATGGGATGGATGGATGGATAAAGGAAAGAAGAGAGGGGGAGATAGACGGAGAGACAAACAGTGGATAGATGGATGGATAAGCAAATGAATCAATGAATAAAAGAGAAAATATGAGTGAGCTGAATAATTAATTGGTCAACAGTGCCGCAGTCAACAATGGCAGCTTTCTAGATGAGAGAGGGAGGTGGCTTACAGCTTCATAATCAGAGAATGGAGAAAGCAGGTCTCTAGAACTCTCTATTTCAGCTCTGTGGCCACATCTGAAGGAGGAAACACTCAGAGTTGGGAAACAAAGACCACGAGCTCCCTTCCCCTCAGAGATGAACAGGCGAGTCTCAGACGAGTCAGCATTTGCATCTCCAGACACTGGGATGCAATGACTCTGTGCAATACTCTATGAAACAGTTATAATGGTACTATTACTAAGGGTCTGGATGGACCTAGTAGTGAAAGAGTATATGTATACCCTACAAATGTATATTGACTTTAGATACTCCGATCTACCACCTTTCAGAGGGGATCTCGTGAAATCAAGAAAAGAACGCCACGCAGAGACTCCAGTCTCTGGCCTCCTTGCAGACTGGCTGTGCTCCCTCCCTGGCCTGCTGTTTCTTCCTCAGTAGGAGGAACGGTTCTGAGTGAC
The DNA here is from genome assembly GCA_006410875.1 of Neotragus pygmaeus. Lineage (NCBI taxonomy): Eukaryota > Metazoa > Chordata > Mammalia > Artiodactyla > Bovidae > Neotragus > Neotragus pygmaeus. Next base: position 23,836 of record SJYV01020491.1, on the reverse strand, counting down.
CGGATTCCTAGGGCCCTGTGGCACCAGCAGTGTACGATTCTGTGACTCACTGTGGTGATATTTCTAAATCTTAGCCTGTTGAGGTGCACACATAGACTGGTCTTTTATACTGGTTTTATAAAACCCTTGGCTGGCCTGGACAGATTACTCATGCCTTACCTCCCAGACTACTTTAGCTTTTCCTGTCTGCTTCATGCTCCCCACATACAAAGTATGTCTTACTTGTAGAGACCGTCCGGCTCCAGACACTTGAAGATGACGGAGTAGATACTGACTTCAGGGACCTCTCCGTGGCTTCGACCAGCTGCTACACAAGATGTACCCAGGCCAGAGAGTAAGTCATCGGCAAAACTCAGGAATTCTCCTGGAGGGAGACAAAGAAAGATGAGCTCCCCAGGTCAGGCCTTGGTGAGCAGACATTCTTCTGTTGTCCAAACCCATCCAACGTCTGGACACCACTATTAAGAGGATTAATGGACAGAACAAACACAGGATATGAAAATGACACAGATCAGGGTCTACTCCTGATGGTTCTTTGCTTAAATTTCTGTCTGCATTTTCTCAAGTGTGATGTGAGATACTAATACCCACCTTTATAAGATTGTAGCAAAGCTCAAATGAGGTATATTACTGTGCAATAAAAACGCTTGACAAGGCAACAGAGGACAGTGCTCTCTGTCTAGAGTAACTATTTTGGCCTTGTCACTGCCGTTTACTTCCTCTCCCCTTCTTCAGCAAGCTTCTTTGGAATTGCAGTTTCCTTCCTCGCGTGATGAAGGTGTTGGACTAAGGATGTCAAACAGGCCTCACGTCACATGGTTGCTGTTACACAGCGCTACTGGCTTCCTGGTATGTTACGCTGAGGTGGACTGAGACTGTTACAGCTAACAGGGAAAGAGTTCCCTGACTGATCAGTGATGAAGCTCATGAGACAGGGAGGGACACTAGACGACCAAGTGCCTTGGACCCCATGACTTCCAAACGTCGGTCTAGCCATTGGATTTTAGGAGGCTGCTGAAGTTTACTAGAAATAGGGTTAATCACAAAGATGAGATGGCGTTCCTGGTGGCTCAGTGGCAAAGAACCCACCTGCCAACGAAAGGGACACGGGTTTGATCCCTAGTCTGGCAAGAGCCCACTGCCCTAGAGAAACTGAGCATGCGCACCACAGCTGCTGAGCCGGTGCTCCAGAGCCCCAGGGCAGCGATGACTGAGCCCACGATCCAGAGCTGCGAAAGCCCCACGCACCGCACCGAGAGCCCGTGCTCCACAGCACAGAGACGCACAGCGAGGGGCCCGCGCGCCGCAGCAGGCAGGCGCTGTCCTCCACAGCTGAAGAACGCCCGCGTGCAGCAGCGAAGAGCCGGCACAGCCAACAAAAAGAACAGCTAAAAAAAAGGGAGCAGATACGTCTTTCTATAAAATGACAGAAGGTAAGATGAAGACCAGAAGGCATAGTAAACATCTGAAATCTTGGGATCTAGGCTTAGTCTTGTTGACAATTTGCTGTATAACTTCAGACAACTAGATTCCCATCTCTGTACTCTAGTTTTCTCCTCTGAAAAGCGAAGGTACTCCAGTCACTGTTTGGATTTCTGAGAAAAAAAAAAAAAAAAAAAAACAACAACAACAGCTGTGCATGAAGATTAAGTTATAAGGATAAACACTGTGGTACTACTTACACTAGCAAGAATTTAAAAACAGCTAAATATTTAATGATATCAAGACAGTAATATCAACTATAGGTCAATGATGCAATGAAATATTTTATAGTCATCAAAAATAACATTGAGGAAAACAAAGTTATTTGAAAGGATATCCATAGCATACTGAGTTAAAAAAGAACAGTTTACATTATTACAGAATAATTTAATTTTTGGTGGATATTTTACATGTATATCTGTCTAGAAAAAGGAATAAGATATAGCAAATGCATAACATGACTTTCGAAAGTGAGATAATGGGTACTTTCTCTTTTAGTTTTGGTTATTTATCTTTTAAAATTTATCTACAATGGACATGTATTGCTTTTGCAACAAGGGGGGAAAAATCAAAGAAAATTACTTAAAAATTAAAGTAAATGAGCCAGACTAAATGGCCTCTGCGGCTTCCTTCATAGCTCAGTTGGTAAAGAACCTGCCTGCAGTGCAGGAGACCCGGGTTCAATCCCTAGATTGGGAAGATCCCCTGGAGAAGGAAATGGCAACCCACTCCAGGATTCTTGCCTAGAGAATCCTATGGACAGAGGAGTCTGGCAGGCTACAGTCCGAGATGTCGAAAGAGTCGGACATGACTTAGCAACTAAACCACTAAACCACCAAATGGCCTCTAAGTCTTCCAGTTCTAAAACACGATGATTTTAGAGGCAAGTGAGGTACTATATATACTATGTGATACGAAATGAGATGAGGCCTCCAAACTGCTAACTCCTTGTTCTTCTTCATGCGTGATATGGAGGGCTTTGCACTCTTTTCCTTACTTAGATTCTCAGCAATAAATACGAGGAGGACGTCTGTTCAACTGTCTTCTCTCCATGTGGGATTAAGTACGATCCAACATGGTAGAATCATCATGAAACAGTAACACTGGCCGTGTGTCTGGGAAGACATGGCACTTCTGTACCAGGGAACTGAGTGGACAGGATTTACAGATCACTTCCTTTTGGTCTTTTAAAGAAGAGTTTCACCTTCACTCACAAGTGAATCATATGACAGTCACCTGACTGAACCGTCTAGGTGACCCTGGGATGATTCAGACAGACACCAGTTCTAGAACTTATTTGTCCCTGTGGCTCAACAACGTACATCTGATGTTTCGTGTTTTTTGTTTTCTGCTTTTTACAAAGGAAAAAAGCAGACTTGATACATACACGCCAGAGCAAGTGTCTGAATCAGGCTAAAGTCAGTGACACACAAGTTCAGCTGCTATTGCCAGACAGACTTGGGACTGAATTTGAGTTCTAACAATTATTACAAGTCATTTAACTTCTTAAGTCTCAGTTTGCCTTTCTGCAGCAAGGGGTCAATGACTCTTCTATGAGATTGCAATCTAGAAAGAAAGGCTGAGTCCAGGAAGAAAGTCTGTTTAGAATCAGAGGTTTTGCTCCCCATCACCGCCAATAAAATTGAGGAGGTAATTGAAATGCTTTTTATCACCAATTTTGGCATCCCTATGTTTTCTGTAGGCCTCTTACATCAAGCTTCTTCCATAATAAAATCATAATCCAAAGATGTCTTCCAATTGGTACCAAAGCAGAATAATATATGGGGTGAAAAATAAAGGAGAAAAAACCGGGGACTATTCACTGGATGGAGTGAGGGCTTTGTTTCTTCTTGTTTTTCAGGATTCCAAGTCTGGCCGCTTGCATTTGTTTTCTTTGAGCTTGAATCCATGTTTGTCTGCTTTTCCATTTGCTTCCAGATAGCCATTGAAAGAGCTGGCCCTCAGTGAGAGAATTCAGTATGCTGTGGCCTGTATTAACTGTTTTCAAGCCAAAAGAGGGTTGACATTCAGGTTCAAATGGACAGTTTTCCAGACATTTCCATGCATTTCAGAATAACTTAGACCATGGATAAAAGCACCATTGGTCAGAAAGTTCAGCACATGGCTCAGTTTGTAGGTTTAGCTCAAGGAAAGAAACTAGATAATGCGGAGTAGATAAGCTAGTCATGCCAGACACATGATGATGATGCTTAGTGTTCAGTTCTGTTCGGGACTATACACACATAATAACCGTCCAAACAAAAACAGTTACTATGAAGGAAACGGATATTTTCACACCAGCCTTTGTTTTTCCCGTTTAATTCTCACAACATTCAGTCTTAAGGAGTTAAATGTTAGTATCTCTGTGATAAAGCTAAAGTTAAGTTCACACATTTAGGAAGAGACAGAGCTGAGCTTTGAACCCATATCCTCCTAAATTCCAAAGCAATTCTTTGATGCTATGCTGCCTCCTAGAGAAAGTTCAAAAAACCAATAGTGTTAGAAAGGGAGCTTTCTCAATTCCTTTCGAACTGCAATTGAATTCGTGCCACTCTCTTAGCTCTACAGGCTTGGGAAATGAAACAATAAAAGAAATGGTCCCTGACCTTCCACAGCTTGTAATCTGACAACAGGAAGGGTTGTTAAATACAAGAACAGACCCATAAAGCAAATTGTAAGATTGCTTGCTTTGGCACTCTATTCCAGAAGGTCTAAATGCAACCTAGAAGGAGACAGGTGACTGCAGCGACCCCTCACTGTCCTTCCTCTCCCAGTGAGGGTGGGGGTTTGGTAAGAAAGGCCTGGGGGCTTCTCCGAGTACAAAGGTGAATTTGTGCAATTCAACATATGCACTGTGGTATCACGGTATACACATTCCATGTCTGGCAGTGGTATAATTGAATGAACAGCAATAAAGTGCAGTGGTTAAGGGGTTGGGCTCTGCATTTACACTGCCTGGGGCTAAATCCTGGTACATCCCCAGCTACAATTTGCTTTGGACAGGTTCCTTGACTCTCCACATCTATTTTTATCATATGTTAAAAGGNACAGCAATAAAGTGCAGTGGTTAAGGGGTTGGGCTCTGCATTTACACTGCCTGGGGCTAAATCCTGGTACATCCCCAGCTACAATTTGCTTTGGACAGGTTCCTTGACTCTCCACATCTATTTTTATCATATGTTAAAAGGGGAGAATAACGTGATCTAATTTAACAGCATTTTTGCAAATATCGTATAAAATATTATATACGTATACTGTTTACAAACCGGTTAGCACACTGTCTGGTATACAGTGACAACTCAAAACAGAAATCAGCTTTGGTACTGTTTTTGTTATTATTGTTGTCATCACAATAGAGGAGAGATACAGGGACCATCAGGGATTATTTTTATCCAGCCTGTTCCTCTTCCAGGTGACAAAACTGAAGCCCAGATAAAGAAAGTGGCCTTGCCCATGGCCATACACAAAGTGGGAGGCAGCCCTGGGCCAAGCTTGACCTCTCAACGCCTAGAGCCTATGAGGCAATTCCTGCCAGTGAGCACATGCGATAAAATCACTGAGAACGGAAGAGCTTCCACAGCTGCCCAAGCAGCCTGAGTGCCTCAGTTTGTGACCAGCTTCAATCAACACGCATGTGAACCCCACGCGCTGGGCATTTCCTATGCACCAGGCCCTTTACATGGCACACAGCTCCACTCTGCTGTCTTCTCACACCTGAAATCTCCGAGGACGATAGAAAGCCCAGGAAAGACAGAAGGCATCCCACAGACTTCTCATATGTAATGAAGTTGGGTGGTTTGTGAATTAGAACATCCAGACCTCCAGGCAGTAAGAAGAAACAGTGAATGTGGCGGGGGCTGAAGCCGGTCTCCTGTATACCCACCCCAAACTGCAACCAGATCAACTCCAGTTGGATCTATCTTATAGACCAATGGCCCATGTTTTATTTAGGTTGGGAATAAAGACTGTCTTCTAAAAATCTTGGCTTAAAAGTTTTATTGCTTAAAATGTTTGACTCAAAACCCTGCTGCATTCCCTGATAGAAATGCAGAGGCTTGGGAATGTTGTTAATACACCCCCATTCGAGGATTTGCAGCTACCTTCACGTAGAGTCCAGAACCCCAGTCCAGCTCCCCTGCCTCTGAGCGCTGTGCGCCTTCCACCAGGATACTGCTCGGGCTACCTCCACCCCCTCTTTCCCAGCACGTTGTCACAGCCGCGTGACAGAAGCCTTCTAGACCCAGGCTGCTACTGCCACCTGGCCCATGCCTGTCCTAGACTCCCCTAACATTCTTTTTCTGTTTTCCTTTCCTTGAAAACAGATAGGGAGTTGGGAGCCGCTGAACAGGAACGTGCCTGTTCCCCATTATGGCCCTTCTGGGGCTGTAACCTGAGTGGGCTCAGGCCAGACCCCCACACATTTCTTGATCCACTCAGGCCCGAGCCTTGCTCTCATTACCATCCGCAGAAAAGGTCAATCACGATTGTGCTGAAGCTTCAGAACCAACCCCGCAAAGCACAGAGTGATTTTCCTGAGGGCCCACGTCCTCTGCCTCAGTGCTCCCTCCCTCCCCTCTCATCGCTGCCTCCGCGCTCTCCCTCCCGGTTCACCCTCTCCGTTCACCCTCTCCTCCTCCTCCCTCTCTCCTCTCTCCCTCTTGCTTCTGATTGAGTTGAGGTCACAGTCAAAGCCGGCCATGAGAGCAAATTGAAAACAGGTTGGGAGAAAAGCAGCAAAGAAATTCCGAGATGGAAGGGGCTGGGGCAGTGAGTTATTTAGCCCAGGTGGGGAGAAAGGTCCCTGCTCTGAACGCCACGCTGTTCTCAGGAAACGCCGAGGGGATTTAGAGGCCACCCTGGGCCTGGCCTTTCTCTAACCCGCAGAGGTTCTTCACTGCAGTGCCCAGGGAGCAGCAGAGCTCGGCGTCTCCCCCACCTCTCCTTTACTTGGGCAAACGGAGAAGTTCATTCTGAGACCTTGTCGGTGACAAAATGCATCTTCGAGGGCCTCATGCGGTTCAGCTGCAGTCGGCTTGTTTCTTCCAAAACCTAACGTCGTTTTACATCAGAACTGGTTGCTGGATGCTTCTCACATTTGTCATGGCAGCATGAGCTAGGGAAAAGAGACTAGGTTGGGGGGGCAGACGAGACCTGCTTTGGAAGCCAGGCTCCACCACTAATGCACTACATTATCTAGGGATGGATGATTAAACTCTCCAAGACAACTTCTTCATCTGGAAAGTAGAGGATCGTCAGAGAATCAGCAAGGAATAAATGAGATAATGTATGCAGTGTAGCTGCTACATGAATGGCTTACCAATGTTAGAGCTCCCTCCCGGATGCTACCTCATCCTCATCGTATCTCATCAGTTTGCTGGATGACAAACTCTCTAGTGGTCCCACTCAGCTGCTTTCAGATACATTACATAATACCTACTTCCCTATCACTTGCCCTCCTCCTCCCTTTTTTTTCCTGCAAAATGAAGTAATAAGAAGGACAGAAGGTAGGCAATTAAGGAGGCAAGGAAAAAGATGTTTCTTTAGCTCTTATCATATGACTTCAACAGTTCTAGACAGTTTTACGTAATTCCCTTGATTAAACATTCAAAACAACCCTGGCTTGACTAATGTTCAATGCTGTGGCCACCTTATGCGAAGAACTGACTCATCGGAAAAGACCCTGATGCTGGGAGAGATTGAAGGTGGGAGGAGAAGGGGACGACAGAGGATGAGAAGGTTGGATGGCATCACTGACTCAAGGGACATGAGTGTGAGTAAGCTCTGGGAGTTGGTGATGGACACGGACGCATGGCGTGCTGCAGTTCATGGGGTCACAAAGAGTCGGACACGACTGAGTGACTGAACTGAATAATACTCAGTAAAACCGAATGAATTAGGTTAATTGTGCATTTACAAATGAAGGAACAATTTCAAAGAAGGTTGAGCACCTGGCCTAACAAGATCCACCTGGGAACGGTACCAAAAGGGCCAGAACCAGGACATTCCGCATCCAAAGTCTGTGCTTTCCTTAGTTCGTATTTGCCTACGGACGGCAAGATGCTTCTGGTGGGAGCTGTGTTTTGCTTGTCTCTGTGTTGCCAGTACCCAGCACAGGGCTGGCCATGTAGGTATTTGTGGAATTCTATGAAACCAAACTTCAGTGGCTGAAGCCTGGATCCAGACACATCTCCCTAACACTATCACCGATCATCGGAACTTTATTTTGGGAAACCAGGCTGCCTCCTGTGTGATCTCTTTCAGGAGGGCACAGGACTTCCACGGTGCAGGAGAGAAAGTGAAAGGCACTCAGTCGTGTCCAACTCTTTGCGACCCCATGGACTATACAGTCCATGGAATTCTCTAGGCCAGAATAGTGGCATGGGTAGCCTTTCCCTCCTCCTGGGGATCTTCCCAACTCAGGTTCGAACCCAGGTCTCCTGCTTTGCAGGCAGATTCTTTACCAGCTGAGCCACCTGAGAAGCCCAAGAATACTGGGGTGGGTAACCTATCTCTTCTCTAGTGGATCTCCCTGACCTAGGAATCGAACTGGGGTCTCCTGCATTGCAGGTGGATTCTTTACCAACGAGCTCTCAGAGAAGTCCACAGGAGGGAAGGGACTGCCAAAAAATATAAGGGCTCTGAAAAAGGTGATGGTGGTCTGGCCAATATCTACGGAGAGCTCCTACATGCCTGGTGTTGTGCGAGGGGCTTCTGGCTCACCCTCATGAGGCTTCCTGGGTGGGGCGGTGATAAAAGAATCTACCTGCCAATGCAGGAGACGCAGGTTCAGTCCCTGAGGGGGGACGATGTCCTGGAGAAAGGAACGGGAACCCACTCCAGTATTCTTGCCTGGAGAATCCCATGGACAGAAGATTCTGGCAGGCTCCAGTCCACGGGGTCGTAGAAGAGGCAGACGCGACTGAGCGCACACACGTTTCTTGAGGCAGGAGATGCACGCGCACCCCAGGCCCCACCCCTGCTAAGCAGTTTGAGTTTGTTCCCTGTGGACAGAAACTCCACAATATCAACGGCAGGGCAGGCGAGAGAGGAGACTGGGCCCTGTCCAGATAAAAGGCGAGAGACAATATTTCTCCTTCTCAAAATCAGGGAAACTTTCCTGGCTAGAAGGCTCGTTGGAGGTCAAACGGGGAGTGAAAGTGAAGCCGCTCAGTCATGTCCGACTCTTTGCGACCCCGTGGACTGTAGCCCGCCAGGCTCCTCCATCCATCGGATTCTCCAGGCAAGAATACTGGAGTGGGTTGCCATTTCCTTCTCCAGGNGGAGGTCAAACGGGGAGTGAAAGTGAAGCCGCTCAGTCATGTCCGACTCTTTGCGACCCCGTGGACTGTAGCCCGCCAGGCTCCTCCATCCATCGGATTCTCCAGGCAAGAATACTGGAGTGGGTTGCCATTTCCTTCTCCAGGGAATCTTCCCAACCGAGGGATCGAACCCGGGTCTTCCACATTGCAGGCAGACGCTTTACCCTTCCCAGGGAAGGTAAACCCCAGGGAAACCCCAACAGGGGAGTGATGCCAAGCTACCCGTAGGCCTCTCTGCTGGGATCCACCTTGGCTGAGAGATGCTCACACACACTTGGGAGAACCCTGAGATATACCAAATACGGTCTTAGAACCAGGCAAATCAAAATGATTGGCCAAAGGCAAACCCAGAAGAAATGCCCCATAAAAGTGATTTAAATTACCACAAGGGCATGGCTCTCTGAGTCTGCCCACGTGCCTATCCACACATACTGCACTCTTTTCCCTCCTAATATACATTTCACTTGTTTCACTACTTTCTGTCTTTGCGGGAATTCTTTCCTACAAAGCCGAAGGGTCAGGGTCTTGTCACTGCCCATTGGTCTAGTGGCTAGGATTTGGTAGTCTCACTGACTTGGCCTGTCCCCAGTCTCTGGCAGGGATCCGAAACCCTGCTTCAAGCCACTGTTATTACACCCAAGATTACTCACACCAGCCCTGAAGTGGACATCTGTAGGCTTGGCCTGCTCTAAAGCCTGCCTCCTGCTTCTTAGAGCATGCTGGCTTTCCACCGGGGAGCTGGCTCCCTGCTGATTTCAGTCTATATGATGGAGGTAGAACCCTCCGCCCTCCAGAGATGGACATGTGATCAATGGCATGATAGTCCATGTTGGAGACCAGCAAGAGGTAAGAAGTGAGCAGGCCTGATCTATCAGACTAACACTTGGGACAGAGACCCAGTCCTGGTGACATCATCTGAAGCCTTGATCAGCTGTGTCTGCAGCTAGATATATCCTTGAATATTGCAAATGCATGACTCAGTATTTTCCCTTTTCTGCCAAAGCTAGTTTCCACTTGTTTTCTGTTACTTGCAACCAGGAGTCCTACCAGATACAAATCCTATGAGGCAGACGTTATGATTGCCTTTATAAATGAAGGAAAAAAAGTGTTCACGGGTCTTAAGCAAGTTGCCCAAGGTCACACTCTATCTAAAATTAAAAGGCTGGGCTTCAAATCCAGAGCTGTCAGATGCCAAAACCTGAGCTTTTCCCATCATAAAACACTGTTAGGGCAGCGAACACAAAGATTCTATTATTCACCAAATCACTGAGCACTTCCAACGTCCTGTTTCCTCTCTCCCTGTCTTCTGACATCACCGCCTGTGCTCCCTTCCTCACTCACTCACTCCAGCCAAGCTGGCATCCTCCCCCTCCTCCTCCTCTAGGAAGCCAGGCTGGCATCCTTCCCCCTTCTCCTCTAGGACGCAGAGCATGCTCCCACCACAGGGCCTTTGCGCCTATGGCCTCCATGGCTTGAGAGTTCTTCCCGTGTCTTTGCATGGCTCACTCCCTCTTCTTACTCAGATGGGGGCTGCTTAAATGTCACTTCCTCAGAAAGGCCTTCTTCAGCTACTCAATCTAACTGAATGACTCTCTAGCCCCTATTTCACTTCACATACTGATGAATTACTATACTGCCCATGATAAAGTCCCACGATAAAGAGACTGCTCACGTAGCAAAGTGTCTACACACAGCACGTTCTCCATAAATAGTTGTCTAGGGAGTGAGTGTATTTATGGTGTACTGTAAACTGAGCTGGGCTTCCCAGGTGGTGCTAGTGGTAAAGAATCTACCTGCCATTGCAGGAGATGTAAGAGATGCAGGTTTAGAGCCCTGAGTTGGGAAGATCTCCTGGAGAAGGGCATGGCAACCCACTCCAGCACTCTTGCCTGCAGAATCCCATGGACGGAGGAGCCTGATGGGCTACAGTCCATGAGGTCACAAAGAGTCGGACACGACTGAGGCAACTTAGCACACACGCACGGAAACCAGGCTGATGGCTGTGAGCACAACACGAAGAAGGCTTGCGTTCCTCGGGGAGCAGAGCCTAAGTGAAGGGCTTGGGTGCAGATGGTGTATCTGGGAGGTGACTCCGAGAAAACAGGCACAGGGAACAGGAAGGATAGACAGGGAAGAGGGACGGTCAACACCGAGGTGCATCACTGTCTATCGTCGTGAGTGACGGGGGCTTGCTTCCAAAGGGAACCTCGAGGAGTGAAGGGAGGGATGCTCCCACAACTGTCTGGCTAAAAGTTGGGGAATGGAACCCATGCCTCCCGGTTTCTGACAGTCACTGGTGGAGAGCCTCCCTGGAGGGATCCAATTTCCCCATGCTCTTTTTAGTACGGTTTGCCCCCAGGCCTAGGGAGCTCAGTCTCATGCGAGCCACGGAACAGAAAATGCAAGTGTGCATCTGAGGTCGCTGGCAGCAAAGGTGAGCTTGGGTGTGCACCAGCTGCAGCTGAAATAACCCTGGGCCCAGGGGCTCTACCACGGCCCCAGCGGCATCCGCTGTAAAGAACCAGTCTCTACCTTTGAGGAACTGGCAGAAAGAGCCAAAGACGAGCCTTCGTCATCGAGGTCCAGGGCGGACGTGCCAGACCCACTGCTGAGCAGCCCACAGTCAGTCACCAAATGCCCACCCCGTGCCCAGGAGTGGGCTACGCACTGTGGGCACGGCCCCGAGCCATGCGGGCGAAGCCCCTCCCTGGGGTGCTCACAGCTTACCAAGGCAGGCTGGCGAGGGCTGCTTTCGTGAACGACTCTCTGGACAGTCTTGCAACTTGATACTAACATGGAATTTAACAATATTAACTCAGCATTAACGTGCACTTGGCTAACAGAGCCTGTCCTTTTCTACAGCTGGATTAATTAAGGCCATAAAAGCCCTCGTCATCCCTACCATCCCGAGGACCAATGATGCTAATACATTTGACTGGACAGGCGATGGCTGACATGTGTGAGGAGAGCCAGTCTGGGGAGCAGACTGCAGGGGAGGGGGGGAAAGGATAGCCACTCTTGGAGGACCACAGAGTGTGTTCACTGCCGTCACGGCACTCATCCACCGAGGGCTTTCTTCTCTTCCTTTCCTTTTTAAAATTGCATTCCTCAACGTTACACTATTGTGAAGTGGAAAGAACCCCACGGTACAAAATGTGCTTCTCATCAGACTCTCGGTGCCTCGAACACTTCCAAACGTCTCCAGTTTTCATTCAGCGTCTCCTTCTCTGGGCAGCAAGGCAGAAAGCTTGTGTGCTGACGGTGGGCCCGATCAGCTCCTCTGACCGCAGATGTGATGAAACGGCCTACAATCTGGCAGAGCTGGGCTATTATTCACATTTGGTCAAAGGGAAGAGAGGCTCAGAGACTGGGGCACGGTGCCTAACCACACCGCTACCACGCTGCGAGGCTGGGACTTGAACCCGGAATGATCCAATTCCAGAGCCTGTGGTTTTTCCACCACAACATGCACTTCCTAATTGTTCTGTCTCTGTGGGCCTCAGTCTCAGTGTCTCTCTACAGGAGGATGTCAGTATCTACCCTACAAGGGTCTCAGGAGTAGTGAATTCGATGCAGTCCATAAAAAAATATAGAAGTGCCTTAAAATTTGCAGAGTGATGCATCCGTAAAAGCAGGCTGTTCAGGGAAATCCACAGAGTGTCAGGCAAGATGATAAAAATTCCGGGTGGACTGCTTCTGGAGTCAGAGAAGGGAAGGAGAGACCATGCTTTGGGAGGTAGTAAGGCATATCGGTGTTCAGCCCCCAGGACACAAAAAACCGTGATGGCAAAGGACCTTCACCAACCTGGAAACATACCTGCTGGTGCCGCAGAGGAAAGAAGACAAAGCTGGGGATTGAGGGTGTGCCAGGGCAGGGAAATTGAGGCCTAGAGCTTCCAGAATCTTCTCAGCTCTAGAGGACTGGCTTCTCTTCCTTCATTTCAGCTGAAGTGCCACATCCCCAGAACCCTCTGTCCAAAGAACCCATACTGCCTACTCTCAGTTACCCCTCCTCACAGAACTTGTGACTTTTTTCCCAAGGGCTAGTGACTTCCTTTGTAGCTCAGTCGGTAAAGAATCTGCCTGCAATGCAGCAGACCCGGGTTCAATTCCTAGGCTGGGAAGATGCCCTGGAGAAGGAAATGGCAGTATTCTTGCCTGGAGAATCCCATGGACAGAGGAACCTGGAGGACTATAGTCCATGGGGTCGCAAGAGTCGGATACAACTTAGCAACTACACCATCACCACCACCAAGGCGGGAGAGGTCAGTAGCCAATGACTCACCCAGGCTTTGCAAACATGTTGAGATAACTTGTTTTTGCTCCTCTCCAGTATCTTTCTGGAAGCATTCCATGGTCGCCCCTCCATCCAGCAAGCGTCAGATTGCTCTTCTGGGTTTCCCTGGCGCCCTGGTCTCTCTCCATTGTGGTCTTTAACCCACCATCCTGTGACACCTACTCAGCGCCTCTCTCCCCTGTGGGTTAGGAGGAGCTACGCAAAGGGAGCTAGCCTCTTATTCACCATCTCAGCCCTGTCATGGGCATGCAGAATAAGCAAGGTGATGAACAAGCAGGACTTCCTTTCCAGCTGGAAGGAGGTCCACAACAGGCACAGCGGGTTAAGGCTTCCTTGTACAGCAAGCTTTGTCTGTACAACATTATGACTCAATATTTGTATATATTATAAAGTGATCACCACAACAAGTCTAGCTAACATCCATGATCACATAAAATTTTTTTTTCTTACCACATGACCCAGCAACCCCATTAAGGGGCATATATCCAGAGAAAACCAAGATTCAAAAAGACACAAGCACCCCAACATTCATAGTAGCACTCTTTGCAATAACCAGGACATAGAAACAACCTAAATGTCCATCAACAGATGAATGAATAAAGACGTGATACATACACACATGGAATATTACTTGGGCAGCAATCTCTGAATTGTGCCAGAGCCGTCCCACGAGGCCAGCAGATCTCGTATGAAGAGCACCGAATCCAGAGTCAGGGGAAACACCGCAGCCCTGCCTCTCTGCGACACCCTGTGCAGATCAGTTCCTTTCTTTCTGCAGATGCACATGGCCATGATGGCAAGCTTCCTCCCAACCTGTATCCGATCTGATCTTGCAGCTAATGTCGACTTGTGACCCCTCTGTTTTCCTCTAAAGATCACGTTGCTTCCTCATTCTTAGCTTTCCTGAGCTCTTTGTCTAATTCTCAGGTTAACACTCCCTGACACCTACATCTCAAGATACCTCCCTCATTAATATTCGTGCTTCCTGATCTCTGCTTAGCCCTGGTGTTTCTGTGCAGCCAAGCCTTTGACTGCATCTTCTCAGCATTCACAATGGCTGCCCATGAACCCTTTGACTCTTGTCTATGATGAGAAGTGCCTTTCTCTTCCTGCAGCCTTCTCCTTTTGCAAAGCCCTTTACAGTTTGCATTGCATGCCCCTACCTCTTCATATTTAAGCTTCACGAGTGACGGGTGAGGTAGGCAAACCAAGATGGAAGTGAACAGCCCCACTCTACAGAGGGGAAACTGAAGTTCAGCACAGAGACTGGAGCGCACGCTTCCTGACTCCTGATCTAACGCATTAGCAGCCGTTCTCCTGTGCAGCCCAAGAGCTGTGTGCTCTTGTCTCTTCACCCACACACTGAGCCGAAGCACCACTGACACAGCTTCACAGCCACCCCGTGAAGTACGAAGGAGGCACTCACCCCGCACTCACCCTTACTGAGCCCTCCACGTGTCACTGACTTAGACAACTACATTTACTAAACCACCAGTGTCAGGCACCCTGTGGGGAGGGGAAAGTAGCAGAAAAGGCAATACTTTGCTGAGTCCTGGGTCTGAAACCTGACTTTGCTAAAAGACTCTTCTAACCAACTTAATCTCTCTAAGCCTCCTTTTCTTCATCTGTAAGACGGATGTGAAAATGCCCACGTTAAAGGAACAATGGGATCATACTGAGAATTAATGTAGGCAATCGATACAGTGCCTGGCACATGCACAAACATTCAACAAATGGTGCCCTTATTATCTTTAGTACTATTATACAAACTACCAATTCACAGACTATTTCACATTGGGTAGGGAGAGAATTCAACAATCCAGAGAAAGTGAACTATCCTCGTGAGTTTAGCACCTCTTTCTCCTCCCAGACAGAGCTGCGCAAACCATGTGCTCGCTTAGCATTAAAACCTGTTAAATGCCCAAAGCTTCTTCCCTTCACTAAATATAAACCTCAAGGCCTGGGATGAGCGGATGGCTGGGGATCTTCGGCAGATAAGGGAGCCTCTATGAGCCTTTCTTCTTTCCCCTTGCAGGCAAATCGAACCTTCAAACCCAGTCTGATCAGGACCCTCCAAAGATGACCTCTGGGGAACCCCATCAAGGCACCAGTGAGGACTGAATGAGACCCTGAGTCCATTTCACTACCCAATGCACTTCCCCATCACATTTGCACATGCACGTACACACAAATACAGACGCCTCCCTCATCCCAGCCCTGTGCTCAGGCCCCACGGCAGGGAGCCTCCAGGAGGGCGGGGAGGAGGCCAGCAGAGGTGAGTCAGGTTCTCTGGCCGGGGGAGCAGCACCTTTCCACCGCGCTGAGGCGAATCACTGAGAAGGAGGTGCGACCAGAGGGGTGGATTTCCAAGTGAGAGAGACAGACAGACAGACAGACAGAGACACACAGAGAGGCGGAAATGGGGAGGAGCAGAGGAGGACTGTCAGAGAGAACCAGAGCCAGGAAATACTGAGAGACAGAGAGGCCGAAGCGGAAACACCTCTAGAGAGGAAGAGAGTAGGGGAGGGTCAAGGCCGGGAAGAGAGTCACGGAGAGACAGACACACGCGGAGAGCAAACCGAGGGTGGAGGCAGGAGGAGACCAAGATGAGAGGACAGGGGGGGAAAGGGGGAAGGGAGGCAGGACGGAAAGAGGGGCGGAATCATCCAAAAGAAGAGAACAGGAGACAAGAGAATAAACAGGAGGGGCAGAGGCAGGGAGGGAGGCGGAGGGGCGGACAGCAGGAGGCTGCCGCCCGCGCTCCCCAGGGCCGGCCAGTGGCCTCCTCAGCCCGTTCTCCCCGGCCCTGCCGCTGCTCTGACGGAGGAGACAGACCCTGGGCCCAGACAGTGCACGCGGCTCCCTTCCGTCCTCAGCTTTGAACCCGAAACCAACACAGTCAGAGGCACTCTTTCCCACAGCCTGGCTGGAAGAGGGTGGCCTGGGGGTCCCTCCTAAACCCCACAGGGAGAGGTGACTTTCTGAAGAGGTTCAGAGGCCGGGAAGACTTCCACCAGACACAGGGGCCCTTGAGCGTCTGACCAGGGCGAGCTCAGCACCGCAGGAGCACTGAGCTGGGAGTGGGTGGGGATAGCCAGGAGCACTGCGCTGGGAGTGGGTGGGGGATAGCCATCGTTTTCATCTGAATCCTCCCTTCTATCCCTCCTCCACACACACTTTTTTTTTTTCTTTTCCACTCTATTAAAGTGACTCCCTGGCCTCCCCGTTTATATGAAAATTTTCCTTTAAATAGAGAAGGGGAAACAAGTCCTCTCTTCAGTCCACAATGAGAGCTATAAAAGGGTTTCCAAGCTTGGAAAATTTGGCTGGTCAGTTTTTCCTACTGTTTAATACACGTCTTAAGTTACACTGAATGGGTAAACATGGTTTATAAGCGACTAACTCATAACTAACTCTATAAGTTTATAGCCATATATATTATATATAATAATTTATATAAAGTTTATTAACACATATATCATCTACATTTATCTAGCATATATAAAAGTGTCTGTATATACGTATATGTGCACACATATACACATACACATATATATATTTATATGTACAAACATACACACATGAATACTCGCATATACACGTGCATGTGCATATGAACAATCGCTCAAGTTTGTACAGCTCCTAGGGGTTTACAAAGCCTTCTTTTTCTCCCATTTGATCCTCACAATAATCCTGGGAGGCAGACAGGGTAGGATTACTGCCCCCGATTTACTGGGACGTGGGTTACAGGAAAGGCTGCAGGGACCCACAGGTCTCGAAGCGGCCATGACCCACGTCAAGCTNCGGGGTTTACAAAGCCTTCTTTTTCTCCTATTTGATCCTCACAATAATCCTGGGAGGCAGACAGGGTAGGATTACTGCCCCCGATTTACTGGGACGTGGGTTAAAGGAAAGGCTGCAGGGACCCACAGGTCTCGAAGCGGCCATGACCCACGTCAAGCTCCCCCTCCACAGTCGTGCAGGCTGATACCATGCGCGCAGGTTGGGCAGTGTGCATTTCTGGACCCGCAAGGGGTCAAAGCCAAGGGAAGCTCGAGGCAGCCTGTGTTTCAGGGCTTCATTTTACAGGCTGGAGGACTGACGCTCAGAGTCACCGCTAACCCAGATGCCGCTTCTGTGCAAACGGGAGGAAAACAAGTATCCCTTCCTTCAGTCACCTTCCTTCTCTGTATTTGAAAATCTCCTTAGCACTTAGATTTCTTAGAACAAGACGTTTAATTAGTGATTAATACACACCTACAGTGTGCATCATTGAAATGGGGAGCTTTCACAGGTGGTTAGCATTCTGCACTGCAGAACTCGGGCAACTGTGTGTGCCATTCCTAGGTGTGAATTCAACCAAGGGCAAGGCAGAGAGGAGGGCAGAAGAGACAGTTGGGAAGGCCAGACAAGAGAGGGGCCAACATGCTGGGGTCTAAGAAGACAGCCCACTTCACCTCAAGCGTAACAGGAGAAGGGCAATGAGTACTGATTATGAAGCACTTAGTCATGTCTGATGATTGCAGTAACCTTTAAGAGTAGGACATATGTCTAACTACTGCTTGCATTTCTGCCTTGCCTTCTCAACTAATATCAATACTTTAAATAATAATTTGAATATTATTCGTAATCTTTTGGGCTTCCCCAATGCTCAGTGGGTAAAGAATCTGCCTGCAATGCAGGAGATGCAGTCCCTGGGTCAGGAAGATCCCCTGGAGGAAGGAATGGCAACCCACTCCAGTATTCTTGCCTGGGAAATCTCATGGACAGAGGAGCCTGGCAGGCTACAGTCCAAAGAGTCATAAAGTGTCGGACACAACTGAGCATGCTCACATAATCTTTTAGGTAGTATGCTTAATATTTCATGCACATCAGCATATTTCAGCTTCATAAGAACAAGAGCTATTCCCCCCCACATCTCAGATTAAGATATCGAGATGTTCTGAGGTGCAGACCTGCCCAGTGTCATGGGGAAAATTGCTTGGCTGAGATTTCAGTTTTATAAGGAAAGGATAGAGGTGGAGGTATCGTGACCAGGTGCGTCCTCTGAAGATAACTAAGACGCTTTCCTCAGCCACTCACTACTGACCATCCTAATACACCAGA
The DNA here is from genome assembly GCA_006410875.1 of Neotragus pygmaeus. Lineage (NCBI taxonomy): Eukaryota > Metazoa > Chordata > Mammalia > Artiodactyla > Bovidae > Neotragus > Neotragus pygmaeus. The sequence goes on along the minus strand of SJYV01020491.1, from coordinate 5,632 downwards.
CTCGACTTTGTATGTAGGGCCCCCGGCCTCAAGTCACACCACAAGCAGCAGCAGCCAGGAATGCAAGCAGCTCTCTGGCTTCTCACGCTGTGTGTTTTCCGGTGTCTTACAGCCCACCCGTTCCTTTAATCACATCAAGACTGTTGATGAACAGAGCCATCTGGACGATCCATTCACAGAGTCTCCGTTCTAGGGACCCTTTGGTGGTTCCAACTTAGCTTCTCCCTAGCACCTCGCTTGCCTCCTTGTTTCCACCTCTCTCTTACCCATGAATGCAAAGCGATATGGACAGTCATCAGAAATGTAAAAGGGAAGGAAGGAAGAAAAGAGGGAGTGAGGGAGGGCGGGAGGGAAAAGGCAAAACAAAATCAGCACCAGGAGTCTGCCACGACAGACAAAGAAAGCTCTGACTTTGTACACCAAGACAACTGGGCTTCCTGCCTTCAGCATCCTCTGGTGTAAGGAGTAAGTACTCCCACTTGATGGAATGTGTTAAGGAATTAACGTGATGTAAAGCGTCTGGCCGAGTGCTTGCCCTTGATGCATAAAATATGCTTCCAAGGCAAGGAGAAGCTGCTCTAGGCCGGGGGCACTCAGGCTGGGCTGCAGCTTTACAGTGCATGTGGCATCTCGTGTCCAGCAACTCCTCACCTTGGTCTCTAAGACCTGAGTGATCCAGGGCCACCCTGCGGCTGCAGCCACAGCCTCTTCCCCTCTCCCCATGTTGACGCTGCGTCAATGACTCCAAAGTCAAGCCATCGGAGAGGTATTCCCCGATCATCTTAACAAAAACGGAATGCCCCAGCCTCCACCTCCAGCTGCCGTTTTATCCTCTCCCTACCTCTGCTCCATGACAGGGAGACCCTTCTGTTGCTGTTTAGTGCTGTGGCCTCAGCTTCTAGAAGAGTGGTTTTGGTATACAGTAGGTGCTCAATGAATGTGTACTGAATGATTACACTCATAGTTCCCCAGGAAACATCAAGAGGCTAGGCAAGCTGACATTTGCATTCCCACTTTTTACATCAATAAACTGAGGCCTGGGGATGTGAAGAAATTTCTCCAGAGGCCTCCCACTGGTGACGACAGAGGTGGGACTGGTGAGCTGAGCTGTCAGACTCAAACCCAAAGCCCCTTCTCTCCCACCAAGTTGTGTTTCCCATTACTGCAGCCCATCACCTCCCAGTGCACCCCGGGGAACAGTGCTATTTGGGGTTCTGTTGCTCAGGTGATGTTGCAGGAGGTGGAGGTGTTAGGAGTGATTTTCTTCTGAGGGTTCTCCACCCAGACACAGGCCTTGCCAGGGCCATCCTGTACGTAAGCCAGAGCACTAGCACTCGCCCTGGAGCAGCCAGCAGAGTGTCCGTGTTGCAGGCCAGCCGCCAGTGGCCGAGCGGAGGGAGGGATGGTATCGAGGTGGGACCCCGTGGGAGGAGGGCAGGCAGGGCTCAGTGCAGCCTCTCCACGGCCCCAGAGTGCCGGCAGGAGGAAGCCAGCTGCCCCTCCGGGCCATTTCCGCTCAGTAGAGAGGTGATGACTGACTTTATGGCTCCGAGGTTTCCACTTGCCTCCTGGCGATGGCCAAGGCCTGCTGGGGAAGGGCGGACTCGCTGACTCCTCGCTTCCCTGGAGAGGAAAGGAACCCGGGCCTGGACTCGGGCTGCACTTTGACGTCCTCTGTCGCTCACCTGCCCTCTCTGAATGTCAGTTCTCTCACCTAGTAAACTGGTTCTTGGGTCTAGAGGACCACTGGGGATCGTTTGGGGGAGATGGTGTCGAGAAAACATGTATCATCTCACGGGCCGAGGCTACAGGCCGGGCGCTGGGCTGGGCACCCTGCACATCCGATCTCTAACTCTCACAGAAACCTGTGAAGCTGGCGTTATTATGCACATGTTTCAACAGGAGGAATGGATGTGCAAGATCCACAACTCATAAAGATGGTGAGCAACCACAATGGGATGAGAAGCAAGGTCTATCCAGGCTCCGAATCGCTGTGCCCTTCAAATGCAGAGCTGGGGTGTTGTCATTTCTCATCCTCAAAGTCAGAGCCAGGGCTCTTAGAGATCACTGAAGGGAATCTCCTGTTTCCCAGATGGAGAAGCACACACACAGAAAGGAAAGTGCCTTGCCTGAGGTCACGCAGCAGGATAAAGGCAGAGTCAGGTGGTCCAGGGAGGTGGGCATTAGACCCTGGCTACATGGAGGTGGTACTGATATGGGCATCATCTTTATCATCCCACCCAGCTCTACAACCTGCAGGAATGTCACTTCAGTGTCCTTTCAACAGGAGCAGTCAACAGACTGTGAGGTCAGGGTGTGTGTGTGTGTGCATGAACACATGGGAAAGACCCCCCACTGGGGAGCCCTCATCCATGAAGGCATCATTGATAGCCTCGCCCACAGGCATAGCACTTTATACTTAACAGGACATTTTCCTTTCCTTTCTTTCTTTCGATCCTTGCAGCAATACCTCTGAGCAAATATTCTTATTTTCACTTTACAGAGGAGGAAAGCTGAAGATCGGAAAGGGAACTGGCTTGCAATAAGTATGAATGTGGGGTTACTGTGAAGGATCTAGAGTCTGGATGCACTTTCCCTAATTTCTGTCAAGTGACCTTTCCTCAGCATCCCCACACAAGATAAGGGATGAGTAGAGAACAAAGAAGGGAGTGCTTCCACACTGGGAAGAAAATAAGGCAGGCCTGTGGGACGCAGAGGAAGTAGTTCGGAAGATGAGAGCGAGACGGAGCTGAGCAGATGCCCAGGGGGCCGTTTTCCGGGAAGCTCAGCCTGCGCAGCGTCTTCTCCGTTCTGCACCTCTGCCTCACTTCTGCCTTTTTAAACAAATTCCCCCAACAAGCTGAACTGTCGAACGGCTCCCCTTTGGATGTCACTGTGAATCTTGACTTTTTCTTCCTCTTCTGGTGACAGAATGCCGATTTTTATTGGGGGCTGCTCTCTCCCCCTCAACAGCAAACAGCAAACAGCAATACCTACATCGTAAGGCAATTGTTATTTAGCAATATTTGTGTTGGTGGTAGGCACATGAGCCAGGTATGAGGAAAGTGTGCTAGAGCTTATCAGGAAAACGTACTCCTGAGACTTCTTAGGCTGGAAACCCAGGAAGAGAGCCCATTTCCTCTGCTGAACATGTCTGCATACACACTTCACAGACCTGTGGTCGCCCTGCAATCAGCACCAGGCTGCCATCTTGCTGCCAGCTTGGGGAAGGAACAAGTGCATCGCTGGGGGAGGAAACAAGAGCGTCTCAGAGAGCCGGGATGTGGGGCTCTGATAGGCCGCACTTGGATCCACTCTTCCTCTGGACTTCCGGGCACACGAGGTAATCCATTTCCTTACTGTTTACATTGACCTGAGTTGCAGTCGCTGTTCGCAGCAGCCAAATGCCACCTGATTCCTCCTGGTGGCTCTTTCGGGAGCCTGCTTCATGAATCAGTGTGGTCCTCAGGAACGGCGTTGTGACCCGTTGAGTCAGGTCATCAGAAGTCATTAGTCACCAGTAAGAAAGATAAAATATTTAAGAATGTTCTGCTTTTTAGATAATCTAGACCAATGGTCCTCAAACTTTATTATGCATCAGACTCTCCTGGTGGGAGAGTTCCTTATTGAAACAGAGATTCCTGGGCTCTCACTCCCAGAGTTACTAAATCAGTAATCTGGGATGGGGCCAGAGAGCTTAAATTTTTAACAAGTTCCCAGACACTGCTGTTGCCTCTGGTACACACCACATTTTGAGGACGAGTGATGTAGACAATTTATAATAATGTCCCTCGTGCTTATTTGCATATAAATATAATTTCTTGACGGAAAGAAAAATGAAGCAGAACTACAGCAAGAAGCCACACACAGAGAAACTTCTGAGGAGGCTGTCTTACACACTGACCACACTCTTCGTGTGTGTCACGTGGAAATGAGGGTTGAGATTCAGGCCTCCAGATGCCTGTGGCTTCAGACTCAGAGAGCCCATGACTCAGGTGCAGGGATTGAGTGATGAGACAGTAAGATGCTCATCTTCATCCCCCTGAGCTCAAAAGGCACTAACTACGGTCACTATCATCATCATTGCCACCGTATAGATTTTACACATTTCTTTCCCATCCATTATCTCATTTAGTCTTTACAACAATACTGTGAAAATGATCATAGAGATTATAAGAAGGATGAGGATGGAGAGACAAGAGGAGGTGAGTAAGGAGGGAAAGGAAGACGTTGACTCCCATTGTACAGATGTGGTAACTGAGGCTGAATGCCTTGCCCTGTCATACAGTAAGCTAAGACTCAAATCCAGGTCTGCTTGTCATTAAGTTCTATATTCTCTCTACTAAACCATAATATATGTTTGGTGAGTTGGCAGAGGTACTAACTGTTGATAAGAAAAAGAAAATTCAGGTACTCTGGGGCTGTCTCACTTTCCAAAAGAAGGCTAACTTCTTGCTTGGGAAACAGAACAGACCTATTCTACTGGGAATCCAAGAAAATAAAATGTCACGGTGACAGATTTTTATTTTCTTGGACTCCAAAATCATTGCAGATGGAGACTGCAGCCATAAAATTAAAAGGCACTTGCTCCTTGGAAGTAAAGCTATTACAAACCTAAATAGCATATTACAAAGCAGAGACATCTCTTTGCTGACAAAGATCTGTATAGTCAAAGCTATGGTTTTCTCAGTAGTCAGGTACGGATGTGAGAGTTGGGCCACAAAGAAGGCTGAGTGCTAAAGAATTGATGCTTTTGAATTGTTTTGCTAGAGAAGACCCCTTGGACAGCAATGAGATCAAACCAGTCACTTAAAGGAAATCAACCTCGAATATTCATCACAAGGACTGATGCTGAAACTGAAGCTCTAATACTTTGGCCACCTGATATGAAGAGCAGATTCATTGGGAAAGACCATGATGATGGGAAAGGTTGAGGGCAAGAGGAGAAGGGGGTGACAGAGGATGAGACAGTTGGATGGCATCACTGACTCAATGGACAAAACTCCATTTAATATCACAGTAATCCAAGTCTATGGCCCAACCACTAATGCCAAAGAAGTTGAAATTGAATGGTTCTATGATGACCTACAAGATCTTCTGGAACTAACACCCACCAAAGATGTCCTTTTCATCATAGAGGACTTGAATGCAAAATATGAAGTCAAGAGATACCTAGAGTAACAGGCAAGTTTGGCCTTTAAGGACAAAATGAAGCAGGGCAAAGGCTAACAATGTTTTGTCAAGAGAATCCACTAGTGATAGCAAATACCCGCTTCCAACAGCACAAGAGAAGAATCTACACATGGACATCACCAGATGTTCAATACCGAAATCAGACTGATCATATTCTTTGCAGCTGAAGATGGAGAATCTCTATACAGTCAGCAAAAACAAGACCAGGAACTGACTGTGGCTCAGATCATGAACTCCCTAATGCAAATTTTGATTTAAATAGAAGAAAGTAGTGAAAGCCACTAGGCCAGTCAGGTATGACCTAAATCAAACCCCGTATGATTATCAGTGGAAGTGACAAATAGAGTCAAAGGATTAGATCTAATACAAAGAGTGCCTGAAGAACTGCGGATGGAGGTCTGTGAAAAATTTCCAAGGAACAGAAATTCAAAAAGGAAAC
>SJYV01020485.1:0-11299 GCA_006410875.1 Neotragus pygmaeus | reverse complement strand
ACACCTCTCTACCGGAAATCATAAATCCAAACTCTGCAATTCCAATATCACAGGGATGATTCTAGCTTTCTCTCTCTCTGTATTTATAACTTATGCCTGTAGCAGTGAAAAGTGGTTTCCATCATCCTCAGTGGATGGACTTACTGTTTGATTGCCAGCATGAGGAACTTCGCCCATGGCAAAGGTCATGAGGAAAGAGGCTTGGCATACACAAAGGCGTGATCAAGCCTCAGGAAACCCCCAGTTCCCGATCATCTACCCCCAAAACCAGAGTCTGTTTTATGCTCTCACCTACATCTCTGACTTTATGGGGGGCTCTCCCCATAACCATTTCTCTCGAAGAAGGAGTTAACTTGCAGCTCCAAGTCAATGAAAATTCCTGGGTGTGACAAAAGTGTTTCAACTTACGGACTCCTCTGAAAGTTATCTAGCCTGCCTGTACAAGTTCGTCCAGCCACATGTGATTGTTTACAACAACTGTGAGAGGCACGAGATGTTTTAGACTTACTAAAGGCAAATTCTTTTGGGGAGTTAGAAATTATTANCTTTCTATAATGTACTTAGCTATCATGTGTCTTTAGTCTCCACTGGCCTTTGACAATTTTTCCTTCTTTCCTTATTTTTCATAGCTTTGATGATCACCAGAAATATTAATCATGTATTTTGTAGAATATTCCTCAATCTGGGATTTTGTAATGTTTTCTTATAACTACATTGAGGTTATGTATTTTGGGCAAGAATGCCATAGAAATATTGAGCCCTTCTCAGTGCATCATATCAGTAGGTATATAATTTTATTACATCTTATTAGGGGTGGTGTCAGAAAAGGCAATGGCACTCCACTCCAGTACTCTTGCCTGGAAAATCCCATGGATGGAGGAGCCTGGTGGGCTGCAGTCCACGGGGTCGCTGGGAGTTAGACACGACTGAGCGACTTCACTTTCACTGTTAACTTTCATGCATTGGAGAAGGATATGGCAACCCACTCCATTGTTCTTGCCTGAAGAATCCCAGGGACGGGGAAGCCTGATGGACTGCTGTCTATGGGGTCGCACAGACTCTACATGACTGAAGCGACTTAGCAGCAGCAGCAGCAGGGGTGGTGTAAACTTAAGTCACATGATTAAGGTGACGTCTGTTAGGTTTCTCCACAGTTAAGTGATTCTTCTTTTTAATTAATAAATATATTGGAGAGATATTATGAGGTTGTGCTAATATATTGTTTCTCTGAAATGTTTCTTCACCAACTTTAACATTTTTTAATATTTATTTACTCAGATATTCTGATGGTGATTTTACATTTCTCTTTCTACATTTACAAACTGAAGTATTTCTATAAAAAAGCACTGTATCTTTCATTCATTTATTTATCTAATTACTTATATCACTGTGAAGTAAATAGATGCTTATTCTTTTGGTTGTAATCTAAGGTTATCATTATTTGTTTTGTTGTTCAAACTGTTCCAGTTTTGGTCACTGGGAGCTCTTTCAGATCAGCTTCTCTGTCCCTTTATTTTTGTTGTTATCATTGTATTTGATCAGCATTTTCCTACCTTATAACACCACAAGATGCTCAATGCTCATCTTGTATTTTCCTTTCTTTCAGCCCTGAAATAAACCACATAATCAAGGAGCCTCAGTGCCTTTAATTGAGGAATTCTGTTTGGAAACAAAGATCTGGGTATTCATTGTGCTCATTACTACTTCGACTGTCATTGACTCTAGATCCTCTTGGTGGACAGAGTTGGGAAATATAGATGTGCATAGCAACATATGTGTGAAAACACAACTCTACATTTATCTCTATATACATCTGTCTGTATAGATATTAAAAATGAATGAATTTAAAGAAATATATCTTACACCAAGGCATCACCATAGGTTTTTTTCTTCTTCCATTGAAATAAAATAGTACTACAGATTTTGGAATTTTTCACTCATTAAGTACCTCCAATGTATTGGAGACCTTGAAACTACTTTTGTCATTCTTAAAGTACAATTATTATTCATTAATCACTTATTTTCTAAATCTAGAAAGAAATGATAGCTGTTGCTTCATTTAATATATGAGTCTAGAGAAATTATTTAGGTACTTTGTTAGGCAAGGACCTAACGGAAGCAGAAGAGATTAAGAAGAGTCGGCAAGAAAACACAGAACTGTACAGAAAAGCTCTTAATGACCTAGATAATAACGATGATGTGATCACTCACCGAAAGACAGACATTCTGGAGTCTGAAGACAAGTGGGCCTTAATAAGCCTTACCACAAACAAAACTAGTGGTGGTGATGGGATTTCAGCTGAGCTATTTCAAATCCTAAAAGATGATGCTGGTAAAGTGTNTCTCAACCATAACAGCACAGAGAGTTTTGGAGTATTTTGAGAGTCTTAGCATAGGGCTTTTCTCATTGTTGAGTCAATGATTGCCGCCAGGCCTCCATATCCTTAGGCACCTGGGAATATATTGATCAATGTATTTGGAATATAGAAAAGGAAATATAGTATTTTTTAAGGTTAGCAATGCTAGACATTTTGACTTAATGAATTTTCTCTTTTGTTTTAGATCACTATACTTTGTTATAAATCACTGTGTACTTGCTATGTAAAAATATAACTTGATCACTATCTTAAGACTAAATAGATCCATTGGTGAAAGGATTTTCATTTGTTGGGCTGATGTTTGCTGCTACATCTCCATATTCCCTGCCCTTCTAATGAATATAACTAGCATATAGGAGAAATAAGATTGATCATGTTAACCTTGGGTTAAATAAATTCCTTTCTTGATTGTAACTCACTACACCCTCACCCTATAGGAATGCAACTTTATTTGTAGGGTGGTGCCTGGTTTAAGAAAAAACACTCTTGGAAAAAATTAAGTTTTTTGGTTATCAGAAAGAAAGGGTCGTAAAATGTCAGCAGGCCTCATGGCCAGAAGATGCTGTAATTTATGTAAAGCACCTGATTTTGATAAAGGTCAGGACTGCTGACCCCCAGGTGACTCTGTATTCATCTCTGTATGTAACAAAAGGTATATAAGCAAACCTAAAAAATAAAAAATTGGGATCAGTTTCTGGAAAGACTGATTACCCCATGTCGTTTCTCTCTTGCTCCCCGTTTTCTCCACTAATATTTCTTTTTCTCCACTAATATTTCCTACTACACTGTCCGTTTCTAATCTATCTCTATATCTGTAATTAATTTTTTTCCAAGGACACCGACTCTGTCCCCACCTTCGAATCACCCTAGATCCATTGGGGCTGGACCCTGGCATTTGATCAGTCCCCTTTAGCCTGCATGTGAATGCCCTTCTCACTGTTTCAGCACTGACCACCACACTGGTCTCTTTGCAGCATGAATAAATGCTTTCTGCCCTTGGTCTCACTTACTGGCTTTTGTACCGAAGCACACAGCTTGGAAGGCTTCCCGTATGACTCAGCTGCTAAAGAATCCACCTGCAGTGCAGGAGACCTGGGTTTGGCCCATGGGTTGGGAAGATCCCCTGGAGAAGGGAAAGGCTACCTACTCCGGTATGCTGGCCTAGAGAATTCCATGAACTATATACAGTCCATGGGGTCGCAAAGAGTTGGACACGACTGAGCTTCTTTCACTTCACTTCACACAGCTTCGATGTGTCATTCTTTTTTTTAAATTTTTTTTTTAATTGAAATTATTACTGATAAGTGCAGGCTCACATGTGGTTATGAGACATATATTACAGAGAAATACACTTTGTCCAGTTTCCCCAGTGGTCACGTTTTATGAAACTTTAGTATAGTATCTGTGTTAGTTTGCTAGGGCTGCCGTAGCAAAGCACCACAGACTGAGGGGCTTATGCAACAGAAGTGTATTTCCTCACAGTGCTCGGAGTTAGAAGCTCAGGTCAGGGTGGGGCTGGTTTCTTCTGAGGCCTCGCTCTGGTTTGTATACCACTGTCCTCCCTGAGTCCTCGCGTGGTCCTCCTTCAGATGCGTCCGTGTCGTCATCTCTTCCTAGGGCACCATCGTACTGCTTTCATGTGAGCTCGTTTTACCTTAATCTCCTCTTTCAAGACCCCATCTCCAACTGCAGTCCCTCTGTGCACTACTCCAGTACAGTATTGGAGGTTTGGGCTTCGACATGTGAATTGGGGTGTGAGGGGGCGCAAGTCAGCCCTTAATGAGCATCACAGTCAAGGTGTTGACACTGATGCAGTCCGTAGGTCTTACTTCTCCAGTTTTTTGGGGGGTAGTTGTTCTTTTTCTTAGGGGAGGGGCTTCGTTGCCCCATAGCACGTGGCATCTTAGTTCCCCAACCAGGGATGGAACCCGAGTGTCCTGCCTCGGAAGGCAGATTCTTAACCAGGGGACCACCCAGAAAGTCCACGTGCTTCCGCAGCTTTGCTATGTTCTCATGTGGGTGTTAGGTCTACACGGTTTATCCCCTGTGCAGGTTCATGTCTACACAGCCTAGCTGCAGCTCCACAAGGCCCTTCATATTGTTCATTCACAGCTACATCCGCCACCTGTCTTTCTGCCCACCTATCCCAGCCCCACCACCACCCTTAGGCCAGAAAACAAAGGAACTGCAGAGCCCCTTGATGAAAGTGAAAGGGGACAGCCAAAATTGTATCATTTCACCAGTGGCACACGGAATCATACCGAATGAGCTCTCTGGGACTGCCTTTCTTCACATAGCTGTGTGTCCAGTTAGTTTCTTCCAGTTACTGGATGATATTCCAAGGCGTTAATGTCCCACAGCTTGTCTTCAGTTCAGTTCAGTCTCTCAGTCATGTCTGACTCTTTGCAACTGTATGGACTACCGCATGCCAGGCTTCCCTGTCCATTACCAACTCCCGCTCAAACTCATGCCCATCATGTCGGTGATGCCTTCCAACCATCTCATCCTCTGTTGTCCCCTTCTCCTCCTGCCTTCAATCTTTCCCAGCATCAGGGTATTTTCCAATGAGTCAGTTCTTCACATCAGGTGGCTAAAGTATTATTTTCTAATGAGTCAGTTCTTCACATCAGGTGGCCAAAGTATTGGAGTTTCAGCTTCAGCATCAATCCTTCCAATGAATATTCAGGACTGATTTCCTTAGGATGGACTGGTTGGATCTCCTTGCTGTCCAACGGACTCTCAAGAGTCTTCTCCAACACCACAGTGCAAAAGCATCAATTTTTTGGTGTTTATGGTCTGACTCTCACGTCCATACATGACTACTGGAAAAACTATAGCTTTGACTAGATGGACCTTTGTCAGCTTTTTAACATGCTATCTAGCTTTTCTTCCAAGTGGCATGTGCCTCTTAATTTCATGGCTACAGTCACCATCTGCAGTGATTTTGGAGCCCAAGAAAATAAAGTCTGTGAGTGTTTCCATTGTTTCCCTATCTATTTGCCATGAAGTGGTGGGACCGGATGCCATGATCTTTGTTTTCTGAATGTTGAGCTTTAAGGCAACTGTTTCACTCTCCTCTTTCACATTCATCAAGAGGCGCTTCAATTCCTCTTGGCCTTCTGTCATAAGGTTGGTATCATCAGCGTATCTGAGATTATTGATATTTCTCCTGGCAATCTTGATTCCAGCTTGTGCTTCAAGCAGCCTGGCATTTTGCGTGATGTACTCTGCATATAAGTTAAAGAAGCAGGGTGACAATATACAGCCTTGACATACTCCTTTCCCAGTTTGGGACCAGCTTGTCTTAATGCTTACCTTTTACAGGATGGCTGGGCTGATTCCAGTTTTGGGCTGCCAGAGCAGCTGCAGTGAACCTTCCTAGGCAGGTCTTTGTGTGGATGGTCTTCGTTTCGCGGGATAGATGCCCAGGAGAGCAGTTGCTGGTCTGTACAGCAGTTGTATGTCTAGTTTTATATGAAATTGCCCAGCTGTTTTCCAGAGCAGCTACTAAAAGAGTTTGTGTTCCCGCCAGCAGTGTATGCTAGGTCCAGCTGCCCCACATCCTTGTCCACACTTGGTGTTGTCACTCTTATTTTAACCAGTCCAGTAGGTGAGTGACACTGAGTCAGAACAGCTAGAGAGGGCTCCAGTGGGCTATCTCCTTCCCCTCGCTGGTTCCGACCTGGTAAAGAAGGAGGGCAGAGAACAGAGCGCTCTGTGTACTTCAGAACAGCCGCTGTCCTAGTCTCCTCAGGCTCCATACAGAATGCCACAGGCAGGCAGCTTAAACTACAGAGTTTATTGTCCCAAGGTTCTTAAGGCCACGATCAAGGTGGGGCTGGCTTGGTTCCCGTGAGGCTCTTCAGGCTTGTGGGGAGCCCCCTCTCACTGTGTCTTCTTATAAAGTCACTGTCCCACTGGATTAGGACCCCACCTTGCGAGCACATTGAACCTTAATTACCTGCTCTCTGCCTTGTCTCCAGACAGTGGTGACTTTGTGGACCAGGTTCTACCCACAGCAGCCACCTTGTCTAGGCCTCCAGCCTTTGGCTCCTGGTGAGCTGTGACGCTCTTGGCCTGTCTTTCTTTCTGGTTTTCAGAGCATTGGTTTGCCCTGTGACGTCAGTTCTCTGATGGGCCTCAGAAGAGTTGTTGACTTTCAGTTACTCAGATTTTTTCATTGTTCTTGTTGGGAGGGTGGGAGTGACGACTTACAAGCTCTTTCCAGGCCAGAGCGGAAATGGAGTTTTGTTTTTCACGTGGGTTTCTGCACATTCACTGTCAGGACATAGAAGCGTAGTGGATTTTCACCTGCTGACCCTGTGTCCTTGCTGAGCTCCCACTCTCTCTGGGAGGGCTTTTGTTGCCTCTGGTTTCTCAGACTTGCTGTACCCTGGAGAGACCCGTAGTTCCCATCTGCCTCTTCCCACCGCTGCCTGCCTCCCCCTGGCTGATAAGGTGGGAACTCCACCCTGGGGCGACAGTGATGCATCCGCCTAGCTGTGCATGAACCCTGCTCTGAGGCACAGAGGGCTTCAGACCCTCAGCCTCCGGAGCAATTGCTAGGGAAAAGCAGAGGAGCAAAACATGGTTTGTGTGAAGGCGCGTGACACACGGTTGGAGATAAGAAGCTTGTGTCATCTGCTGGCTGCTGTTTATCCCAGGCCACACCGCCAGCGTCCAGCATCGTGTCTGCAAAGTGGGTCATTTCATCAGTGTGCTTTGTTTAATGACAGTGATCAGATTTTTTTAAGAGAATCGTGTGCCTCAGGTTTAGCTAGGGTTTGGGTTTTTTTTTTTTTTTTCCCCCCTTCAACTTGTGTAAGATAATGTCAGAAATAACCTAACCGTGGGAGAAACAAGAAAATCATGCCAGTTCTCCAAAGCAGTGATGGGATGTGGATGGGGTGTGTGTGCTCCTGGTGCCCGGCGTTTGTTTCTTGGGGGATTGATTGTAGTTCATCCTCCACCCGGTGGCCTGAGAGCCCGTGACTCTGGGGACACTGAGTGAGCGCCTCACCCACTAGTTGCTGACAGCAACCCCACCCCAGCTGTGATGACCAAAATGGTCTCCAAAGGTTGCCAAGCATCCCCTGCGAAGAAGAGTGTCCCTGGTTGAGGACCCCTGGGATGCTGCTGGCTTAAAAAAAAAAAAATAACTTTCCGATCTGTGTTTTCTCCTTTTTTGTTCCAGAGTCAGAAGTGTAGGGATGAACTGTCCCAGTTCAACCACAGGGTCCTGCAGCTCAGAGAGGAGGCCTCTACCCACCAGGCCCAAAGTGAGAAGAATCACGTCACCGTCCAGCTGCTGACACACAGACTGGAAGAGGCCGAGCTCGAGGAGGAGCTGCAGGTGAATGGCGGGTGGGTCAGCGAGGGGCAGGCAGCCTGGCCTAAAGCAGACCAGGGACAGCACGTCAGTTCCCCACCTGATGTGCCTGTAGGTAAAGCGAGGGGCCTCACAAGCAAGCCCTGAAAAATGTGTGAACTTTTAGCAGCTTTTGCAAAGTCTGGTACCTCTAAAGAAAGTAGCAGAAAGGAATTAAATCCTGATGATAGGAGCCTAAATTGGGATGACCTCTCCAGAGGTCATTATGGCAAAACATACATCAAGAGTGGTCAAGAAAGGTGGTGTGCTCTGACTTCATGATTCTGCTGTGGGAGTTTTACTGAACATTGTGTATGGACTTAACTGAGCATATTTTCATTGCTCTGGTACTTATAATAGCATAACAGAATTGGAATCAGCTTTGAATCATCAACCGTATTGACTAAGTCAGTAAATTATGGTGCCACCATTAAAAACCACTTTTTTGAATAGTGTCTAGTGCTCTGAACATTGTAAAAGAGAAAGCATGGCCTACGGTGTCGTGGTGGCAGCATGTGTGTGTGTGGAGGAAGGGCCAGGAGATCCAGCACGTCAGGTGTGCTGTGATCATGGATGACTTAAATTTTGTAATTCTTGCTTTTCTGAAGTTTCTGCGTTAAGCATGTATCACATTGTTAATGTTCTTATACTTGTGAAACCGACATTTAAAAACAGGGTAACCAAATCCAAACCTTGAACGTGACCACGTGACTCGGGAACATCAGAGCCTGAGACTGGCACAGTCACAGCTGAGAGAGGCCCTTGAAGAGAGTCGGGACCAGGTGGGTGTGCACCGGTGGTCCCCGGCTGAGGGGGGTCAGCCTCGCCTCTGACAGCCTGCATGGGACTAGTCCGGCCAAGGGCATCGCGGGGCTGGCTGAGGCCACACAGCTAGGGGGGCACCCTCCAGGCCGAGGATGCAGTCAGGCCCCGTCCAGGGTCAGGTGGAACGCGAGTGAACCATGTGAAGGGCCCTGACTGTTCCCTGACGAGGGCAGGCAGCCATAGCGGCACCTCTGGGTGTGCCCTCTGCAGGTGGAGGAGCCAGGGAACGCTGCAGGTGGCCTCCGAGGTCCAGGCCGCAGGCAGAGCAGCCCCTGAGGGGACCAGCTCCTCGCCCGGCGGAGCCCGGGTGTCACACGCCTCTGCTTGTGTGTGGCAGTGCCGCCAATGCCCTGCCCTCCACTTGTCTGGCGCCTGCCAGGCTCAGAGGTGCAGCGGCAGGGAGGCAGGGAGCTCACAGGCTGGGACACACAGATGTGAGCAGAGTGGGCCCAGGAGGGGTAGCAGGTGCCTGCCAGCGTGAGGCGCTGGGACGCAGGGCTGGTTCTTCCGAGGAGCTCGAGCAGCAGGAGGAGAGGCGGGAGGTGACGGTGTGAGGTGCCCTGAGGGCCCCGGGCCCTGGTGGCCTCGGACATGGGGTGCGCTCGGAGAGCCAGGGTCTGCAGGGGGAAGGGGCTGTGAGAGGGGGTCTCTAAGCCTCGTGTCTCTGCTCAGCCTGGCACCAGGTTCCCCACCTGGCCCTGGTCTGACCCCTGGACTTAGCTGTGGACACCTGGTGTGAGGGGTCACTTCTCAGATGGCTCAGGTTGCAGAAGGGTCTGTCTGTATGTGGGACTCATCCCTGTCCAGGGTCTTAGGAGGGGCTGGCAGACCCCTGTGGGCCCAGCCCCCCACTGTCAGCAGGCACTTTCTCCAAGGTGTCTCTGTGTACTGGGGGCTCCCTTCCCTGTGTGTAGTGCAAAAGGAACCTTGAGAAATTGCCGGACTGGTTTGAGCCTTTGAGGTGAAGAAGACAGATCCACACGTGGGCAGTAGGGCTGGGCTGCCGGAGGCTTCCATGCCTGCTGGGCTAGGGGGGTGCCCAGTACTCAGCTGCTGTCACGGGCAGGAGCAAATGCTGTGAGGCAGCTGGTGTCACCTTTGGTGAGTTAGGTGAGGACCCCCCGAAACACGCCTGGATGAAAGTGTGCAGAGGCAAGTAAGGCGCTTACAGGGCATCTAGGAGCCATCGGGGGTGCAGAGGTGAGGGTGCATCCAGAGCCATGGGGAGGGAGTGGTCCTGAGGTCACAGGGCCAGCAGGGGAGCCAGGCGTCAAAGAGGGCGCTTCCACGGCCAGCATCCTGGGGTGTTGTGGGCGGAGGCACGTGCACCAGCCTCTCTTTGGCATCGGGTCCTTGTTGCATGGCAACCAAACACCCAGGAAGGGCAGGCAAGCATCCAGGCTGCTGAGCACTGCGCCAGGGATTTCCTTAGCATCACTGCCCCACATTTGGCTGGGCCAGCCTGGATTCAGGGTGGAGAGTTCCGCCATCGTCTGAGGGGCTCACTGCCCCACCCCAGCACCCAGAACACCGAGGCCCTGGCTTCCTGGCTGCAGGGGCCCCGCTTCTCTTCGGGAGACATCCTGTCTTCTCACGTGGCGGTCGAGCAGGGCTCTCCGGAGCAGACACACTCTCCACCGACACCTTGCTTTACAAGGAGGGCCTCAGGGGCACTCAGCTGGGCCGTGCTGAAGTACGGCCTGGCCATGGAGAGTGGACGGAGAGGCTTATGGTCAGGCTTCAGGGTTCAGCACAGCATCGGCCTTAGGAGGCAGCAAGGCGCCCAGGCAGGTGTGCGGGACTCAGACCTGGGTTGGAGTGACTGCATAGTGATCATCCGAAGCTCTAAAGCCACGGGGAGGCGGCTATGTCTGGTGGAGGGTGTGTGAGAACTTTCTTCCCCTCTCTTCATCCCAGGAGCGTGGCAGCTGCTCCGCTGGACCCGTGTGTGTGCTTCTGGGGGGTCTGTCCGAGGAAACTGCCCGGGGTGGCCCCTCAGACACGCGGTGACATGGGCCAGTGAGGGAGTAGGGCTGTGGCTCACAGTTTGACCCCTGCCCGAGGTGGCCAGTGCCCTCCTCCCCTGCCTGCCCTGAGCAGGGCCCCTGGTGGAGCTGCCGCCTCTCCCGTCCACAGGGTCTCAGAGGGCAGTTCTGTGTGCTCCAGACGAGGCTGCCGGAGCCTGGTGTAAACGGTGTTTAGATGGCCTCCCAGGCGCTCCATTCAGGGAAAGTGGCTAGGCTCTGGGCAGCCTGGTGCCAGCTATCCCATGGGTTCTGTGCCCAGGAAGCAGGTGGCCGAGTCCGTCCACATCCACACCCTGCCAGACACCGTGCAGCCACCTCCGGGGCCCTGGCCACAGCCCGTCTCAGGAGCGTGAGCTCTACATTTAGAGGGAGGCTGCTGTTCGCAGCTGGTGTGGGTCCCATTATTGAAGGAATTAAACCCAGCAAAGAACCCAGGGGGTAAACAGGAAGAATAACCTGAGCCTCCCAGGATCCGGCACGAGGTCACAGGGAGGGCTACAGGCAGGTCTTCCAGGCTCTCAGGGTGCAGAAGTGCCCCAGAATGGACTTTCTCTTAGTCACTCAGTCCCAGCTGATTTTTTGGGATCCCATTGACTTTAGCCTGCCAAGCTCCTCTGTCCATGGTATTCTCTAGGCCAGAATATTCAAGTGGGTTGCCATGCCCTTCTCCAGGGGATCTTCCCAACACAGGGACCAAATCC
>SJYV01020482.1:37794-49668 GCA_006410875.1 Neotragus pygmaeus | reverse complement strand
CAAATCAGAGGTGTAGGTTAGAGCACAAAACAGACTTTGCTTTGGGGGTAGATGCTCGGGAGCAGGGGGTTTCCTGAGTCTTGATCATCCCTTTGCGTATGCCCAAAACTTCCTTCCTCATGACCTTTGCCATGGGCGGAGTTCCTCACGCTGGCTCCCTGCAGACCCTCATCTTGTGATTAGGAGGGAAACGAGGCTCTTCTTGAGTAGTGGCGGGACCCTGGGTGTTCTTCTTGAGTGGTGATGGGTATCTTGGGGAACTTTCTGAGTTGCATTAAGGGTGTCAACGACCCGCTCGAGGCTCAAGAGGGAACGTGGGATTTCTCTCAAGAAGCTGCAGTGGAAAAGGGCCTCATCTCGCTTTTAGGGTACATCCTCATGGTTTTGCTCGAGTTGTGGCAGGAAATGTGGGGTTCTTCTCGAGTTATGGCAGGGACCTCAGAAAAGTCCAGTTGCCATGCGAGTTGCCAGGAGCCTCTCGGGATTCCACTGCAGTCAGTGCCAGATCCTAGGTCCTCATCTGCAGCTGAGGCCTGAACCTCAGGTTTCCTCTCCAGTGCTGACATCGATCTCGAGGTTCCTATAGAGTTTCAACAGGGGAGTCAGGCCTCATCTCGTGTGGAGACATGCAAGTCCACTTTCCTCTCGAGCTGTAGCAGTAGTGTCAACCTTCTTGTCGAGTGGACATAGGGATCTGAGACTTTCTCTCAAGGTGCCACAGGGCTGTCACACATACCATCGTATTGTGAGTTGACATTCAGGGTTACAGTCAAATCAGTGCAGGGGAATCAGGTCTATCGGGAGAGGATTGGGACATCTGGGACTTTTGTAATGGTGGCACGACCCCTGGCGTTCCTCTCGACATTCAATTTGAGACCGCCTCCACATGAGATGTGACTGGAACGCTGGGATTCCTTTCCCAAAGAAGCAGGGAAATGGACCCTCATCTCGAGATGAAGAGGGAAAAGGGGGCTCTTCTTGAGTTGTGGCAGGACCCTCGGTGTTCCTCTTGAGTGGAGACGGGTATGTCGGGGAACTTCTTGAGTTGCATCAAGTTGTCAAGTACCCTTTGGAGGCTCAAGAGGAAAGGCGGGATTTCTATCAAGATGCTGCAGTGGACAAGGGACTCATCTCGTGTTGAGGGGAGAATCTCCTGGTTTTTCTCGAGTTGTGGCAGGAAACTTGGGGTTCCTCCTGAGTTACAATGGGGACGTCAGGGACCCTCTCATCTTGCCTCAGGAAATCCAGTCTCCATGTGAGATGCGAGGGGCCTTTTGGGAATTCTCTCCAGTCGGTGCTGGGTCCAAGATCCTCATCTGGAGTTGAGGCCAGAGCCTCAGGTTCCTTTCCATTGCTTACATGGATCTCGGGGTACCTATGGAGTTTCAACAGGGGAGTCAGGCCTCGCCTTTTGTGGAGACATGCAAGTCCGCTTTCCTCTCTAGCTATTACAGTAGTGTCAGGTTTCCTGCCAAGGGGACATTGGGATCTGTGAATTTCTCTCTTGGTTCCCCAGGGCTGACACACGTGCCATCATGTTGTGAGTCGATACTCGAGGTGACAGTCGAGCCAGCACAGGGGAATGCATGGTATCTAGAGCGGATTGGGACATCGGTGTCTTTTGAAACGGTGGCATGAACCCTGGCATTCCTCTCTACATTCAATTTGAGACCACCTCCACTTGAGTTGGGACAGGAAAGCCGGGATTCCTTTCCCGAAGAAGCAGGGAAATGGACCCTCATCTCAAGATGAGGATGGAAAAGGGGGGCTCTGCTTGAGTTGTGGCGGGTCCCTCGGTGTTCCTCTCAAGTGGAGACGGCTATGTTGGGGAACTTCTTGAGTTGCACCAAAGGTGTCAATTACCCTTTCAAGGCTCAAGAGTGAAGGTGGGATTTCTCTCAAGAAGCTGCAGCAGAAAAGGACCTCATCTCACGTTGAGGGGAAAATCTTGTTTTTCTCGAGTTGTGGAAGGAAACTTGTGGTTCCTCTCGACTTCCAATGAGGATTCTGGGACCTGCTCATGTTACCTCAGGAAAGTCCAGTCTCCATACTAGTTGTGAGGGGCCTCTAGAGATTCCTCTCCAGTCTGTGCAGGATCCTAGATCCTCAATCTGGAGCTGAGGCCAGAACCTAAGGTTTCCCTTCCAGTGCTGACATGAATTTCATGGTTCCTATGGAGTTTCAGCAGGGGAGTCAGGCCTCGTCTCATGTGGAGACATGTAAACCGCTGTCCTCTCGAGCTGTAACAGTAGTGTCAGCCTTCCTGTCGAGTGGACATAGGGATTTGTGGCTTTCTCTCAAGGTGCCATAGGGCTATCAGATGTGCCATCATGTTGTGAGTCGATAGTCGAGGTGACAGTCGAGTCAGTGCAGGGGAATCAGGTGTATCTGGAGTGGATTAGGACATCAGGGTCATTTGGAATGGTGGCATGACCCCTGGAGTTCCTCTCGACATTTAAGTTGAGACCACCTCTTCTTGAGGTGCGATTGGAACGCTGGGATTCCTTTCCCGATGAAGCAAGGAAATGGACCCTCATCTCACGAATAGGAGGGAAACAGAGATTTTCTTGAGTAGTGGTGTACCCTCGGTGTTGCTCTCGAGTGGAGACAAGTATGTTGGGGAACTTCTTGAGTTGAATCAAGGGTGTCAAAAAGCCGTTCAAGGCTCAAGAGGGAACGTGGGATTTCTCTCAAGAAGCCGCAATGGAAAAGGGCCTCATCTCATGTTGAGGGTAGATACTCATGGTTTTTCTCGAGTTGCAGCAGGAAACTTGGGGTTCCTCTCTAGTTACAACGGAGACCTCAGGAACCCGCTCATGTTGCCTCAGGAAAGTCCAGTCGCCATGCGAGTTGCCTGGAGCTTCTTGGGATTCCTCTGGAGTCAGTGCCGGATCCTAGGTCCTCATCTGGAGCTGAGGCCTGAACCTAAGCTTTCCTCTCCAATGCTGAGTTGGATCTCGTGGTTCGTATGGAGTTGCCACAGGGGAGTCAGGCCTTGTCTCATGTGCATGTCTGCTTTCCTCTCGAGCTGTAACAGTAGTGTCAGCCTTCCAGTTGAGTTTATATAGGCATCTGTGCCTTTCTCTCGAGGTGTCACAGGACTGTCACACTTGCCATCGTGAGTCAATACTCGGGGTGACAGTCATTTAAGTGCAGGGGAATCAGGTGTGTCTGGAGTGGATTGGGATATCAGGATCTTTTGGAATGGTGGCACGACCCTTCATGTTCCTCTTGACATTCAAGGTGAGACTGCCACTTCTTGAGGTGTGACGGGAATGCCAGGATTCCTTTCCCAAAGAAGCAGGTAAATAGACCCTCATATCAAGAAAAGGAGGGAAACGAGGATCTTCTTGAGTTGTGGCATGATCTTTGGTGTTCGTCTTGAGTGGGTACGGGTAAGTTGGGGAAATTTTTGAGTTGCATAAAGGGTGTCAAGGACCCTTTGGAGGCTCAAGAGGAGAGGTGGAATTTCTCTCGAGATGCTGCAGCGGAAAAGGGCCTCATTTCATGTTGAAGGGAGAATCTCCTGGTTTTTTGGGAATAGCGGCAGGAAACCTGGTGTCCCTCTTGAGTTGCAACAGGGACATCAGGGACCCACTCGTGTTGCCTGAGGAAAGTGCAGTCTCCATGCGAGTTGCGAGGGGCCTCTCTGGAGTTCTCTCCATTCAGTGTCCGGTCCTAGGTCCTCATCTGGAGCTGAGACCGGAACCTCAGGGTTCCTCTCCAGTGCTGTAATGGATTTTGCGGCTCCTATGGAGTTTCAACAGGGGAGTAAGGCTTCATCTCATATAGACATGCAATACCAGTTTCCTCTCGAGCTGTAACAGTAGTGTCAGGCTTCCCGTCAAGTTTATATAGGCATCTGTGGCTTTCTCTCGAGGTGCTACAGGGCTGTCACACGTGCCATCGTGTTGTGAGTTGATACTCAGGGTGACAGTGGAGTCAGTGCATGGGAATCAGGTGTATCTGGAGTGGATTGGTACATCTGGGTCTTTTGGGATGGTGGCACGACCCCTGGCATTCCTCTCGACATTCCATCTGAGACCGCTTCCACTTGAGTTGGGACAGGAAAGCCGGGATTCCTTTCCTGAAGAAGCAGGGAAATGGACCCTCATCTCGAGATGAGGACGGAAAATGGGGGCTCTTCTTGAGTTGTGGCAGGACCCTCAGTTTTTCTCTTGAGTGGAGATGGGTATGTCGAGGAACTTCTTGAGTTGCATCAAGGGTGTCAAGGACCCTTTGGAGGCTCAAGAGGAGAGGTGGAATTTCTCTCGAGATGCTGCAGTGGAAAAGAGCCTCATCTCTCGTTGGGGGTAAAATCTCCTGTTTTTTTTTTCTTGAATAGTGGCAGGAAACTTGGTGTTCCTCGCAAGTTGCAACAGGGACACAGGGACCCACTCGTGTTGCCTCAGGAAAGTCCAGTCTCCAGGCATGTTTGGAGGGGCCTCTCTGGATTCCTCTCCAGTTGGTACCGGGTCCTAGGTGCTCACTTGGAGCTGAGGCCTGAAACTCACTGTTCCTCTTCAGTGCTGACATGGATATTGGGGTACCTATGAAGTTTCAACAGGGGAGTCAGGCCTAGTTTCGTGTGAAGACATACAAGTCCACTTTCCTCTCGAGCTGTAACAAAAATATCAGGTTTCCTATCGAGTTGACATAGGGATTTGTCACTTTCTCTTGGATACCACAGGGCTGTCACACGTGCCTTCGTGTTTTGAGTCAATACTGGGGAAGACAGTCGAGTCAATGCAGGGAATAAGGTGTATCTGGAGTGGAATGGAAACTTGAGGTCTTTTGGAATGATGTCATGACTCCTGGAATTCCTCTCGACATTCTAGTTGAGACCAACTACTCTTGAGGTGCAACGGAAATGCTGGGATTCTTTTGCCAATGAAGAAGGGAAATAGACCCTCATTTTGAGATGAGGAGGGAAAAACTGGGCTCTTTTTGAGTTGTGCTAGAACCATCGGTGTTCCTCTCGGTGGATTCGGGTATGTCAATGAACTTCTTGAGTTGCATCAAGGGGTGTCGAGGATACTTTTGAGGCTCAAGAGGTAAGGTGGGATTTTTCTCAAGACACCACCTCTGAAAAGGGCCTCATCTCATGCTGAGGGGAGAATCTCCTGGCTTTTCTCGACCTGCTGCAGGAAAATTGGTGTTTCTCTTGAGTTAAGATGGGGACCTCAGAGACCCACTCGTGTTGCCTCAGGAATGTCCAATATCCATGTGAGTTGTGAGGGGCCTCTCGGGATTCCTCTCCAGTCAGTGCCGGGTCCTAGGTCCTCATCTGGTGCTGAGGCCAGAACCTCAAGGTTTAGCTCCAATGCTAACATTGATCTCAGGGTTCCTATGGAGTTTCTACAGGGGAGTCTGGCCTGGTCTCATTTGCATACACTCAAGTTCCTTTTCTTCTCTAGCTGTAACAGTAGTGTCAGCCATCCTGTCGTGTTGACATAGAGATATGACACTTTTTCTCAAGGTGCCACAGGGATGGCACACGTGCCATGGTGTTTTGAGTCAATACTTGGGGTAACAGCCGAGTCAGTGCAGGAAAACCAGGTGTATCTGCAATGGACTGGGACATCAGCGCTTTTGGAATGGTGGCAAGATGCCTGGAGTTCCTCTAGACTTTCAAGTTGAGACCGCCGCCGGGATACCTTTCCCAACAAAGCAGGGAAATGGACCCTCATCTCGAAATGAGGAGGGAAAAATGGGGCTCTTCTTGAGTGGAGATGGGTATGTGGGGAAAATTCTTTAGTTGCATTAAGATTGTCAAGTACCCTTTCGAGGCTCAAAAGGGAAGGAAGGATTTCTCTTGATACCCGCTGTGGAAAAGGGCTCCATCTCGCGTTGAGGGGAGAATCTCCTGGTTTTTCTTGAGTTGTGGCAGGAAACTTGGGGTTCCTCTCGAGTTTCGACGGAGACCTCAGGGAACTCCTCATGTTGCCACTGTAAAGTCCATTCTCCATGCTAGTTGCGACGGGCCTCTAGAGAGTCCTCTCCAGTAGGTGCCGGTTCCTTGGTCCTCATCTGGAGCTGAGGCTGGAACCTCAGGGTTCCTCTCCAGTGCTAACATGGATCTCAGGGTTCCTATGCAGTTTCAACAGTAGAGTCAGGCCTCGTCTGTTGTGGAGATATGCAAGTCCGCTTTCCTCTCGAGCTGTAATGGTAGTGTCAGGCTACCTGTCGAGTTTACATAGGGATCTGTGGCTTTCTCTCAAGGTGCCACAGGGTTGTTACACTTGATATCATGTTGTGAATTGATACTTGGGGTGACAGTGGAGTCATTTCAGGGTAATTAGGTGTATCTGGAGAGGATTGGGACATCAGGGTCTTTTGAAATAGTGGCCTGACCCTTGGAGTTCATCTCGGCTTTTAAGTTAAGACAGCCTCCTCTTGAGGTGCGATGGGAATGCAGGGATTCCTTTCCCAACGAAGCAGGGAAATGGACCCTCATCAATGGACCCTCATCTCGAGATGAGGAGGGGGAAACTGGGCTCTTCTTGAGTTGTGGTGGGACCCTCAGTGTTCCTCTTGAGTGGAGACGGGTTTGTCAGGGAACTTCTTGAATTGTGTCAAGGGTGTCAAGGACCCTTTTTAGGCTCAAGAGGGAAGGTGGGATTTCTCTCGTGACGACAAAGCAGAAAAGGGAAGAATACCGCATTGAGGGGATAATCTTCTGGCTTTTCTCGGGTTGTGGCAGGAAACTTGAGTTTTCTCTCAAGTTACAGTGGGGACCTCAGGGACCCGCTCATGTTGCCTCAGGAAAGTCCAGTCTCCTTAGAGTTGCGAGGGCCTCTCGGGATTCCTCTCCAATTGGTGCCGGGTTCTGCGTCTGCATCTAGACCTCAGACCAGAACGTCAGGTTTCCTCTCCAATGTTGATATGGATGTCAGGGTTCCTATGGAGTTTCAACAGTGAAGTCAGGCCTCATCTTGTGTGGAGACAAGCAAGTCTTCTTTCTTCTTGAGCTGTAACAGTAGTGTCAGGCTTCCTGTCAAGTTGAAATAGGGATCTGTGGCTTTCTCTCAAGGTGCCACAGGGCTGTCACACGTACCATCGTGTAGTGAGTTGGTACTCGGTATGACAGTCGAGTCTGCAGGGCAATCAGGAATATCTGGCGTGGACTGGGACATCAGTGTCTTTTGGAATGGTGGCATGACCCCTGGCTTTCCTCTCGACTTTCAAGCTGAGACCGCCTCCTCTTGATGTGTGATGGGAAAACTGGGATTCATTTCCCAACGAAGCAGGAAAATGGACCCTCTTCTCAAGATGAGGAGGGGAAAATGGGGCTCTTTTTGAGTTGTGGCAGGACCCTCGGTGTTCCTCTCGGGTGGAAATGGGTATGTCAGGGAAGTTCTGGAGTTGCCTCAAGGGTGTCAAGGACCTTTTGAGGCTCAAGAGGAACGATGGTATTTCTCTTGAGATGGCTCAGTGGAAAAGGACCTCATCACGTGTTGAGTGGAGAATCTCCTTGTATTTCTCGAGTTTCAGCAGGAAACTTGGGGTTCTTCTTGAGGTTCTGCAGGGACCTCAGGGACCCACTCGTGTTGCTTCAGGAAAGTCCTGTCACCATGCAAGCTGTGAGGTGCCTCTTGGTGTTCTTCTCCAGTCAGTGCCAGGTCCTAGATCCTCACCTGGAGCTGAGGCCGAAACCTCAGGGTTCCTCCCTAGTGTTGAAATGGATCTCGGGGTTCCTATGGAGTTTCCACAGGGAAGTCCTCATCCCGTGTGGAGACATGCAAGTCTTCTTTTCTCACGAGCTGTAAAAGTAGTTTCAGGCTTCCTATTGAATTGACAAAGGGATCTGTGGCTTTCTCTCAAGATGCCACAGGGCTGTCACACCTGCCATTGTGTTGTGAGTTGATACTCGGGGTGACAGTCAAAACAGTTTAGGGGATTCAGGTGTTTCTGAATTGGATTGTGTCATTGGGGTCTTTTGGAATTGTGGCATGACCCCTGGAGTTCTTCTCAACTTTCACATTGAAACCAACTCCCCTTGAGGTGCGACGGGAAAGCCAGGATTCCTTTCAATGATGATGCAGGGAAATGGACTCTCATCTCGAGATAAGAAAGGAAACATGGGGCTCTTCGTGAGTTTTGGTGGGACCCCTAGTGTTCCTGCCGAGTGGAGATGGGTGTATCAGGCAACTTCTTGAGTTGAAACAGGGGTGTCAAGGACCCTTTCGAGGCTCAACAGGGAAGGTGGGATTTCTCTCGAGATGCCACAGGGGAAAGGGCCTCATCTTGAGTTTAGGGGATAATCTCTTGGTTTTTCTCGAATCATTGTAGGACACTTGGGGTTTGCTTAAGAGAAAGAGGTCTTAACTTCAAAGTCGAAAAGAATGTCAGTGGTCGTGCCACCAGTCCAAATGACTCCAATTTCCCATTCCAGTCCAGATACACCTGATTCCCCTGCACTGAATCGACTGTCACCCTGAAGATTGATGCCCAACACGATGGCACATGTGACAGCCCTGTGGCACCTCGACGGAAAACAACAGATCCCTATGTCAACTCGACAGGAAGCCTGACACTACTGTTGCAGCTCGAGAGGAAAGCAGACCTTTATGTCTCGACATGAGACGAGGCTTTACTCCCCAGTTGAAACATCATAGGAACCCCAAGATTGATGTCATCCCTGGAGAGGAAATCTGAGGTTCTGGCCTCAACTCCAGATGAAGACCTAGGACCCAGCACCAACTGGATAACAAACGGATAAGCCCCTCACAACTCGCATGGAGACTAGATTTTCCTGAAGCAACATGAGAGTTCCCTGATGTCCCCATCGTAACTCGAGAAGAACCCCAAGTTTCCTGCCACAACTAGAGTAAAACCAGCAGGTTCTCCACTCAACATGAGATGAGGCCCTTTTGCTCTGTGTCATCTCGAGAGAATCCAACCATCCCTCTTGAGCCTTAAAAGGGTCCTTGACACCCTTGATGCAACTCAAGAAGTTCCCCAACATAACCGTCTCAACCTGACAGGAACACCGAAGGTCCTGCCAAAACTCAAGCAGAGCCCTGTTTTTCCCTCCTTCACTCGAGATGAGGGTCCCTTTCCCTGCTTCATCGGGAAAGCAATCCTGGCATTTCCATCACAACTTAAGAGGAGGTGGTCTCAAATTGAAAGTAGAGAGAAACGTCAGGGGTCGTGCCACAATTCCCAAAGACCCAATGTCCCAATCACTCCAGATACACCTGATTCCCCTGCACTGATTCAACTGTCACCCCGAGTATCAATTCCAAACACAATGGCACGTGTGTCAGCCCTGTGGCACCTTGAGAGAAAGCCACAGATCCCTATGTCAACTCGACAGGAAGCCTGACACTACTGTTACAGCTCGAAAGAAAAGCAGACTTGCATGTCTCCACATGAGACGAGGACTGACTCCACTGTTGAAACTACAAGGGAACCCCAATATCCATGTCAGCACTGGAGAAGAAACTGAGGTTCCAACCTCATCTCCAGATGAGAACATAGGACCCAACACTGACTGGAGATGAATGCCAAGAGGCCACCCGCAACTCGCATGGAGACTTGGCTTTCCTGAGGCAACACAAGTGTGTTCCTGAAGTCCCTGTTGTAACTCAAGAGGAACCCCAAATTTCCTGCCTCAACTCGAGAAAAACTAGGAGATTCTTCCCTCTACATGATATGAGGCCCTTTTGCACTGCAGTGTCTCGAGAGAAATCCAACCTTCCCTCTTGAACCTTGAAAGTGTCTTTGACACCCTTGATGCAACTGATGTAGTTCTCCTACGTAACCATCCTCACTTGAGTGGAACACCGTGTCTCCCACCACAACTCAAGAAGAGCCCCGTTTTTCTCTCCTCATCTTGAAATGAGGTTCCATATCCCTGCTTCATCGGGAAAGGATTCCCAGCGTTCTTTTCACACCTCAAGGAGAGGCGGTTTCAACTTGCAACTCGAGAGGAACTCCAGGAGTTGTGCCACCATTCCAAAAGACTCCAATGTCCCAATCCACTTTATATAAACTTGATTCCCCTACACTGACTCGACTGTCACCAGAGTATCTACTCAAAACACGATGGCAGGTGTGACAGCCCTGTGGCACCACGAGACAAAGGCCCAGATCCTTTTGTCAACTCTACAGGAAGCCTGACACGACTTTTACAACTCGATAGGAAAGCGGATTTGCATATCTCCACATGAGACGAGGCCTGACTCCCCTGTTGAAACTCCATAGAAACGCTGAGATTCATGGCAGCATAAAGAAGAAACCTGAGGTTCCAGCCTCAACTTGACATGAGGACCTAGGCCCTCACACCGACTGGAGAGGAATCCCAAGAAGCCACTCACAACTCACATGGAAACTTGACTTTCTTGAGGCAACACGAGCGAGTCCCTGAGGTCCCCGAGATAAATTGAGAGGAACCCCATGTTTCCTGCCACAGCTCGAGAAAACCCAGGAGTTTCTCGCCTCAACGTGAGATGAGGCCCTTTTCCACTGCAGCATCTAGACAGAAATCCCGCCTTCCCCCTTGAGCCTCAAAAGGGTCCTTGAAACCCCCAATGCAACTCAAGAAGTTCCCCAACATCCCTGTCTCCACTCAAGAGAAACCCCGAGTGTCCCACTACAATTCAAGAGGAGCTCCATTTTTCCCTCCTCATCTCGACTTGAGGGTCTGCCTTGAGCCATCACGGGAGATTCCACCAATACAAAAGTCATGACGATGAAGCCTTACAGGAAAAGATGACTCAGAACTTGAGGGATCCTCTGGACCTGTTCGAGTATCTACCCCAAAATCTGAATCTGCCTGTTCTGCTATTTTTCACCAACTTCTCTGTTACCAACGGGAGGCTGTCCTTAACCACCTTTCTCTGAAGAACATTAATTTAGAGCTCTAGTTTATAAGTCTCCCAGGCATGTAATTGGAGTGCGTCATGTCAAACCCCTTTGATAGCTTTCTAACTTGCCTGACAGGTTTATCCGGACTTTTCAACACCACCTGTGATGGTTTTCAGCCCCACAACTGCAAAAGGCACAGGAATCTTAAAACATTCTAGGAATGTAGAGTCTTTCAAGGAGTTAAAAATCATTAGAATAGAACTGGTTAAGGGTTTCATTGTTGAGCCAATACTTGTTGCCAAGTTTTTATACCTTTTATTTGTTGATATAATTAGTATATAGGAAAAAACTGGTAGTAGCCCTGGCATCAACAACATTACATTTTGGGTTAAGTAATTTGTTGTAACCCACTGCACCTTTGTTCTATTGGAATGTAATTAACTTTATTTAGTACTTTGAGGGTGATGCAGATTAAAAAAACAAACTTCAAGGGAAAATGGGTTTTCTGGTTGATTAACATTCATCAAGGAAAAGAGCCATAAAATGTTAATAGATCTCTTGGCCAGAAGATAATGTAAATCATCTGAGACCTTTTGCATATGGAAAGTATGCAGAAAGAAAGCCTTGTATTGATAAGGGTCAAGACCGCTGCCCCTAAATGACTCTGCATATTCCATTTTGTAAATCCTAGGGTATATAAGCTCTTTTGAGAATAAAGCCACAGGTCTTGCACAAGCTTGACCTCCCCATGTCGTATGTCCTTTCTCTATTTACTTCTTTTTCAGGCTGATCCCTTGGGGTGCAGGGGTCCTGCGTGTTCACTTCTCTGCCTGGGCTTCTACGATCCACGTGAGAAGGAGCCCAAGGTGGGGCACCTTCCACTATTCAAGAGTGCACTGGTGGCCTACGTGAATGGTGTAAGTCCCTTGCTTTTGAATTTATTGGCATTCTGTGTAAACCAAGGAATATCAACCTGTGTTCTCTCCTCTATTCTCTTAACTGCAAATTATTTCCTTATTTCTCTCATTATATATATATATATATATATATATATAAGAAAAG
>SJYV01020482.1:26630-37626 GCA_006410875.1 Neotragus pygmaeus | reverse complement strand
AATCACCTTGCAGTTCATGCTTCAGATACCCTGGATGCAACTGGGGCTGGATCCTGATAACGGTCCATTTCCCTGCTTCATTGAGAAAGGAATCCTGGTGTTCCTGTTGCAAATTAACAGGTGGTCTTAACGTGAAACTCGAGAGGAACCCCAGGGGTCGTGCCACAATTCAAAAATACTATGAAGAATCCACTGCAGATAAACCTGATTCCCCTGCACTGACTCGACTGTCACCCCGAGTATTGACTCCAAACATGATGGCAAGGGTGACGGCCCTGTGGCACCTCAAGAGAAAGCCACAGATCCTTATGTCAACTCAACAGGAAGCCTGACACTACTTTGACAGCTCAAGAGGGCAGACCCTTATGTCTCCACATGAGATGAGGCCTAACTCCCCTGTAGAAACTCGATAGGAACCCCGAGATCCATGTCAGCACCAGAGAAGAACCGTGAGGTTCTGGCTTCAAACCCATATGAGGACCTAGGCCCCAGAATCTACTGCAGAGGAATCCTGAGAGGCCCCTTGCAATTCGCATGGAGACTAGACTTTCCTGAGCCAACACTGGTGGGTCCCTAGGTCTCCATTGTAACTCGAGAGGAACCCCAATTTCCCTGCCACAACTTGAGAAAAACAAGAATCTCCCCTCAACACAAGATGAGGCCCTTTTCCACCGTGGGATCTCGAGAGAAATCCCACCTCCCCTTTTGAGCCTCAAAAACCTCATCGACACCCTTAATGCAACTCAATAAGTTTCCCGACATACCTGTCTCCACTCGAGAGGAACACCGAGTGTCCCACCACAACTCAAGAAGAGCCCCGTTTTTCCTTCCTCATCTCGAGATGAGGGTCCATATCCCTGCTTTGTCGGGAAAGGAATCCTGGCATTCTCATCGCACCTAAAGTGGAGGCGGTCTAAACTTGAATTTCCAGAGGAACTCCAGAGATCGTGCCTCAATTCAAAAAAGTCCCCATATCCCCAAACNAGATGAGGGTCCATATCCCTGCTTTGTCGGGAAAGGAATCCTGGCATTCTCATCGCACCTAAAGTGGAGGCGGTCTAAACTTGAATTTCCAGAGGAACTCCAGAGATCGTGCCTCAATTCAAAAAAGTCCCCATATCCCCAAACACTCCAGATACAACTGATTCTCCTGTACTGACTCGACCGTCACCCCGAATATCGACTCAAAACACGATGGCATTTTTGAGAACCCTGTGGCACCTCGAGATAAAGCCCCAGATTTCTATGTCAACTCGACAGGACGCCTGACACCACTTTTACAGATCAAGAGGAAAGTGAACTTGCATGTCTCCACACGAGATGAGGCCTGAATCCCCTGTTGAACTTCATAGAAATTTGGAGATCCATGTCAGCAGTGGAGAGGAACCTTGAGGTTTCAGCCGCTACTCTAGATGAGGACCTAAGACCCATCACCAACTGGACAGGAATCCAGAGTGGCCCCTCTCAACACCCATGGAGTCTGGACTTTGCTAAAGGAAAATGAGTGAGTCGCTGAGGTCTGCATTGTAACTTGAGGGGAACCCCAAATTTTCTGCTGCAACTTGAGAAAAACCAGGAGATTCTCCCTGCAGTGCGAGAAGAGGCCCTTTCCTGCTGCATATTGAGAAAAATCCCACCTTCCATCTTCAGCCTTGAAAGAGTCCTTGACACCCTTGATGCAACTCAAGAACTTCCCCAACATACTTGTCTTCACTCGAGTGGAATACTGAGGGTCCTGCCACAACTGAAGAAGAGCTCGTTTTTCCTTCCTCATCTCAAGATGAGGGTCCATTTCCCTGCTTCATCAGGAAAGGAATCCCAGCATTTCTGTCGCCCTTCCAAAGGAGGTGGTCTCATCTTGAAACTCGAGAGGAACTCCAGAGGTCGTGGCACAATTCAAAAAGTCCTCGATGTCCCAGTCCACTCCAGATACCCCTGATTCCCCTAACTGACCTGACATCACTCGGAGTATTGACTCTAAACACGATGGCAGGTCTGATAGACCTGTTGCACCTCAAGAGAAAGCCACAGACCACTATGTCAACTTGTCAGGAAACCTGAAAGTAATTTTAAAGCTCCAGAGGAAAGCGGACTTGTATGTCTCCACACGAGACGAGGCCTCACTCCCCTCTTGAAACTCCATAGGAACCCTGAGATCCATGTCCGCACTGGAGAGGAAACCTGAGGTTCCGGCCTCAGCTCCACTTGAGGACCTTGGACCTGGCACCAACTGGAGAGGATTCCTGAGAGACCCCCTCCCAAAACCCATGGAGACTTGACTTTCCTGAGGCAACAAGCACAGGCACCTGAGGTCCCTGTCATAACTCGTGAGGAACCTGGCTTCCCGGCTGAAACTCGAGAAAAACCGGGAGTTTCTCCCGTCAACGTGAGATGAGGCCCTTTCCAATGTGACGTCTCGAGAGAAATCAACCTTGCTTCTTGAGCCTTGAAAGGGTCCTTGACACCCTTGATGGAACTCAATAAGTTTCCCAACATACCCGTATCCACCCCAGAGAAACACCGAGTGTCTGGCCACAATTAAAGAAGAGCCCTGTTTTTCCCTCTGCAACTCGAGATGAGGGTCCATCTCCCTGCTTCGTCAGGAAAGCAATTCCAGCGTTCCTGTGACACCTGAAAAGAACGCAGTCCCATTTGAAACTTTAGAGAAACTCCAAGGATCCTGGCACAATTCAAATAGACCCTGAGTCCCAATCCACTCCAGATACAACTGATAACACTGCACTGACTCTACTGTCACCCTGAGTAATGACTCACAACATGATGGCATACATGACAGCCCTGTGGCACCTTGAGAGAAGGACATAGATCCCTATGTCAATGCCAGGATTTCTTTCACAAGAAGCAAGAAAATGGACCCTCATCTCAGATGAGGAGGGAAAAACTGGACTCTTTTAAGTTGTGGCGGGACCCTCATTGTTCCTCTCGAGTGGAGATGGGTATGTCGGGAAAATTCTTGAGTTGCATCAGGTGTGTCAAGGACCTTTCAGTGGCTCAAGAGGGAAGCTGGGATTTCTCTCAAGACGCTGCAGGGTAAAAGGGCCTCATCTAGCTTTGAGGGGAGAATCCCCTTGTTTTTCTCGAGTTGTGGCAGGAAATATGGGATTCCTCTCAATTTAAGATGGGGACCTCAGGGACCCCCTCATGTTGCCTCAGGAAAGTTGCAGGGGGCCTCTCGGGATTCCTTTCTAGTCGGTGCTGGGGCCGAGATCCTCATCTGGAGTTGAGGCCGGAATCTCAGGTTTCCTCTCCAGTGCTGACTTGGAGATCATGGTTCCTATGAAGTTCCAACAGGGGAGTCACGCTTCGTCTCATGTGGAGACATGGAAGTCTGCTTTCCTCTTGAGCTGTAAAAGTAGTCGCAGTCTTCCTGTCGTGTTCACATAAGGATCTGTGACTTTCTCTCCAGGTGCCACAGGGCTGTCACACGTGCCATCTGCTTTTTAGTCAAAACTCGGGGTGACAGTTGAGTCAGTGCAGGGGAATCAGGTGTATCTGGAGTGTATTGGGACATTGGGGTCTTTTTGAATTGTGCCACGACCACTGGAGTTCCTCTGGAGTTTCAAGTTGAGACCACCTCTTCTTGAGGTGCCAGGGAAACACCGGGATTCTTTTCCTGATGAAGCAGGGAAAGGGACCCTCATCTTGAGAGGAGAGAAAAACGGAGCTCCTTTTGAGTTGTGGCTGGATCCTTGGTGTTCTTGTAGAGAGGGTACAGGTATATCAGCAATTTCTTAAGTTGCATAAAGGGTGTCAAGGACCCGTTTGAGGCTCGAGAAGGAAGATGGGTTTTCTATAGAGATGATTCAGCAGAAACAGGCCTCATTTCGCAATGAGGGGAGAATATCCTTGTTTTTCTCGAGTTGCAGCAGGAAACTTGGGGTTCCTCTCAAGTTATGATGGGAACTTCAGGGAACCACTCATGTTGCCTCAGGAAATTCAAGTCTCCATGCGAGTTGTGAGGGGCATCTCTGGAATCTTCTCAAGTCGTTTCATGGGCCTAGGTCTTCATCTAGACTAGGGGCTGGAAACTCAGGGTACCTCTCCAGTACTGACATGGATCTCAGGTTTCCTATGGAGTTTCAAAAATTGAGCCAGGCCTCGTTTCGCATGGAGACAAGGAAGCCTGCTTTACTCTCGAGCTGCAAAAGTAGTGTCAGATTTCCTGACTATTTCCCTGACCTTTTCCTAGGTCCCAGAGCCCATCCAGGTCTGTTTCTGCCCCATTCTCTGCTAGGTCAGACATGTATTGAATCATGCTTTTGGGAAGTCCCAGGGCACAAGCTCCATGTGATACCAGCCCCAGGTTGAAAGATCTGTAAGTGTTGTAGGCTGACAGACCAAGGCAGTAGATGAGAGACTGACCTCACTCTGCAGATGGAGAGACTAGGGAAACCCTGAGGGGCATATAGCTTTTCAAGGGCCCCATCAAAGATGAGAAGAAGGAGCCTGTCTGAAAGAGCTGTGTCCTCAGAGCTTCGGCCCTGGCTACACCCAGGCCTGCCAAAGCTGTGGGGTGAAAAATGTGGGTATCACTGTGCCTGCACGTGGCTTAAGGGGGTGGGTGAACAGACAGAATACCAGAGGTTCGCTTGGGGAACTGTGTGTAAGTGACCTCAGCAAGGAAACCAGAAAATGACTTCACTTCCTGGCAACAGAGCCCAACAGAACACAGAAACCGGATTTCCAGGACTCACAGCAGAGGTTCCCCCAACCAGTTCACAGGCAGCCTGGATGTTTTGAGGTTTGCCCCTTCCCAGAGTCTGGGGCCTCGAGAGAGCTCACTGGCAGAGTGTGTGGGAACACAGTCAGTGCTGCCTCAGGACGCCCCCCCCCAAGAGGCCTCTGGCTTTTTGCCTGAAGGAATAGAAAGGTAACACAGAAGCTCCAGCCCGGGCCAGGTCCCCTCTCCAATCCCACCAGGGTAACCCTGAATCCTTTCCATGTGTGAGTGGATAGGGGTTTCCTTGGGTATCTCTGCCTCAAGCAAGCCCCTGTGGATGTGGCTCAGATGTCTGTGGGCTGGGTGGGTCCACAGTCCAGGGGAGAGCAGGCTGAGTGGGATGTGGAGAGTCCAGGCAGTATTGGCTGCCCAGGAAGACCCGACGCCCTCAGGAGCATCTCCTTCATCCAGGGTGGGTACCTGAGCACGCACATGTTTCTGCTGGCAGCAGAATTTCGAGCGAGCAGAAGCAGTCACCATACTGGTCAGGCCCAGATCAGTAAACTCCAGGCCATGCTGGCTGATGGTCAGTGTAATTTCAGAGCTTCCCAGACCCTGTGGCCGATGAGGGAGGCACCCCGTTCACCTCTCCAAGGGAGGCGTCTGATCACCACCTCCCTGCCCATGAGGCCAGGTGCAGGCTCCAGGTGAGGGTGCCCATGGAGGGATCAGCCCAAGTGGGAATGAGGAGGAAGCGTGTAAGGCCTGCTCCAGACACACCACCCAGGACACACCCCGGGNTCTGATCACCACCTCCCTGCCCATGAGGCCAGGTGCAGGCTCCAGGTGAGGGTGCCCATGGAGGGATCAGCCCAAGTGGGAATGAGGAGGAAGCGTGTAAGGCCTGCTCCAGACACACCACCCAGGACACACCCCGGGTCCAGCCTCAGGCTTCTATGGAGCTCAGCACACCAGGCTCTGACCCTGAGCCCTGAGAACCCCTGCCACTGAGGCAGCAGGAGGACCTGGAGCCCAGCACAGCAGAGCACAGAGGTGAGGAGGCTGGGGCTATGCATGTGAGTGTATGGGGAAAGGGTGCTGAGCTACACAGGGAGGATTCCCCCAGAGCTGGGTCTGGGCTGGAACAAAGGCTGGCCTTACACCACCCATCTTTCACACTGCAGTCAGAGTGCATCCTATGCTGGGTATTCTTTGCGATTCTCTGGGAAGATATTTTTCTCCTATACACACATCAAAATGCTAGCGATGGATAACCTTCTCTTCTCTCACAGTTCTAGCACTGGCCTCTCAATACAACCAGACTCCACTTCCAAGTCCTGTCCCTACAGCAGTGGGTGCTACAGGTGCAGGACCCAGGGATCCACTGAGAGGAGATCAAGATCTGAGACTTCCCTTCCCAAAGTATGGGGCCAGCTGGGTTCTAGCCAGCACACTGGGCATATTGGACTTCTGTGCCTGCAGGACCCCAGCCACAGGCACCGATGTCCCACCCCCTCAGCGAAAGCATCCACCTCCACCTCCACCTGCACCTGTATCTGCTCTGGCTTTGGCAGGAGAACCCGAGTAAGGGAATGAGTCACCACTTCTGCAGAGAGAGCCTGCCCTGGCTCCTGCCCAAGACCCAGATGCCCCAGTATAACTGACCCTCCCCTGCAGGGAGAACGAGACTCACTCTGGACAGAGACACAGAGCCCATTCTGGAAACTCCTTATCCAGGGGAGCGGTTGGCTCTGCAGCCTCCATCCCTGCCTGCTTCCCGTGGATGGCATCATCTCGCTCCCCACCCAGGGAAGTTTGTGTACCCTTCCCCTGAGCTTATTTTCATCTGGTGTGTGTGTAGCTTTCTTGTGATTTTTTTTTTTTAACAACTGTATTTACTTTTTTTTCTGTTCAATTTTTGTTCATGAATTTTACTATAATTGATGCAATTTGGGAATATTAAGGCCTTCACAATGCTGTAACCATCACCAATGTCTGCATTCGCACCTTCTCATTCCAACCCCCCCACTTCGCAGCAAAGCCTGGATTCATGTCAAGCAATCCCCGTTCTTCACTCCCCCAACTGACAACATTCAGTCTTCTTCTTTCGCCATTCCTTCCCATTCTTTGGGTGTCTGCAATCAATGCCAATCACTGAAATGATAGAAAAATTGATTTTTTTTTTCTGACAAAAAGAGAACGTTAGAGGTGCTTAGTCTTGTTAGACTCTTTGCAGCCCCATGGATTTTAGAGACCATGGAGTTACCTCAGCAAGAAAAGTTGAATGGGTAACTTTTCCATTCTCCAGGGGATTTTTCTGACTCTCCACATATGGTAAGATTAAACTTGAGAATTCTTATTTTTATTTCATTTGATGTAGCCTTTGGGTAACTGAAAAGAGAGTGTAGGTACTTTCAGGTTATTATCTGCAAAAACAAGTCCTTTTGGCAAATGTGGTCCAAACATCCAGGTAGGCATTGCTGTTGTAAATGTGACATCTCAGCCAGAAGGGAGATGCGGAGCATTTCATGTTCCACAAACAAATTCACAGAAGCCAAAAGAGAGAGCTAGAAAATGAACAACACCAATGACGAAAAGCGTTCCTCTTTGGACAGTGCTAGAGAAAACCCAACATCCAATGTCCTCAAAACCCTCTTGGACCTGAGTGTTTAGTAAGGAAGAGAAGAGGCATGTGAGGGTGGACAGGCCATGCCCATGGTCAGTGTAGTTTCTAGATGGCCTGACCTCTCAGATGAAGACACATGCCAGTGTAAATCCTTTGCAGACAGCAGCGATGGTCTTCACCGTGTAAGTGTTTAGTCTGGTGTCAACATGCCCCGGGTACCACACGAGGGAGGAGACGTGGGTCTCTTCCTCTGACCCACATCCCACCCTCAGGAAAACAGATGGCTCAGCCATGATCTGGGACCACCTCCAGGGTAGACTCCACCTTCTCTCCTCTATGCCCCGTGAACCTGAACACAGTTGGCCTTCAGAACCTCAAGAAACTCTCCCCATTCCCACTAGAGCCAGAAGCATCCCCTGGCATCCAAATGCCTGTGGAGTCACTTTGGCCAAAGACAAAGCAGGAGGAGTCACAGGCAGACGGCTTCCCTCCAGTCTCAGGTGGAGCTTCAGGACCAGCAGAAGCCAGTGCTCTAAAATCCTCCCCTCAGCAGTGCCCTCATTCTCATGCCAGTGTCTCTGCCCTAACGAGAGCAGAAAGGTCACCAATCGACCCAGGCTGAATTCATGCTCCTCCCACTGCTGTAGGCTCACCTCAGCAGCCCCACCCCTTCCAGCAGAATCAGAGCTCCTCTTCCCCTTCATTGTGTCCTGAGTCCCGGTCCTGGGCCCCGATTGGTCACTGCTCAATACCTGAGCCCATCATG
The DNA here is from genome assembly GCA_006410875.1 of Neotragus pygmaeus. Taxonomy (NCBI): domain Eukaryota; kingdom Metazoa; phylum Chordata; class Mammalia; order Artiodactyla; family Bovidae; genus Neotragus; species Neotragus pygmaeus. Next base: position 29,553 of record SJYV01020482.1, on the reverse strand, counting down.
GTAGCCAGGGAGGATGAAGCAAACAGATTGGACAGATTCAGGTCGTGTGCCCATACTCTCCAGGACACTTGGGTGGACCTCACCATATGTCAGGGATGGAGAAAGTGCGATTCCCCAAGAGCAGGGCTGAGAACCAGGTCACTGTGTCTTTATGCTCCATGTCCTGAGACAAGCTTCCACAACGTCTCTACACAGCACTTTGTTCTCTGAAGACAAAATATTCATGACACACCTCTTGCCTTCCCAAGCATAATTTCACACAACACTCTTCAAGGGAGCAAGGCATCCAGTTTGAAGATAGGTTTGGAGATCCCCCTCCTAGCATCTAGGCTTCTTCTGTGTGTCATGGTAGAATAATTGATTCAGTGAAAAAATACCTATAAGCACCACCATATGCTGCTCTGTGTTTTCAGGATTCTTGCATGTTGTGAGTAGAGGACATGTTCCAGGGGCCCCTCCAATGGAATGAATTTTGTCCAAAGAAGCACCTGAGACACTGAATCCCTCAATCACATTGCTGTATGCCTTAAACTAACAAATCTTTAAAAATGAATAATATTTCGATTATAAAGTAAGGTATTCAGTCATCAGAAATTGTTATAAAATTTTTCAAGTTTTCCTTTAAACTGTTGGATCTTCGTATGTGGTTTAATTGCTATGGTGGTGTTTTGTGAGGCAGGGATCCATCTTACTTTCCCAGTGGGTCCAAAATAGCCCCAATGGGCCTCGTCTCTCCTCTACATATTCAGTTCAGTTCAGTTCAGTCAATCAGTTGTGTCTGAATCTCTCTGACCCCATGAATCGCAGCACACCTGGCCTCCCTGTCCATCACCAAATCCTGGAGTCCACTCAGACTCATGTCCATTGAGTCAGTGATGCCATCCAGCCAACAAATCATCTGTCGTCCCCTCTCCTCCTGCCCCTAATCCCTCCCAGCATCAGAGTCTTTTCCAATGAGTCAACTCTTCGCCTGAGGTGGCCAAAGTACTGGAGTTTCAGCTTTAGCATCTTTTCCTTCCAAAGAAATCCCAAGGCTGCCCTCCTTCATAATGGGCTGGTTGGATCTCCTTGCAGTCCAAGGGACTCTCAAGAGTCTTCTCCAACAACACTGTACCAAACCATCAATTCTTGGGCACTGAGCTTTCTTCACAGTCCAACTCTTACATCCATACATGACAACTGGGAAAACCATAGACTTGACTGGATGGAACTTTGTTGGCAAAATAATTAATGTCTCTGCTTTTGAATATGTTATCTAAGTTTGTCATAACTTTCCTTCCTAGGAGTAGGCGTCTTTTAACTTCATGACTGCAATCATCATCTGCAGTGATGTTGGAGCCCCCCTCAAAATAATATCTGACACTCTTTCCACAATTCCCCATATATTTGCCATGACGTGGACAGGTGCCACGATCTTAGTTATCTGAATGTTGAGCTTGAAGCCAACGTTTTCACTCTCCTCTTTCACTTTCATCATGAAGCTCTTTAGTTCCTCTTCACTTTCTGCCATAAGGGGGTTGTCATCTGCACATCTGAGGTTATTGATATTTCTCCCGGCTACCTTGATTCCAGCTTGTGCTTCTTCCAGCCCAACCTTTCTCATGATGTTCTCTGCATATAAGGTACAGAAGCAGGGGGACAATATACAGCCTTGACATACTCTTTTCCCTATTTGGAACCAGTCTGTTGTTCCATGTCAAGTTTTAACTTTTGCTTCATGACCTGCATATACATTTCTCAAGAGGCAGGTCAAGTGGTCGGGTATTCCCGTCTCTTGAAATTTTCCACCAATTTATTGTGATCCGTTAAAGGCTTTGGCATAGTCACTAAGGCAGAAATAGATTTTTTTTTCTAGAACTCTCTTGCTTTTTCAAGGATGCAGCGGATGTTGGCAATCTGATCTCTGGTTTCTATGTCTTTTATAAAACCAGCTTGACTATTTGGAAGTTCACAGTTCATGTGTTGCTGAATTTTGAGCATTCCTTTACTAGCGTGTGAGATGAGTGCAACTGTGTGGCAGTTTGAGTGTTCTTTGGCCTTGGAATGAAAACTGACCTTTCCCAGTCCTGTGGCTCCTGCTGAGTTTTCCAAATTTGCTGGCATATCGAGTGCAGCATTTTCACAGCATCATCTTTCAGGATTTGAAAGAGCTCCACTGGAAATCCATCACCTCCACTAGTTTCTTCGTAGTGATGCTAAGGCCCACTTGACTTCACATTCCAAGATGTCTGATACTAGGTGAGTGATCACCCCATCGTGTACACCTTTCTAGTACAGTTCTTCTGTGCATTCTTGCCTCTTCTTCTTAATATTTTATGCTTATGATAGATCCATAACCTTTCCGTCTTTATTGTGCCAATCTTTGCATGAAATGATCCTTTGGTATCTCTAATTTTCTTGACGAAATCTCTAGTCTTTTCTACTCTGTTGTTTTCCTCTATTTCTTTGCATTTTTCACTCCTGAAGCCTTTTTTTATATATCCTTGCTATTCTTTGGAACGATGCTGATAGCTTTCCTTTTATCTTTTGTTTTTCTCTTCTCTTCTGTTCACAGCTATTTGTAAGGCCTCCTCAGACAGCCATTTTGCATTTTTTTTTTGAATTTCTTTTTCTTGGGGATGGTCTTGACCTCTGTTCCTGTACAATGTCATGAACTTCCATCCATAGTTCATCAGGAACTCTATCAGATCTAATCTGTTAAATTTATTTCTCACTTCCATTGTATATCATCAGGGATTTGATTTAGGTGATACCTGAATTGTCTAGTGGGTTTTCCTACTTTCTTCAACTTAAATCTATATTTAGCAATAAGAAGCTCATGATCTGAGCCAGTCAGCTCCCCGTCTTTTTTTTTTTTTTTTTTTTTTTTTTTTTTTTTTTTTTTTTTTTTTTTTTTTTTTTCTCTCTTTTTTTTTTCTTGTTT
>SJYV01020482.1:0-26541 GCA_006410875.1 Neotragus pygmaeus | reverse complement strand
ACACTGTATGGAGCTTCTCCACCTTTGAGTGCAAAGAATATAATCAGTCTGATTTCAGTGTTGACCATCTGATCATGTCCATATGTAGGGTCTTCTCTTGTGTTGTTGGAAGAGGGTGTTTGCTCTGACCAGAGTGTTCTCATGGCAAAATTCTATTATTTTTCCAGCTTCATACCATACCAAAGGTCAAAGTTGCCTATTATTCCAGGTGTTTCTTGACTTCCTACTTTTGCATTCCAGTCCCCTAGAATGAATAGGACAACTTTATTGGATGTTAGTTCGAATAGATCTTGAAAGTCTTCATAGAACCATTCAAAGTCAACTTCTTCAGTATTACTGGTGTGGGCATAGCCTTGGATTACCTGATATTGAGTGGTTTGCCTAGGAAAAGAACAGAGATCATTCTGTTGTTTTTGTGAGGACATCCAAGCACTGCACTTCAGATCTTTTGTTGACCATGATGGCTACTCCATTTCTTCTAAGGTATTCTTGCCCTCAGTACTAGATACAATTGTCATCTGAGTTATATACAGGCATCCCAGTCCATTTTAGTTCACTGATTCCTAGAAGGTCAATGTTCACTCTTGCCATCCCCTGTTTGACCGCTTCCAATTTGTCTTGATTCATGAACCTAATATTCCAGGTACCTATGGAATACTGCTCTTTACAGCATCGGACCTTGCTTGTTTCACCAATCACATCCACAACTGGGTATTGTGTTTGCTTTGGCTCCATCCCTTCAGTCTTTCTGGAGTTATTCTCCACTGATCTCCAGTAGCATAGTGGGCACTTACCAACATGGTAGTCCCTCTTTCAGTGTCCTCTCATTTTGATATTTCATACTGTTCATGGGGTTCTCAAGGCAAGAATACTGACGTGGTTTGCCATACCCTTCTCCAGTGGACCACATTCTCTCAGTCCTCACCATCATGATCCGTCCACCTTGGGTGGCCCCTCATGGCATGGCTTAGTTTCACTGAGTTAGACAAGGCTGTGGTCCATGTGATCAGATTGACTAGTTGTCTGGATTATGGTCTCAGTGTGTCTGCCCTCTTATGCCATCTCACAACACCTACCATCTCACTTGTGTTTCTCTCACCTTGGTCATGAGGTATCTATTCATGGCTGCTCCAGCAAAGTGCAGCCACTGCTCCTTCCCTTGCATGAGGGGGATCTCATCAGGGTTACCCCTCCTGATCTTGAACATGGAGTAGCTCCTCTTGGCCCTCCTGCACCCACATGCAACCTTTAGTGGTGTTGAAACTACAAACCTGTGTGCCTGAGCCACTGAGTCATCTCCAACTCTGTGACTCCATGGACTGTAGCCCACCAGGCTCCTTCATTCATGGAATTTTCTAGGCAAGAGCACTCGAGTGGCTTGCCATTTCCTTCTCTAGGGGAACTTCCCACCCCAGGGATCAAACCAGGGAACCACATTGCGGGCAGACGATTTACCATTTGAGCCACCAGGGAATCAAGCTTTCACAAATCAAAAAGATAGTAAACTGAACGTAAGAGATGATTTGCAAGTGATGTATCTGATAAGCAGTTCCTATGTAAAATAGACTAAGAACAAACAGCACTCAAGTCTCCAAGAAAAAACACAGCACCCTTGTCCCATCCCCCAACACCAACTTCAACCTAAACTTTTGATCTCACTCTAACCTATCCCTAAAACCTAAACCTAAGCTAACAATGTCCATGTGCATTCAAAGGCATCCATCCAGCCACAGAAGAGATANAAAAACACAGCACCCTTGTCCCATCCCCCAACACCAACTTCAACCTAAACTTTTGATCTCACTCTAACCTATCCCTAAAACCTAAACCTAAGCTAACAATGTCCATGTGCATTCAAAGGCATCCATCCAGCCACAGAAGAGATAGTGAGAAAAAGAAAAAGGAAGACAGAGACTGAATTTTGAAAGGAAAAGAAAGACATGTCTAGAGAGAGACACTGAACAAGAGAGAGGAAATTAGATTTTACAGATCTTTTCATAAATCTGTCTGGAAGTTAAAAGCAATGACAGTGCCCATCCACCCACAGAAGTGGGAAAATGACCCAAGCTTATGAGAGTAAAGGAGAAGAATGCAGGTAGCTATTACAGGCTCAGCCACCCACAGAAGCTGAGATGGGGCACTTGAACCAAAATCTCAATGGAAAAAAGAGGAATAGAAAGTTGGGTCCTCTTTTAAATAAGAGAAGGTGACCTTCCAGTCTTCCTTTCAGTCCTCCATTGTGGGAACAGGGAGGGCTGGGTCCCAAAATAGGCTGGAAGGGAAGTGCCTTTTCTGAGGTTCCAGAGCCCATCCGGGTCTGTTTCTGTCCCATTCTGTGCTAGGTCAGCCATGTATTGAATCTTGCCTTTGGGAAGTCCCAGGGCACAAGCTCCATATGATACCAGCCCTAGGTTGAGAGGCGTGTAGGTGTTGTAGGCTGACAGACCAAGGCAGTAGATGAGAGACTGACCACACTCTGCAGATGGAAAGCCTAAGGAAACCCGGAGGGGCTTGTCAAGGAACACATCACAGATGAGAAAAAGGAGCCTGTCCTAAAGAGCTGTGTCCTCAGAGCTCAGGCCCTGGCTGCACCCAAGACTACCAAAACTGTGGGATGAGCTGTTTGGGTGTCACTGTGCTTGCACATGGTCTAAGGCAGTGGGTGAACAGGCAGAAACCCAGAGGTTCGCTTGGGGAGCTTTGAGTAAGGGAACTCAGCAATGAAACCAGGAAATGATGTCACTTCCTGGCAACAGACCACGGAAACCAGATCTCCAGGCCTCACAGCAGAGAGGAGCCCCCAGCCAGTTCACGATCAGCCAGGATATTTTGTGGTTTGCCCCTTCCTAGAGGTCGTGGCCTCTGGAGAACTCACAGCAGAGTGTGTGGTAATGCAGTCAGTGCCGCCTGAGGACCACCCCCACCGAGAGGCCTCTGGCCCTTTGGCCAAAGAAACAGAAAGGTAACAAGGGAGCTCCAGCCCGGGCCAGTCCCCTCTCCCATCCCTCACAGGTAACACTGAGTCCTTTCCCTGTGTGTGTGGATGGGGATTTCCTGGGATATCTCTGCCTCANTGGCCCTTTGGCCAAAGAAACAGAAAGGTAACAAGGGAGCTCCAGCCCGGGCCAGTCCCCTCTCCCATCCCTCACAGGTAACACTGAGTCCTTTCCCTGTGTGTGTGGATGGGGATTTCCTGGGATATCTCTGCCTCAAGCAAGCCCCTTCAGGTGTGGCTCAGAAGTCTGTGGGCTGGGTGTGTCTACATCCCAGGGGAGAGCAGGCTGGGTGGGATGGCAAGAGTCCAGGCAGTACCGGCTGCATAGGAAGACCCCACGACCTCAGGGGCATCTCCTTCGTCCAGGGTGGATACCGGAGCAGACACATGTTTCTGCTAGCAGCAGAATTTCGAACAGGCAGAAGCAGCCGCCATACTGGTCAGGCCCAGCTCAGGAAACTCCAGGCAGTGCTGGCTGACAGTCAGTGTCATTTCAGAGCTTCCCTGTCCATATGGTCGATGAGGGGGCACCCTGTTCACCTCCCCAAGGGAGGCATTGGATCACCATTGCCCTGCCCGTGAGGATCAGTGCAGGCTCCAGGCGAGCATGGCCATGAAGGGATCAGCCCAACTAGGAATGAAGAGGAAGCAGGGAAGGATTGCTCCACACACACCACACAAGACACACCCCAGGGCCCAATCTCAGGCTGCCATGGAGCTCAGCACTCCCGGTCCTGACCCTGAGCCCTGAGAACCCCTGCCACTGAGGCAGCAGGAGGACCTGGAGCCCAGCATGGCAGAGGACAGAGGTGAGGAGGCTAGGGCTATGCATGTGAGTGTTTGGGGAGGGGATGCTGAGCTACACAGTGAAGTGTCCCCCAGAGCCGATTCTGGGTTGGAACAAAGGCTCGCCTCTCACCACCCATCTTTCACACTGCAGTCAGAGTGCATCTTATGCTGGGTATTCTTTGCGATTCTCTGGGAAGGTTTCTGTCCCCATATATACACATCAAAATTCTGGCAATGGGTAATCTCTTCTCTCACAGCTCGAGCACTGTCCTCTCATTATAACCAGATTACACTTCCAAGTCCTCTCCCTACAGCAGTGGGTGCTAAAGGTGCAGGATCCAGGGATCCACTGAGAGGAGATCAAGATCTGAGACTTCCCTTCCCAAAGACACTGGGCCAGCTGGGTACTGGACAGCACACTAGGCATATTGGACCTCTGTGCCTGCAGGACCTCCAGCTACAGTCACCGATGTTCCACCCCCTCAGGAAGAACATCCACATCCACCTGCACTTCTACCTGCTTGGGCTTTGACAGGAGAACCTGAGTCAGGGGATGAGTCACCACCTCTGCAGGGAGAGCCTGCCCTGGCTTCTGTCCAAAACCCAGATGCCCACGATGCCTGACCCACCCCTGCAGGGAGAACGGGCCTCCACTCGGGACAGAGACCCGGATCCTTTTCTGGAAATACCTCGTCCAGGGGAGCGGTTGGCTCCACAGCCTCCATCCCTGCCTTCTTCCCATGGATGCCATCAACTCGCTCCCCACCCAGGGAACATTGAGTGCCCTTCCCCTGAGCTTACATGCATCTGGTGTGTGTGTGTAGCTTTCTTGTGATACATTATTTTTTCTTTGGCTTTATATATTATTTTCTGTTAAGTTTCTGTTAATAAATTTTACTTTATTTGTTGCAATTTGGGACCATTGAGGCCTCCACAGTGCTGTGTAACCATCACCAACGTCTACAGTTGCACTTTCTCATTCTATGCCTCACTTGCCAGGAAAGTCTGGATTTATGTCAAGCACTCACCATTCCTCCCTCCCCCACCTGACAACATTTAGTCTTCTTTCTCCATTTCTTCCCATTCTTTGGCTGTCTGCAATCAATGCCAATCATTGAAACGATAGAAAAATTGATTTTTTTTTTCTGACAGAAAGGGAAAGTTATAGGCACTTAGTCTTGTTAGACTCTTTGCATTTCTATGGTTTTTACAGACCTGGAGTTCTCTAGGCCAGAATACTAGAGTGGGTATCTTTTCCATTCTCCAGGGGATTTTTCTGACTCTTCACATATTGTAAGACTAAACTTGAGAATTCTTGTTTTTATTTCATTTGATGTAGCCTTTGGGTAACAGAAAGGACAGTGTAGGTACTTTCAGGATATCATCTGCAAAAGCAAGCCCTTCAGGAAAATGCGGTCCGAACCTCCAGGTAGGCATTGCTGTTTTAAATGTGACAACTAATCCAGAAGGCAGATGTGGAGCTCTTCCTATTCCACAAACGAGTTCATATAAGAAACCAAAAGAGAGAACTGGGAAATAAACAACACCAATGAACAAACATCTTTCCTCATTGGACAAAGCAAGAGAAAACCCAACATCTTATGGCCCAAAACTCTCTTGGAATTGAATGTTAATAAGGAAGAGAAGAAACATGTGAGGGTGGACAGACCATGGCCATGGCCAGTGTAGATTCACGTTGGCCTGATCTCTCAGATGAAGACATATGCCAGTGTAAACATTTTGCAGACAATAGCCATGGTCATCACCGTGTAAGTGTTTAGTCTGGTGTCAACATGCAACAGGAACCACACAAGGGAGGAGAACTGGGTCTCTTCCTCTGCCCCACATCCCACCTTCAGGAAGGCAGCACAAGTGCTTTCAGGACCTACCTTCCTGTCTGGTTCAGCAGTGAGCTGCGACCACTTCCAGGGTACACTCCCCATTTCTTCTCTATGCACCTTGAACCTGCACACAGTGGGCATTCAGAACCTCAAGAACTCGCCCCATCCCCACTGATCCAGAAGGCTCTCCTTCCATACAAACACCTGTGGAGTCACTTTGGCCTAAGACCTAGTTCTGGACGCCTGGAGCCTACTTAATCCTTTACTATGTGAATAATCAAGTCCTTTATACACAGATTCCCAGCTGTCAGATCTGAGCTTTGGATTCACAGTCAGCTCTGTCTTTCCCATGGCAGCCAGGTGGGCCACCATGAAGGCAAAGGAGCACATGAGCTGAATTTCAAGGGAAGCATTGAAAGGACAGCAGTGGATACAGCTTGTTGCAAACTGAGGGAGTTCCCTGCACGTTGCAGAAAAGGCGTATCGTGTGCAAGTGTGGAGGAGGACCTCGATGGTGTAAAGGAAAGAGAGATACTCAGGACCAAAGGCTTTTGGACTCCCCTTTAGCAGCTTCAGTGGTAGCCTGTGAAAAATGGACAGCCAATGTGGTCACCTGAGCATGACTCTTGATTTTCTCAAGAGAAAGGGAGCAGTGTGCAGAAAGACCCAGAGAGTGTGGTGTGATGGATAAAGTGAGGTGCCATTCCTTTCTTCAGTGCAAACTGATTTTGTGAGTCTCCGAGCTGCTAGATGGCAGTTACCAAGTCAGGTCCCCACAGCACCCAGTGTGAGCTGGGTGCCTTAGCCCCTGTCACACGGACAATTTTCATCATGTGGCCTCCCTGAGTTCTTAAAGCAGAAACTGCGGGTTTGTCTGGGTACACACTTCCTTGCTATGACTGAATTATCCCCTTCTTAGAGCTCCAGTTTTGTCCTCTAGAATAAAGGCATTGATTGCTACCTTAGCAGGTTGCTACCTTAAACCTGTGAAGACTCTTTAGGGTATTCCTACAATTAGTAGCTGATCTTAAGAGATATTGGGCCTCCCTGATACCTCAGCTGATGAAGTATAGACCTGCACTGAAAGATAGCCCAGTTTGTTCCTGGGTCAGGAAATCCTGATCAGATGCAGAAGGGCCATTCTACCCATTCCAATATTCTTTGGCCTCTCTGTGGCTCAGCCAGTAAAGAATCTGCCTGCATGTGGAGACCTGAATACAAACCCTGGGTTTGTAAGATCCCCTGGAGAAGGGAAAGGCTGCCCACTCCAGTGTTCTTGCCTGCACAATTCCATTGATCCTATTGTCTATGGGTTCACAAACAGTCAGACATGACTCNAGCCAGTAAAGAATCTGCCTGCATGTGGAGACCTGAATACAAACCCTGGGTTTGTAAGATCCCCTGGAGAAGGGAAAGGCTGCCCACTCCAGTGTTCTTGCCTGCACAATTCCATTGATCCTATTGTCTATGGGTTCACAAACAGTCAGACATGACTCAAGGACTTGTCCCTTCACTTTCAAGAGATATCCCCTGAATCCAGATTAGACTGGAGTCTCCCAGTGCCATCTGGTGTTTCTTTCCTGAAGCCAGCGAAAACCCACACACTTGCATTTGCAGGGTCTTCACTTAGTCCGCTGGACAGAAAAACCAGCGTGGTTCCACAAACTCAAAGATAAGCAGGAAGACTCACAGGCAGACGGCTTTCCTCTGGTATCAGGTGGAGCTTCGGGACCACAGCAGGAGCCAGCGCTCTCAAAATCTTAGCTCAGCAGAGTCCTCATTCTCAAGCCAATGGCTCTGCCCCAAAGGGAGCAAAAAGGTCACCAATCGCCCAAGGATGACCTCACCAGCCCTGCCCTTTCCAGAAGAACCAGAGCTCCTCTTCCCCTTGATTGCAGCCTAAGTCCCGGCACTGGGCACCGATTGGTCACTGCGCAAGTCCTGAGCCCATCACGGTAGCCAGGGAAGATGGAACACAGAGATTGGATAGATTCAGGTCGTGTGCCTATACTCTTCAGGACACTTATGAGGGTCTCACCATATGTCAGGGGTGCTGAGAGTGTGATGCCCCAAGAGCAGGGCTGAGAATCATGTCACTGTGTCCTTGTGCTCCGTGTCCTGGGACGAGCTTCCACAACGTCTCTACATAGCACTTTGTTCTCTGCAGACAAAATATTCATGACACACCTCTTCCCTTCACAAGTGTAGTTATACGCACCAAGTGTAGTTTTAAGGGAGCAAGCCTCCTGTTTGAAGATAGGTTTGGAGATCACCCTCTTAGCATCTAGGCTTCTTCTGTGTGCTATGGTAGAATAATTGATTCAGTGAAAAAATACCCACTAGCAACGCCTCATGCTGCTCTGTGTTTTCAGGATTCTTGCATGTTGTGTGTAGAGGACATGGTCCAGAGGCCCCTCCAATGGAGTAAATTTTGTCCGAGGAAGACCCTGAAACACTGAATCCCACAATCATGTTGCTGTATGTCTTCAAGTAACAAATCTTTAAAAATGTAAACCTGTGGTAGATTCATGTCGATGTATGGCAAAACCAATAGAGTATTGTAAAGTCAAATTTTAAAAAATAAATAAATAAATAAAATGCATAATACCTCGATTATAAAGTAAGGTATTCACTCATCAGAAATTGTTATAAAATGTGTCAAGTTTTCCTTTCAATTTTTGGTTCTTCATATGTGTCGTAATTGCTATGGTGGAGTTTTGTGAAGCAGGAATCCATCTTATTTTCTCAGTGGGTCCAAAATAGGCCCATGGGGCCTCCTCTCTTCCTTTACATATTCAGTTCAATTCAGTTCAGTCGCTCAGTAGTGTCCGAATCTCTGCGACCTCAGTAATCACTGCACTCCAAGCCTCTCTGGCCATCACCAAATCCTGGAGTTCACTCAGACTCATGCCCATCGAGTCAGTGATGCCATTCAGCCATCTCATTCTCTGTCGTCCCATTCTCCTCCTGCCTTCAATCCCTTCCAGCATCAGAGTGTTCTCCAATGAGTCAACTCTTCGCATGTGGTGGCCAAGGAATGGGGTTTCAGCTTTAGCACCATTGCTTCCAAATAAATCCCATGGCTGCTCTCCTTCAGAATGGCCTGGTTGGATCTCCTTGCAGTCTAAGGGACTCTCAAGAGTCTTCTCCAACAGCACATTTTCAAAGCACCAATTCTTGGCAACTCAGTTTTCTTCACAGTCCAACTCTAACATACAACATAACAATGGGAAAACCATAGCCTTGACTAGATGGAACTTTGTTGGCAAAGTAATTAATGTCTCTGCTTTTGAATATGCTCTCTAGGTTGATCATAACTTTCCTTCCAAGGAGTAAGCATCTTTTAATTTCATGGCTTCAATCTCCGTCTGCAGTGATTTTGGAACGCCCTCAAAACAATGTCTGACACTCTTTCCAAAATTCCCCATCTATTTGCCATGACGTGATGGGACAGATGCCATGATCTTAGTTTTCTGAATGTTGAGCTTGAAGCCAACGTTTTCACTCTCCTCTTTCACTTTCATCAAGAGGCTCTTTAAATCCTCTTCACTTTCTGCCATAAGGGGATGGTATCTGCATATCTGAGGTCATTGATGTTTCTCCAGGCAGGGAGAAAACCTTGATTCTAGCTTATGCTTCTTCCAGCCCAGCTTTTCTCATGATGTTCTTTGCATATAAGTTATGGAAGCAGGGGGAATTATATACAACCTTGACGTACTCCTTTCCCTATTTGGAACCAGTCTGTTGCTCCATGTTAGGTTCTAAATTTTGCTTCATGACCTGCATATAGATTTCTTAAGAAGCAGGTCATGTGGTATATTATTTCCATCTCTTGAAAATTTTCCAGTGCTCTATTGTGATCTGCAGAGTCAAAGGCTTTAGCATAGTCAATAAAGCAGAAATAGATGTTTTTCTAGAACTCTGTGCTTTTTTGAGGATGCAGCAGATGTTGGCAATTTGATCTCTGGTTCCTATGTCTTTTCTAAAACCAGCTTGAATATCTGGAATTTCATGGTTCATGTATTGCTGAAGCCTCACTTGGAGAATTTTGAGCATTCCTTTACTAACATGTGAGATGAGTGCAACTGTGTGTTAGCCTTGAAATGAAAACTGACCTTTTCCATCCTGTGGCCACTGCTGAGTTTTCCAAATTTGCTGACATATTGAATACAGCACTTTCACAGCATCTCTTTCAGGATTTGAAGGAGCTCCACTGGAAATCCATCACCTCCACTAATTTCTTCATAGTGATGCTAAGGCCCACTTGACTTCACATTCCAGGATATCTGATACTAGGTGTGTGATCACACCATCGTGATTATCTGGGTTGTGAAGATCTTTCTGATACAGTTCTTCTGTGAATTCTTGCCACATCTTAATATCTTCTGTTTCTGTTTGATCCATACAGTTTCTGTCTTTATCGCGCTAATCTTTGCATGAAATGATCCCTTGCTATCTCTAATTTTCTTGACGAGATCTCATTCTTTCCCATTCTGTTTTTTCCCGCTATTTCTTTGCATTGTTTGCCCCTGAAGGCTTTCTTATCTCACCTTGCTATTCTTGGGAATTCTGCATTCAGATGCCTATATCTTCCATTTTCTGTTTTGCTTTTCTCTTCTCTTCTGTTCACAGATATTTGTAAGGCCTCATTAGACAGCCATTTTGCTATTTTGCTTTTCTTTTTCTTGGGGAAGGTCTTGATACATGTTCCTGTACAATGTCATGAACCTACATCCATAGTTCACCAGGCACTCTATCAGATCTAATCAATTAAATCGATTTCTCACTTCCACTGAATAATCATCAAGGATTTGATTTAGGTCATACTTGAATTGTCTAGTGGTTTTTCCTACTTTCTTCAATTTAAGTCTAAATTTAGCAATAAGAAGTTCATGATCTGAGCCAGTCATATCCCCTTCTTGTTTTTGCACACTGTATGGAGCTTCTCCACCTTTGGCTTCAAAGAATGTAATCAGTCTGATTTCAGTGTTGACCATCAGATGATGTCCATGTGTAGAGTCTTCTCTTGTGTTGTTTGAAGAGGGTGTTTGCTTTGACCAGTGCATTCTCTTGGCAAAATTCTATTATTTGCCCTGCTTCATTCTGTACTCCAAGGTCAAATTTGCCTATTATTTCAGGTGTTTCTTGACTTCCTACTTTATTTCAGTCCCGTAGAATGAAAAGGACATCTTTATAGGGTGTTAGTTTGAAAAGGTCTTGAAATTCTTCATAGAATCGTTCAACGTCAACTTCTTCAGCTTTACTGCTTGGGTCATAGGCTTGGGTTACCTGATACTGAGTGGTTTGCCTTGGAAAGGAACAGAGATCATTCTTATCATTGTTGAAAGGGCATCCAAGTACTGCATTTCAGGTACTTTTGTTGAACATGATGGCTACTCCATTTCTTTTAAAGGATTCATGCCCTCAGTACTAGATATAATGGTCATCTGAGTTATATTCACCCATCCCAGTACACTTTGTTTGCTGGTTCCTAGAATGGCAATGTTTACTCTTGCCATACCCTGTTTGACCACTTTGACATTGCCTTGATTCGTGAACCTAACATTCGAGGATCCTATGCAATATTGCTCTTTACAGCATCGGACCTTGCTCTTTTCATCAGTCACATCCACAACTGGGTATTGTATTTGCTTTGGCTCCATCCCTTCAGTTTTTCTGGAGTTATTTCTCCACTGATCTCCAGTGCTTATTGGGCACTTACTGACCTGGGAGTTCTTCTTTCACTGTCCTTTCATTTTTCCTTTTCATACTGTTCATAGAGTTCTCAAGGCAAGAATACTGACATGGTTTGCCATTCCTTTCTCCAGTGGAACACACTCTGTCAGCCCTCTCCATTATGACCTGTCCACCTTGGGTGGCCCCTCACAACATGGCCTAGTTTCATTGAGTTAGACAAGGCTGTGGTCCATGTGATCAGATTGCCTAGTTGTCTGTGATTATGGTCTCAGTGTCTCTACTCCATGATGCCGTCTCACAACACCTGCCGTCTTACTTGGGTTTCTCTTACCTTGGTCGTGAGGTATCTAATCTCGGCTGCTTCAGCAAAGTTCAGCCACTGCTCTTCCCTTGGACGAAGGGTATCTCATCAGTGCCCCCCTCCTGACCTTGAACATGCATTAGCTCCTATTGGCCATCCTGCACCCACACCCAAACTTTTGTGGTTGAAACTACAAATCTGTTTGCCAACCACAAGTAAAGTGAAGTGGCTCAGTTGTGTCTGAATCTTTGTGACTCCATGGACTGTAGCCCACCAGGCTCCTCCATCCATGGAATTTTCTAGGCAAGAGTACTTAAGTGGGTTGCCATTTTCCTCTCCAGGGCATCTTCGTGTCCCAAGGATCAAACCAGTGTCCCACATTGCAGGCAGACCCTTTACCATCTGAGCCACCAGAAAATCAAGTTTTCACAAATCAAAAAGATAGTAAACTGAACATAAGAGACAAAATGCAAGTGATGTATCTGATAAGCGGTTCCTATGTAAAATAGACTAAGAACAAACAGCACTCAAGTCTCTAACAAAAAACACACCACCCTTGTCCCATCCTGCAACACCAACTGCAATCTAAACACTTGATCTCACTCTAACCTGTCCCTGAAAACTAACCTTAAGCTAACAATGTCCATGTGTATCCAAAAGCATGCATCCATCCATAGAAGAGACAGAGAGAAAGAGAAAAATGAAGACAAAGACTGAAATTTGATTGGAAAGAAAGGTCTAGATAGAGACCCTTAACAAAAACGAGGAAATGAGTAGATTTCACAAACCTTTGCATAAATCTATCTGGAAGTTAGAAGGAATGACAATTCCCAACCACTGTAAAAGTGGGAAAATGACCCAAGCTTAGAGTAAAGGAGAAGAATGCAGGGAACCATTGTATGTTCAGCCACCCACAGAAGCCGAGATTGGGTACTTGAACCAGAATCTCAATGGAAAAAGATAACAAGAAAGTTGGGTCCCCTTTTAAATAAGAGAAGGTGACCTTCCAGTCTTCCTTTCAGTCCTCCATTGGGGAATGGGGAGGGCTGGGTCCCAAAATAGGCAGGAAGGGGAGTTCCTTTTCCGAGGTTCCATAACCCATCCAGGCCTGTTTCTGCCCTATTCTGTGCTAGGTCAGCCATGTATTGAATCTTGACTTTGGGAAGTTCCAGGGCACAAGCTCCATGTGATACCAGCCCCAGGTTGAAAGGCGTGTAGGTGTTTTAGGCTGACAGACAAGGGCAGTAGATGGGAGATTCACACCACTGTGCAGATGCAGAGACTAGGGAAACCCTGAGGGCCATAAGGCTTGTCAAGGGCCACATCACAGATGAGAAGGAGTCTGTCTGAAAGAGCTGTGTCCTCAGAGCTCAGGCCCTGGCTGCACCCAGGCTTGCCAAAGCTGTGGGGTGAGTGGTATGGGTGTCACTGTGCCTGCACATGACCTAAGGGGGTGGATTAACAGACAGAAAACCAGAGGTTCACTTGGGGAGCTCTGTGTAAGAAACCTCAGCAATGAAACCAGGAAATGATGTCACTTCCTCGCAACAGAACCCAACAGAACACGGAAACCGGATCTCCAGGCCTCACAGCAGAGAGGAGCCCCCAGTCAGTTCACAGTAAGCCAGGATGCCTTGCTGTTTGCCACTTCCCAGAGGCCATGGCCTCAGAAGAGCTCAGTGGCACAGCATGTGGGAACACAGTCGATGCTGCCTCATGACCCCCCCCACCCCCCGCCGCCACAAGAGGCCTGTGGCCCTTTGCCTGAAAGAACAGAAAGGTTACACAGGAGCTACAGCCCGGGTCAGGTCCCCTCTCCAACTCCACCTGGGTAACCTTGAGTCCTTTCCCTGTGTGTGTAGATGGGGGTTTCCTGGGATATCTCTGCCTCAAGCAAGCCCCTGCAGATGTGACTCAGAAGTCCGTGGGCTGGGTGTGTCCACAGCCCAAGGAGAGCAGGCTGGGCGGGATGGGGAGAGTCCAGGAAGCACCGGCTGCCAAGGAAGAGCCCACACACTCAGGGACGTCTCCTTCATCCAGGGTGGGTACCTGAGGAGACACATGTTTCTGCTGGCAGCAGAATTTCGAGCCGGCAGAAGCAGTAGCCATACTGGTCAGGCCCAGCTCAGGAAACTCCAGGCAGGGCTGGCTGACTGTCAGTGTCATTTCAGAGCTTCCCAGTTGATGTGGCCAATGAGGGGGGCACCCTGTTCACCTCCCCAAGGGAGGCATTGAATCACCATACCCCTGTCCGTGAGGCAAAGTGCAGGCTCCAGGTGAGGGTGCCCATGGAAGGATCAGCCTAACGGAATGAAGAGGAAGTGGGGAAGGCCTGTTCCACACACACCAACCAGGACTCACCCTGGGGCCCAGTCTCAGACTGCCACAGAGCTCAGCACATTTGGTTCTGACCCTGAGCCCTGAAAACCCCTGCCTCTGAAGCATCAGGAGGACCTGGAGCCCAGCACAGTAAAGCACAGAGGTGAGGAGGCTGGAGCTGTGCATGTGAGTGTGTGGGGAGAGGGTGCTGACTTACACAGGGAGGTGTCCGCCAGAGCCGATTCTGGGTTGGAACCAAGGCTTGCCTCTCATCACCCATCTTTCACACTGCAGTCAGAGTGCATCCTATGCTGGGTATTCTTTGCGATTCTCTGGGAAGCTTTCTGTCCCCATATACACACATCAAAATGCTGGTGATGGGTAACCTTCTCTTCTCTCACAGCTCTAGCACTGGCCTCTCATTACAACCGGACTCCACTTCCAAGTCCTGTCCCTACAGCAGTGAGTGCTACAGATGCAGGACCCAGGGATCCACTGAGGGGAAATCGAGACCTGATACTTTCCTTTCCAAAGACATCGGGCTAGCTGGGAACTGGCAAGCACACTAGGCATATCAGACTTTTGTGCCTGCATGACCCCAGCCACAGGGACCTCTTAGCGAGAACATCCACCTCCACCTGCACGTCTACCTGCTTGGGCTTTGGCAGGAGAACCCGAGTCAGGGGATGAGTCACCACCTCTGCAGGGAGAGCCTGCCCTGCCTCCTGCCCAAGACCCAGATGCCCACGATGCCTGACCCACCCCTGCAGGGAGAACGGGCCCCCACTCTGGACAGAGACCCAGAGCCAACTCTGGAAACACCTCTTCCAGTGGAGCGGTTGGCTCTTCAACCTCCATCCTTGCCTGTTTCTTGTGGATGCCATCAACTCGCTCCCCACCCAGGACAGATTGAGTTCCCTTCCCCTCAGCTTATTTGCATGTGGTGAGTGTGCAGCTTTCTTGTGATGTTTTATTTTTTTATGGCCTTATGTGTTTTTTTCTGTTCAAATTTTGTTAACAAATTTTACTTTAATTGATACAATTTTGGAATATTTAGGCCTTCACAGTGCTGTTTAACAACTATCACTGATGTCTACAGTCACACCTTCACATTCTATCCCCCCATCCAGAGGTCGTGGTGGGGTGGATGAAGGGAGGTGCCATTCCTTCCTTCAATACAAACTGATTTTGTGAGTCTCTGAGCTGCCAGACGCAAGTTAGCAAGTCAGGTCCCGGCAGCACCCAGTGTGGGCTGGGTGCCTTAGCCGCTGTTACATGGACAAGCTTCTCCATGTGGCACCTCTGAATTCTAACAGCAGGAACTTCGGGGTTTGCCTGGGTACACACTTCCTAGTTAGAGCTAAGTTACACCTTTCTTAGAGCCCCAGTTTTGTCCTCTAGAAGAAGGACTCAGGATTCCTATCCAGTCAGTGCTGGGTCCAGGTCCTCATCTGTATCTGAGGCTAAAACCTCAGGGTTCTTCTCCAATGCTAACATGGATCTCGGGGTTCTTATGGAGACTCCACAAGGGAGTCAGGCCTCATTTCATGTGGAAACATGCAAGTCCACTTTCCTCTCGAGCTGTGACAGTAGTGTCAGGTTTTCTGTCAAGTGGACATAGGGATCTGTGTCTTTCTCTCTAGGTGCCACAGGGCTGTCACACGTGCCATCGTGTTGTGAGTAGATACCCGGGGTCACAGTTGAGTCAGTGCACGAGAATAAGGTGAATCTGGAGTGGATTGGTTCTTTGAGATCTTTTGGAATAGCGACACGACCCCTGGATTTCCTCTCAGCTTTAAATTTGAGACTGCCTCCTCTTGATGTGCGATGGGAACGCCAGATTTCCTTTTCCAATGAAGGAGGGAAATGGACCTTCATTTTGTGAGGAGGAGCAAAAAACGGGACCCTTCTTCAGTTGTGGCAGGACGCTCAGTGTTTCTTTGAGAGGAGACGGGTATGTCGGGCAACTTCTTATGTTGAATCAAGGGTGTCAAGGACCCTTTCGAGGCTCATGAGGGTAGGTTGGATTTCTCTCGAGAAGCCACAGCTGAAAGGGCCTCATCTCACGTTGAGGGGAGAATCTCCTAGTTTTTATCCAGTTGGGCAAGAAAATTGGGTACCATTCGAGTTACAACTGGGACCTCAGGGACCCACTTGTGTTGCCTCAGGAAATCCAGTCTCCATGCGTGTTGTGAGGGGCTTCTCGGGATTGCTCTCTAGTTGGTGCCAGTTCCTAGGTCCTCATCTAGACCTGAGTCCTGAACCTCAGGGTTCCTCTCCAGTGCTGACATGGATCTCAGGGTTCCTATGGAGTTTCAACTGGGGAGTCAGGCCTCGTCTTGTGTGGAGACATGGAAGTCCACTTTCCTCTCGAGCTGTAACATTAGTGTCAGGCTTCCTGTCAAGTTGACATAGGGGTCTGTGGCTTTCTCTTAAGGTGCCTCAGGGCTGTCACACGTGCCATCATGTTTTGAGTTGATAGTCGGGGTGACACTCGAGTCAGTGCAAAGGAATCAGGTGTATCTGGAGTGGATTGGGACTTCAGGGTCTTTTGAAATGGTGGCACGACCCCTGGCATTCATCATGACTTTCAAGTTGAGACCGCCTCCTCTTGAGGTGCTACCAGAATGCCAGGGTTCTTTTCCCAATGAAGCAGGGAAATGGACCCTCATCTTGAGATGAGGAAAGAAAACCGGAGTTCTTCTTGAGTTGTGGCAGGACCCTCGGTGTTAATCTCGAGTGGAGAAGGAACGTCAGGGAACTTCTTGAGTTGCCTCAAGGGTTTCAAGGACCTTTTTGAGGCTTGAGAGGCAAAGTGGGATTTCTCTCGAGATGCTGCAGCAGAAAATGGCCTCATATTGCATTGAGGCGAGAATCTCCTGGTTTTTCTCGAGTTGTGGCAGGAAACTTAGGGTTCCTCTTGAGTTACAATGGGGACCTCAGGGAACCACTTATGTTGCTTCAGGAATGTCCAGTCTCCATGTGAGTTGCAAGTGGCCTCTCAACATTCCTCTCCAGTCACTCCCGGGGCCTAGGTCCTCATCTGGAATTGAGGCCAGAACTTCACAGTGCCGTGAGCCACCATGGGAGATCCCACCCATGACAAAGTCATGTGGAAGAGAACTGTTAAGCAAGACTTCAGGACTCAAGGGGTTCCCTAGTCTTTCTTGAGCATCTACACCAAAACCAGGATCTGTCTGTTTTTGCTATTTCATGACTCACTAACTCCTCTGACATTAACAGGAGGCTATCCCCAACCACCGTTCTCTGGAGAAAATCAACTTAGGGCTCTAGCTAATAAGTCTCCTGGACATGAGAGGAATATTTCAAATCAACCCCCCTCTGTTACCATTCTAGCTTGCTTGGGAGGTATATCCAGACTCCTGCAGCTACACATATGATTATTTACAGCCTCTAAACTGTGAGAGGCATGAAAAAGCTAAAACATACAGCCTTTCAAAGAGCTAAAAATTATTAGAGTAGTGCTGGTGTAGGATTTCATTATTGGGCCAATGCTTGTTGCTAAGTTCCCATATCTTATCCACTGTGCACTTGGGAGTGCATTAGTCAAAATAGCTGGAATGTAAGAAAAACAAGTGTAGCCTTAAAATTAACCACATCAGACTTTTGAGCTAATTGGTTCTTTCTTGTAACTCATTGCACCTTTGCTCCATGAGAAATGTAACTTGTTTAATACTTTCTGAGGCTGACATAGATTAGAAATATAAAGAAAAAACATTTCAAAGGAAAATAAGTTTTCTGGTTGAGCAGCCTTTATCAAAAGAGGGTCATAAAATATTCACAGGCCTCCAAGGCCAGAAGATAATGTACACAACGTTGTCTATGGGAAAGGTTTGCAGAAAAAAATACTGGTTTTGATAAAGACAGAACAGATGTAATGTTTGGGCTGACTATGTATGACTTTGCATCTTTCATTTCCCTCTATGTACAATTAAAGGTATAAAAGATCCTTTTGAAAATAAAAATAATGAATCTTACTCTAAGAAGCTTGGCCACCCCATGTTTTTTTTTTTTTTTTTAATCTCTCTTTCTTTCTCTCTCACTCTCCTTTTCACACTGATTCCTTGAGGCCATAGAGGCTCCCTGCATTCGCTTATCTTCCTGGGTTTTTAAGATCTGAAAGGGAAGACATTCTGCATCTTCACTCCCTCGGGAGACATGGAGGGCACCTGTAGCCTCCGTGAACAGGGCAAACACCTTGTCTCAGAGTTTTGTTGGTTTTCTATGTAAACCAAGGAACATCAGCCCCTTTCTCTCCTCTATCTTCTTATCTACAATATCCTTTCCTTATCTCTCTCTAAATCATCCGCAGGTGCTGTTTTTCCTTCAGGTTCACTTGGATACTGAGGGGGGCTGGAACCCGGCATCAGGGTTCCTCTCCAGTGCTGACATGGAATTCGGGGTTCCGATGGCCGTTCGAAAAGGGAGTCAGTCCTTGTGTCGTGTGGAGAGATGGAAGTCCGCTTTCCTCTCGAGCTATAAAAGTGTCAGGCTTCCTGTTGAGTTGACATAGGAACCTGTGGCTTTCTCTAGAGGTGCCACAGGGCTGTCACACATGACATCATGTTTTGAGTCAATACTCGGTGTGACAATCGAGTCAGTGCAGGGGAATCAGATGTATCTGGAGTGGATTGGGACATCGGGTTCTTTTTGAATTGTGCAAAGACCCCTGGAGTTCCTCTCATGTTTCAAGTTTAGACCACCTCTTCTTGATGTGTCACAGGACGCCAGGATTCCTTTCCGGATGAAGCAGGGAAATACGGGGCTCTTCTTGAGTTGTGGCACGACACTCAGTGTTCTTCTCAAGTGGAGACGAGTATATTGGGGAACTTCTTCAGCTGCATCAAGGGTGTCTAGGACCCTTTTGAGGCTCAAGAAGGAAGGTGGGATTTCTCTCAAGAAGCTGCAGCAGGAAAGGTCCTCATCTTGCATTGAGGGGAGAATCTCCTGGTTATTCTCGAGTTGCAGAAGGAAACATGGGATTCCTCTCGAGTAAAGACGGTGACAACAGGAACCCACTAGTGTTGACACAGGAAATTCCAGTCTCCATGTGAGTTGACCTCTCAGGATTCTTCTCTGGTCGATGTAAGGGCCTAGGGTCTCATCTCGAATTGAGGCCGGAACCTCAGGTTTCCTCTAGAGTGCTGACATGGATTTCCAGGTTCCTATGGAGTTTCAACAGGGGAGTCTGACATCATATCATGTGGAGACTTGGAAATCCACTTTCCTCTTGAGCTGTAAAAGTAGTATCAGGCTTCCTGTCGAGTTGACACAGGGATCTGTGGTTTTCTCTCGAGGTGCCACAGTGCTGTCACACCGGCCATCATGTTTTGAGTCAATACTCATGGTGACAGTCGTGTCAGTGCAGGGGAATCAGGTTTATCTGGACTGCATTTGGACTTCGGGGTCTTTTTGAATTGTGTTACAACCCTTGGAGTTCCTCTTGAGTTTCAAATTTAGACCGCCTCCACTTGAGGTGTGACGGGAACGCCAGGATTCCTTTCCAACAAAGCAGAGATATGGACCCTCATCTCTAGATGAAGAGGGAAAATTGGGGCTCTTCTTGAGTTGTGGCGGGACCCTCGGTGTTTCTTCGAGAGGAGACAGGTATGTTGGGGAACTTCTGGAGTTGCAACAAGGGTTTCAAGGACCCTTTCGAGGCTCAAGAGAAAAGGTGGGATTTCTCTTTAGACACCACGATGGAAAAGGGCCTCATCTCACGTTAAGGGGAGAATCTCCTGGTTTTTCTCAAGGTTCAGCGGGAAACTTGGGGTTTCATTCGAGTTACAATGGGAACCTCAGGGACCTGCACGTGTTGCCTCAGGAAAGTCAAGTCTCCATGAAAGTTGTGAGGGGCTTCTCAGGATTCCTCTCCAGTCAGTGCTGGGGCCTATGTCCACATCTGGATTTGAAGCTGCAACCTCAGGATTCCTCTTCAGTGCTGATATGCATCTCAGGGTTCCTATGGAGTTTTAACATGGGAGTCAGGCCTCGTCTCATGTGGAGACATGGAAGTCCGTTTTCCTCTCTTGCTGTAAAAGCAGTGTCATGCTTCCTGTCGAGTTGACATAGGGATCTGTGGCTTTCTCTCAAGGTGCCACAGGGCTGTCACACCTGCCATCATGGTTTGATATGATACTCGGGGTGATAGTCGAGTCAGTGCAGGAGAGTCAAGTATATCTGGAGTGGATTGGGACTTCAGGTTCTTTTGCAATTGTGGCACAACCCTTGGAGTCCCTCTTGAGTTTCAAGCTGAGACCGCCTCCTCTTGAGATGTGATGGGAACGCTGGGATTCTTTCCCAACAAAGTAAGGAAATGGACCATCATCTTGAGATGAGTAAGGGAAAACGGGGCTCTTCTTGAGTTGTGGCAGGATACTCTGTGCTCCATTTGAGTAGAGATGGGTATATCAGAAAACTTCTTGAGTTGCATCAAGGGTGTCAAGGACCCATTCGAGGCTCAAGAGGGAAGGTGCTATTTGTCTTGAGAAGACACAGCAAAAAAAGGGCCTCATCTCGCATGGAGGGGAGAATCTCCTGAGTTTTTTTTTTTTGAGTTGTGGCAATAAACTTGGGTTTCCTCTCGAATTACGACAAGGACCACAGAGACTTGCTCGTGTTGCCTCAGGAAAGTCAAGTCTCCACGCAAGTTGCAAGGGGACACTCGGGATTCCTCTCCAGTCAGGGCAGGAACCTAGGTCCTCATCTAGAGTTGAAGCTGGAAGCTCAGGTTTCCTCGCCAGTGCTGACATCAATCTCAGGGTTCCTATGGAATTTCAAGAGGAATCAGGCCTCGGCTCATGTGCAGACATGGAAGTCCATTTTTCCTCTTGAGCTGTAAATGTAGTATCAGGTTTCCTGTTGAGTTGACATAGAGATATGTGGCTTTCTCTCGAGGTGCTGCAGGGTTGTTACCCTTACCATTGTGTTTGAGTTGATACTTGGTGTGACAGTCAAGTCAGTGCAGGGTTATCTGGTTTATCTGGAGTGCTTTTGGACTTTGGGATGTTTTTGAATTGTGTCATGACCCCTGGGGTTCCTCTCATGTT
Organism: Neotragus pygmaeus; assembly: GCA_006410875.1. NCBI lineage: Eukaryota > Metazoa > Chordata > Mammalia > Artiodactyla > Bovidae > Neotragus > Neotragus pygmaeus. Next base: position 5,529 of record SJYV01020482.1, on the reverse strand, counting down.
TCAAGTTGAGACTGCCTCCTCTTGAGTTGCAATGGGAACGCCGGGATTCCTTTCCGATGAAGCAGGGAAATGGACCCTCATCTCGAGGTGAGGAGGTAAAACGGGGCTCTTCTTGAGTTGTGGCAGGACACTCGGTGTTCCTCTGTAGTGAAGACGTGTATGTTGGAGAACTTAGTGAGTTGCATCAAGGGTGTCAAGGACCCTTTCGAGGCTCAAGAGTGTAGGTGGTATTTCTCTTGATACACTGCAGTGGAAAAGGGTTTCCTCTCACTTTGATGGAGAATCTGGTTTTTCTCGAGTTTTGGCAGGAAACTTTGGGTTCCTCTCGAGTTACGATCAGCACCTTAGGGACCCGCTCATGTTGCTTCAGGAAAGTCAAGCCTCTGCCGGGTTCCAGCCCTGCTGAATCCTAACAATTTGAAGCTTGGGATGGCATCACCAATTGGATAAGATTATTTATTTAGAGATAGAAATATTGATTAGGAAAATATAGTGTAGTGGGGGAAATAGAGGATAATTTAGACTGTATTCCTTGGTTTACACAGAAGACCAACAAAGCCCCAAGACAAGGATCTTGCATCACCTATGTAGGCCTCAGGTGCCCGCCTGAATATCTGAGGGTGCCCCACCTTTTGCTACCTCTCAGGTGAGTCTTAAAAGCATGGGCAAATAAGTATACAAGGTGAGCCTCTGTGCTCCAGACGGGAATTAGCCTGAAAAGGAGAGGAAGAAAAGAAGTCACGAGGAAATTCAGTCTTTCCAGGAACTCGTCCAACTCTTTATTTTTCAGGAAAGCTTTTATACTTTAATTTGTACATAGAGATCAATGGATATTACAAAGTCATGCAGGGTCAGAAGACCTGACCCTTATTGAGACCATACTTTCTTTCCGCATTCCTTCTGATATACAAATTTCAAGGTCACTTACATCATCTTCTGCCAAGGGGCCTGCTAACACTTTATGACCATTTCTGATGATGATTAGTCAACCAGAAAGCTTATTTTCTCAAAGATTATTTTTCTTAAGTCAGATGCCACTCTCTGAAAGCACTAGATATGGTTACATTCCTATAGGATAAGGGTGTAGTGGGCTATAGCATGTAAAGAATTTACTAGCCTAAGGTTTAACACGGTCAATATCAAAGGTTATTACTTATTTTTCCCATGTGCCAGTTATATCAGTTAATGTATATAAAGGACAAGGGGTATGGAGACTTAGCAGCAACTATGGGCTCAACAATGAAACCCTCCACTGGTATATTTCTAACAATCCATTAATACTACACTAATGATTTCTAACTTCTCAAAAGACTCTATATTTAGAAGTTTAGAGCGTCTCATGCCTCTCACTGTTGGGAGGCTGTAAACAATCACATGTGTGGTTGTAAGATGCCAGATAAACCTGTCAGGAAGGCTACAGAGCCATCAGAGTTTTTGGACTGAAACACTCTTGTTATGCACAGGTGACTTATTAACTGGAGCTCTAAGTTAACTCTTTTCAGAGAAAGTGGTGGGGGGTAGCTCCCTGTTAATGTCAGAAGAGTTGGTGAAAGGCATAATGCAATAAGGCGGAGACTGTTTGTGGAGTGTATCCTCGAGAATGTCCAGGGGTTTCCGTCAAGGCCTGATCTTGCCTTTGCCTATCAGGCCTCTTCCTCATGATCTTTGCCAGGGCTGGATTCCCCATGCTGGCTCCCAGTATCTCCCCCTTTTTTATTTCTTAAAACAGCCAGTTGTAGTTCAGTCATGAGCTTCTGAACACTCTGTTGAAGGATCCTGACAATGCAAGGAAGAATGATTATAAGAAGCAAAATTAGAGTACCAACAGCAGCATAGCTAAAGATAGTAGACATAATGTTTTTTGTTTTTTGTTTTTTTTCAGAAATGAAGTTAGAGAAGCTATGGAAAAAGTCATTTGCTGCTCCTGCGGCAGTAAAATCTAATCGGAAGTGTTCCATGGTCGTTATTTGATTGTGAAGTTTCCCTAAATACAGACCAATATCAAAGCTGTTCCAAACACCTGAAATATGATTTTTAATTTTATCCCAATTATAATCTGTCTCGTTTACTTTTAGGGGCGTTACAATATCCCCCTTAGTCGGTGTGACAGGAAAATGACAACTTTATCTTTAAAGCCTGTAATTCAGTCCCAATATGCATTATTGGATCTTCTAATGGCGTCTACCCTCATCTCTAGCTTCCTATCTATAGCTTCCTGTGTTGCCAACTAAAGAAACGGTTTTAGTCATACTATCAACGTTTTGAGCAGTAGGTAATTGTTGAGTCAATGATATTGCTGCCACAGTAATGAAGTAATTGCAGCTATTAAAGCTCATGTTCCCAAAATTAGTAAGCCCATGAACCATCTTGGTTGCATTAAATTTTGTAGTTGTTGTAACACAGCAAGACCATAATTATCATGCCAATGAGTGGTTAGTTACATGCACCAAAATATAGGGTGGACGCTTTAACACCACAAAGGAACAAACATTATACTGAGGGGATATACAAGATGAAAACAAACATTATTCACAAGACACTACATTGTGTTCACCTGTATAATTCATTTGTATATTAAGTTTTTTGGAACTGTTAGCAAAGAGAAAAACATAAGGAGAGATAAAAAAGCCAAAATAGAATAAGTAATGTCATTATTTGGGCATGTTAAAATAATAGGGGCAGTAGTGGGAAGGGCTCTCCAGATTTCTGCCTGCCAAAAACTTCTGCTTTTAGTTCTATAGGATAACATAGGAGGAACAAATTGATTATGATGCCATCTAGTGGTGTCTAATAGCCAAGGGATTGAATTTTCTTTCCAATTATAAAATCTACTGGGAAAATCATCATAATTCCTTGGGTCATCAATTGGTTTGGGGTTGCTCCAGTACTGAACTGAATAAACTCCTCCTCCCGGTATTCTGTAATCAATTCTTGAATTATAAGTACAAGATTTCCAAATTGGAAATCCTGAATGATCATCTATATCATTCAATATAACATCTATGGGAGCAACATGGCCACAGGTTGGATATCCTGATGGAGCTCTGAGGAACAGAGATTCATAGAGGTCAAGGACACCAGACATACGAGCTTGAAAAATCCAAACTCCTTGGCACCCTTTAAATTTAATTATTGTAGATGGGGAGTCTGTCAGAATTACTTTCTTAGGAGCTCCAACACAGCGTTCTTTGGTGGGAGTGATAAAGTTCACTGTTTAACCGGTAGGGAAATTAAAGCAAACAGGAAATTCATCTGTTAATCCCATAAAGGTATAATTGAAGTTAATGGGATATTTAGCCTTCCTAAGAGAAGTATATGATCCTCCTAAAAGACGAGGCTGGTCACTGTTCCAAGTAACAACTTGGAAATTTGTAGGTTCTGGGAGATATGCCCAATATTTTACTGGAGTGGGAGAGGAGTTGCTTACCTGTCAAGAAAGTAAAGCAAACATAGCAATAAATATTTTCTCTGCAGAGGTTGAAGATCCCTGTAAAGAAGCTATCCCCCATGCCTGGTGACAGAGAGATATAATTTGTCCCTAAGTGGGTATGGAGGCCTGCTGTGTCACCTGAGTAGGACGACCNGCTTACCTGTCAAGAAAGTAAAGCAAACATAGCAATAAATATTTTCTCTGCAGAGGTTGAAGATCCCTGTAAAGAAGCTATCCCCCATGCCTGGTGACAGAGAGATATAATTTGTCCCTAAGTGGGTATGGAGGCCTGCTGTGTCACCTGAGTAGGACGACCTGGCAGCTTTTTGTGGATCGAAGTGTCAGGGGGAGCAATATACCATATAAGAAGTTGTGACATTTGTCTGGTGGGTGGGTCCACTCCCTGCTCATCCAGAATCTCTGATGTCAGTCGTTCTGAGGTCAGTGGCATTTCCTGTGCTGGCGGAGGGAGTGGAAGTAGAGGAGGCCTCTTCCTTTTGGGGGGTTGTGGCAGTGGGGGAACCAGGTATCCGTGGAACTGTGACATGACGAATCATTGTGTCTGGCACCCAAATTGGAGAATCTGTGTCTTTTGGAAAAACATAAGCATATCCTTGGCCGCTGGTTAACAAGGGGTCAGGACCTTTCCATTTTCCAGAGAGGAGGTCCCTCCATTTCACCAATGGCTTTGTGTTTGATTCTTCCGGACACCAATGATGAAACATTGCAGTGGTTCTGGATGAATCCGTATTTAAATTATTTATTACAAAAATAGCATGTTGTAAAATCGATGGTGGAACTATACTTAAATTCACCTTCCTTTAATTTTTGAATTTGTATTTTTAATGTTTGATGTGGTCTTTCCACAATGGCTTGTCCCTGCAGATTATAAGGGATGCCTGTGTTATGTTTAATTTGAAACTTTGTACAAAATTCCTGAAAAGACATAGAAGTGTAAGCAGGGGTATTATCAGTTTTTAAAGCCTTTGGCAAACCCAAATATGAAAAACAAGTAAAGAGATGTGGTATCACATCTTTAAATGCTTCTCTTGTGCGAGCAGTCACAATAATAACATGAGAAAAGGTATATACCTTTACATGACCAAAAGACAATTGTCCAAATGAGGAGACATGAGTTACATCCATCTGCCAGAGCACATTAGGTTTGAGACCATGAGAGTTAATGCCCGTAGGTAGGCTATTTATAGTAGTAGGGAAGTGTAAGCAGGAATGAACAATCTCTGGAGCAGACTCTCGAGGAATTTGAAATTGATATCTTAAGGCAGTAGCATTTTGATGATGAAGTGAGTGAGAGGTTCGGGCTTCTTCAAAAACAGAAGTCACTGTAGCCCTGGTTAGTGAATCTGCCAAATCATTTAGAGCATTTAAAGGTCCAGGCAGTCTGGAATGAGCTCAGATGTGGCCAATGAAGAATACTCTGTTTCTTTTCCAATTTTTTTGTTGCAATTTAGTTAACAAGTAAAATATAGTAGTTTTGTTCTCGGGCAGAACCACAGTCTCAGTGTGCGGAAACAGTCTGACTACATACTGAGATTCAGAGTAGAGGTTAAATTCGTCATCTGCGAACATAACAAAAGCCTCTGTAAACAGCTGTGAGTTCAGCTCTTTGAGCTGAAGTTTCTTTCATTTTTAAAAATTTATGATGATTTCTTGTAACTATAGAGGCTCTGCCATTTACTGACCCATCAGTGAAAGCTATCTGAGCATCTGGAATAGAGAACTGTTTGCATCTAACAGGGAAAATAACTGGGTGTCTACATATAAAATTTAACAAAACATGAGAGGGTAAATGATGCAAAATTTGACCGCAATAGTTTCCTATAGCAATCTTCATCAAACATTAGAAGAGCATCAAGCTGTTCCTTATTATATGGAATTGCAATTTAAGACCATCCCCATGGGAAAAAAATGCAAAAAAAAATGGCTGCTTGGGGAGGCCTTACAAATAGCTGAGAAAAGAAAAGAGGTGAAAAGCAATGGAGATAAGGAAAGATATAAACATCTGAATACAGAGTTCCAGAGAATAGCAAGAAGAGATAAGAAAGCCTTCTTCAGAGATCAATGCAAAGAAATAGAGG
>SJYV01020478.1:9658-23502 GCA_006410875.1 Neotragus pygmaeus | reverse complement strand
AGCTGGGCAGGGCCCAGAGCTGCATCCTGCCTGGAGGGAGGAGCCTGGGGGCCTGACCCTCCTGGGAGGCTGGGGGGTGCAGCCCCAGTGGAGGGACCGGAAGGTGTGCTGCGCTCACCGTGGTCCTGGCCGACCTCGCCCAGACGACGCCTGTGGCTTCCCGGACAAACTGGAGAACGGGGGCTTCCTGCTCTGCAACGAGTCTGGGCGGCGGGTGCTGGTGTTCTCCTGTCGTCACGGATTCCAGCTCCACGGGCCCGAGCAGGTCACCTGCACCCCACGCGGCTGGAACCCACAGCCCCCGGTCTGCCGAGGTCAGTGGCTCGACGGGTGTGTCTCTGCAAGACTCTACCCCCGAGTCTGCATTTTTCAAATTAAGGATAACTTGTATGATAATATAATGTAACAATACACTGTTCATACTGTCCATGGGGTTCTCAAAGCAGGAACACTGAAGTGGTTTGCCATCCCTTCTCCAATGGACCACGTTTTGTCAGAATGCTCCACCAAGACCCATCTGTCTTGGGTGGCCCTGCACGGCATGGTTCACAGTTTCATTGAGTTAGCCAAGGCTGTGGTCCATGTGATCAGATTCGTTAGTTTTCTGTGATTGTGGTTGTCTGTCTGTCCTCTGATGGAGACAGAGAAGAGGCTTATGGAAGCTTCCTGATGGGAGAAACAGGTTGGTAGGTTCCCAATATGCTACTGGAGATCAGTGGACAAATAACTCCAGAAAGAATGAAGAGATGGAGCCAAAGCAAAAACAACACCCAGTTGTGGATGGGGCTGGCGATGGAAGCAAGGTCTGATGCTGTAAAGAGCAATATTGCATAGGAACCTGGAATGTCAGGTCCATGAATNGTGTGATATTTCCTTTAAGGAGATTGTCTGGCAGCCCAAATGGAATTTCTTTCTGGGAGAGTAGGGGAGGGTACTAGCCCCTTTGTGTACTCTGAAGTTTCTAGCAAGATGCAGGGATTTAGAAAATATTTGTCTCATTGTTTTAGTAGAATGGCTCTGAATCAGATGGTAAAGTGATGTTAAATCAACATTAGGAACAAACTCTATGTTTGCTCTATGTCTAAACCTAAGCTTCAGTTTCTTGATCCATCACGTGAGGGTAGTAACAGTGGTTCTTTCTTTTATGAGGTTGTTTTCAGTGTAGCACATAAAAGGTGCTAAATAAATGTCTATAGAAGAATGAATGACCAAGACTCAGTATGACTGAGAATAGTTATCCCACAAAGTTCTCATAACCTCTTGATTACAGTGGAGTCTAGGACAGGCCGCCTCAGAACTAGTTAGAATGAGGGTGAAAGTAAAAGTGAAGTCGCTCAGTCGTGTCCGACTCTTTGCGACCCATGGACTGTAGCCCACCAAGCTTCTCCATCCATGGGATTCTCCAGGCAAGAATACTGGAGTGGGTTGCCATTTCCTTCTCCAGAAGGAAATGAGGGTGAGAGGGGAGTCAAATACTTGGAGCAAGAAAGCCTGATCCCTTGAAGCTGCATGTATTATGACCAAAAGTATTTAATCTTTTCCCTCAGTCCTCATTCCTATTCCCCTTGACCTATGTGCTCTCTTACTGGAGGTTGAATGGTTCAATTTGGGAAAAGGAGCAAAGGAGTTACACCTTGGGTCTGGCCTCAGGGTCTCCTAATGGTGCCTATTCTTGCATTTTTGGTTCTCTCTGTAGCCTCACTCTTCTCAGCAAAAAACAAAAACATGCTCAAGTCTTCCAACTCAGACAAAAGATCAGTCTTATAAGTGCCTACCCAAGCTACCATTGTTCTACGCACTCTTTTAAATTACCTGCCTTCTCCTATGGTTTTCTAAAGCTCTTGTTACAAAGGCACCCAGAGATTTCATAATGTCTGGTATCCAGTACTCAGCACTAAGCTCTCCAATCAGAAAGTTCAGTCTTCTATCCACTGGCCACACTTTCCTCCTTGGCTCCCCATCGCAGGCTTCTGGGACATAAGACTTTTGTTTCTTTTGTCCCTAAATGGGTCTGGTGCCCTGTCTTCTAACTTTGAGCCCTTCATCCCTTTGTTTCAATGTTATTCTGTGAACTTTCCATTATTTCCGCTATGGGTATCTCATAAATCTACCCTTTCAGTCCATATGCCTCTCTAGACCACATTTCCGTTTACACAGACCACCAGGATCCAGTTCAATGTGTCTGTAACGAGGGAAGTGTTTCAAATTGCTTCTCTCTCCCTCTACATTCATTCAACCCCATCATTTCTAGAAGCAACTCCTGGTCCTAGCTAAACAGGTAAGGGAGAAAAGCTCACTCTAGACAGATGCAGAAAACAAAGGAAACTGATTCTTGACTCCTAAACTTACTAAAATGTTTGGGTTTATGGGTTTACGTCAAAAGGCTTTAAATGTATATTTTTCTGAAAGATTGCTGCTGAGCCATGAAAGACCCCTGGATTCTTGACCTCCAGAGGAGAAGAATTCGATCTAGGGCCAGTGACAAGGCTTGATCACTCAGAGTTTTTGTGTCATAAAGTTTTATTAAAGTGTAAAAGAGAGAAAGCTTCTGACACAGACATCAGAAGGGGCAGAAAGAGTGCCCCATTACTGGTTTTTAGCAAGAAGTTATATACCTATCAGCAGGCTGCTAATTAGAGAAAGGAAATGTCTCAAAACTCAGAGAGTGGCACCAGGCCCCACACCCAAAAAATTCATTTTGAGATAACACTGGCACAAGGTGTCATCCTGGGCCATAAAATGATTGACATGAATCGTGAAGAAAGACAGGTTTCCAAGCAAATACAGAGGCTCATTAACATAGCTTAAGAGAACATTTCCATGGGTAAAACACACTAGTTTGTTGAACCATTATAGGTTCTGAGTCTTAGGCAGAACCGACTTGAAGCAAGACAGAGTCTAGGGTAAATACACAATTCATTAACATAGCTTAAGAAGAATATTTCCATAAGAAAAACACATTGGTTAGCTCAAGGTTTGAGGAAAGCTAAGTTCAGATGGAACCAGGTATGGTCATGGCAAAACAGAATTCTAAAAGAAACCTTTTAATTTTGAAGGAGATCAGCCCTGGGATTTCTTTGGAGGGAATGATGCTAAAGCTGAAACTCCAGTACTTNCTGGCCATCCGAGGGGGGCGCGGGTGGAGGGCAGACGGGGCTGGTTTGCGCCGGCTGGGCTGCGGCAGGGACTGGCGGGAAGGGGAGGGCGGTTGCTGGGCGGGGCCCGGTAGTGGTCTGCTGAGCCGGATCTGGTGAATTCAAGTTCCATGTAGTCAGGGCTTCCGGGTAGGAAGCAGAGCATCACACACTCGCGGACTCGGTCCGGTTGGCCCACGCGTCGCCATCCCTCCGGGCAGCACGTTCGCAGCCCGGGGAGCGCGAGTCCCGCGACCTCCGAACGATCCTGTCCACCCGCGGGCCGGCCCCGCTCGTACGAGAGTTCCGTGAGGGCAGGTGCGGGTTTCTCGGGGCCGGTCAAATGCGCCCCGCGCCGGCCCGCATCCCGAGAGAAAAGACAGAAATAAAAGATGCTGTCTGGCAGCTGGAGCTCGGGACCCGGCGGCATGAGCCACCTGCCCGCCGCCTGCTCGGCGAGGCCTTCCTTCCAGCCTGTTGGAAATTACTAGCCCCCGTCCCCCGCCGCAATCCTTCATCTCCTTACCCAAAGAACTTACTTACTTTAAAAAAAAATTAACTATTTTCCTCAGTAGCACGAAAACTCCATGATGGTAATTATTTTTCTGTTTTATTAAAGTCTGTATCTAGCAGTGCCCACTGGTTATATGGTCTTCAAAAATAAATGTTTAGTTAACTTAAAGAAACTTTTATAGGAGAATCTAATGCAGTCATTCTCAGACTAAAACACGAGTGAAGGCACATTACGGATATGTTAAAGGAGTGTCAGTCTAAAAAAAGTGAACTCTGAAAATTTAAGTTAAGAATTACAAATTCTATGGGATTCATCTCTATTAATGTTACGTATGATGAGTATCCCAGTATTGTTCTTACGAAAATGACTCAGTTTCAAGAATATGCCCTTAGAATTCAGGCCCCTAATGTCAAGCACATTTTTTATGAATTTGGTCATCCAAACATGGGAGAATTTCTATGCTCTCTACTTGAATTGTAAGTAATGATTTCAAATGCCCGGTAATCCGAACAGCCTTATACATAAATAAAAGTAAAGCACGATATATCCTTGGAAAGCAATTCCCAACTGAGTCACGGTTAACACTGTTTAACACAACTTTTTTTTTTTTCCTAATGAGAAAAAAGCTGAGAACTTGCTAACTGACCATTAACAGGCAAATGAATGATTCAATAAGCTGTTGACTAGACTTTGTAGGGAACGCTATGCAGCTGTTAAAACGGATGACGTAGGTCTCTAAGCACTAGTATCGATGCTGTGCTGTGCTCAGTCTGTCAGACGCCTCTGGCTCTGCGACCCCAAGGACTGCAGTGCGCCAGGCTTCTCTGGCATGGGAGTTACCAGGCAAGAATACTGAGGGGATTGCCATTTCCTTCTGCAGAGGATCTTCACCACTTAGATGGAACCTGCGCCTGCTGCATTGGCAGGCAGGTTCTTTACGTACTGAGCCATCTGGGAAGCTGANAGTGCGCCAGGCTTCTCTGGCATGGGAGTTACCAGGCAAGAATACTGAGGGGATTGCCATTTCCTTCTGCAGAGGATCTTCACCACTTAGATGGAACCTGCGCCTGCTGCATTGGCAGGCAGGTTCTTTACGTACTGAGCCATCTGGGAAGCTGATAATAACAACACTAATATGGAAATTATATAAGATACATGAATAAAGCAAGTTGCAGAAAAATACAAGTAGTATGGTAATATTTATTGAAAAATAAGACTGTATGTAGGTGTATATTAAAGTGCTGGAAGAAACAAACCCATCAATCATAGTTAATATCTGGTGAGGGAGAACGTCACCTGTAATATGAGTTATTTTATAATAAGAATTAATTATATATTATTTCATACTTAAAAATCACTAATGGGGCTTCCCGGATGGTCCAGTGGCTGACTCTGCTTCCAATGCAGAGGACTGAGGTCCGTCTGTTGTTAGGGAACTAGATCTCACGTGCCTGCAACTGAAAGATCCTGCCAAATATTATTTTTTTAATAATTTAAGGCATTTATTTTTAAAAAGTAAACTAATAAATTTGCATACATTTATTTTTGATCATATTTGTGTATATTAATCAATTTTGGTTTTCTTGGTTGCTCTTTTCCTCAGCTATTTTACATAGAAAAAGTGGTGGTGATTAATATCTTGAAATGTTAAAATTTCTCCAAATCATGTTACGAGTTTCTAACCATAATTGTGTTAATAAAATCATTCCAAAAGTATTATTTGGTTTTCAGTTTGAAATTAGTACTGCCCACTATATTCAAACACTAAAACTATGGTGTCAGGGGAAAAGTTTTTCTAGATGCTACTGTCAGCTTCTGTCCTGAGCAGTTTGAATGATCACAATTTCTTAATCAGCAGAGTTCATACTCTTCATCTAAACTCTCAAACCTACTGTTAAATAATAATCCTAGGAGAGTTGGACATTTTCTGTCATGCATGTGGGAAAAGGAAAGGGGCCAATGATCCTTGTGGTCAGATGTAACAGATAAATCCTATTAAGAATACACAGATTTCAGTTACAAGACTTCCCCAGAGCCACAAACTATCGACTAATATAACCCTGTAGAAATAATGTCCTTTCTGTAGGTTTTTTTTGCTTTTGAAGAATGTGGCAACAATTTCTAAAGATTCTGTGCTTAAATAACACTTGCAAGAAAAATTTATTTTAATCACAAACAAGTTATAGTCACACCAGTCCCAATTTTGCATCAGAGGATGGGATCTTATGACCACTCTCAACTCACCATCCTATCAAACTAATTATTTTAAATTGTGATTATAACAAACTGTTTAAAGGTTACATTATTTATTTTAAATAGATTATTTTTTAAAATATTTTATTATTTATTTATTTGGCTGTGCCAGGTCTTGGTTGCAGCATGCCGGATCTTTGAACACCGTTGTGGCTTGCAAGATCTTTAATTGCAGCATGAGAACACTTATGGGCAGCATGTGGGATCTGGTTCCCCGACAAAGGCCACGTGCATTGGAAGCATGGAGTTCTAGCCATAGGATCACCAGGGACATCCCTAAATAGATTAATTTAAATATTTTATGGTGCAGAACATTCTCTTTAACACTTACATCTTCAATTCTTTCTGAAGTTCCCTTTGTTAATACTTAAGATTTCCAATTTTTAAGGCCTGGCTCTGAAATAGCCTCCTACTCAACATCACATGCAAAGAACATATCTATAAAGTGCCTTTTTGCTGGCAGAAATGGAGCAAAGACTGAATATGGATCTTACTTAATACTGACATGAAACTGAGGAGTGTATTGAATTTTTCTTCTTTGAAATTAAGCTATCCTGTATTTAACTTTCTTTGGGAAAACATACACGATAGTAATAACCTCTTACATTTCTTGATACAACCACTTTACCATCCACACTTTTGTGTGATTGTCACAACAGCCTTGTGAAATAGGCATTAATTTCCCGTGGGGGGCCCTGTTTAGGCTGAGAGCATTTGTGGCAGAACGAGGATTTGGTTTTGTCAGCCTTTGAGGACGGCGGTGATACAAATAGTAATGGCAACAACTAATGTTTATTGCATACTTACTCTGTACCTGGGCTTCCCAGGCAGGTCTGGTGGTAAAGAACCCGCCTGCCAACGCAGGAGATGCAAGAGACAGGTTCGATCCTTGGGTAGGGAAGATCCCCCGGAGTAGGGCATGGCAACTCACTCTGGTATTCTTGCCTGGAGAATCCCATGGACAGAGGAGCCTGGCGGGCTACAGTCCATAGAGTCACAAAGAGTTGGACACAACTGAAGCGACTTAGCACACACTCTGTACCAAGCAGTGTTCCATTAATATAAACACCCTCCTGACAGATCAATGAAGTGGTTACGGAAACTAGCTCTTTCTTAATACTGATGCACTACTCTTAAGCCTGCCACACCAAAAGATGTTTATACGACAAAAAGTAAAAAGGTTTACATTTCTAAAAACCTTGGATTCTGAGACAGGCCAAGAAAAAGCCTCCCCAAGTTCTTGAATCACAAACACCAAAAACCTGGCATCTCAGACAAACCGTTTCCTGATTTTTATGAATAAGACAGGAATATCTGGTTTTCATAAAAAAGACTACACTGCTAAGTCACTTCAGTCGTGTCCAACTCTGTGCGACCCCATAGACGGCAGCCTACCAGGCTCCCCCGTCCCTGGGATTCTCCAGGCAAGAACACTGGAGTGGATTGCCATTTCCTTCTCCAATTCGTGAAAGTGAAGTCGTTCAGTCATGTCTGACTCAGCATACCATGGACTGCAGCCTACCAGGCTCCTCCATCCATGGGATTTTCCAGGCAAGAGTACTGGAGTGGGGTGCCATTGCCTTCTCCAAAAGAAGACTACACTACCCCATCAGATTTGAGTGTATACAATAATCTGAACTCTATGCAGTATCCCTGTTCATCTGCTAGCCAGTTTTTCTGGAAACCAGACTTTGTATGCATTACATGAAAGTAATATATGCATTACTTCACTCAGTGCTCAAAATTTGTACACAAGGAGACTTCCCTGGTGATCCAGTGGTTGACTCCACACTTCCTTTGCAGTGGGCATCACAGGTTTGATTCCCTGGTCAGGGAACTAAGATCTTGCATTTCCCACGTCGGCCAAAAAAACAACCTCCCACACAGGGTTTTTTCCTTCAACCATTATCTTAGTCCAGAAACTGAACACAGAATAGCTAGGTAACTTGCCTGGGCTTGCCCAGCTGGAACAGGGAACTAGGCAATCTTTTCTTTAAGCCCACTAGACCCTCTCTGCCACATTCCAGCCATTGCTTAACTGGTAAGCCCCTGCTTTTATTTTTTGGTTGCTCCATGAGGCTTGGAGGATCTTAGTTCCCGAACCAGGGATAGAACCTGTACAGTGGAAGCGCAAAGTCCTAACCAGTAGGAAGCCAGGGAAGTCCCTAGCTCCTACATTTTTTTTCTAGCTCTGTCCTAGCCACTGGGAACACAGAGGATAAAAATGCAGTCACTGTCCATGGAAGTTTAGTTTTAAGTGGGTGCATCCGACAATTCGACAGTAGTTATCAGGACCTGGTGGAGACACGACAGAGGGGTTCCCAGAAGCCGTACAGGTCCAAGTGATGGACAGCTCACCCAGTCATAGAGGTCAGGGTGGGTCCCTGGGGCCAAGTCTTGAAAAATAAATAGGATTATCTAGATAGGGAAAGAGAGGGTGGGAGGAGCACCCATTCCAGTTATCTATTTCTGTACGACAAATCCTCACGGTCCGCGGGGCTGGCCAGCACGTCCTCTCTCAGGATCTCTCATGGTTTCACAGAGGTGGCTGGCACTGGGTTCATCCTTGAAACATCGGCTAGTCAACACCAGCTGGAGCCACACATAGGGTTACCAGAAACTTTCATGCAGCCTGGACATCCTCAGCTGGATTCCAAGAGTAAGCATCTCAAAGGAACCAGGACAGAACTATCCCACCTTCACCTGGAAGTGAATGGCCTCATTGTGCCAGTCACAGGTCCTCCCAGGTTTGAGGGAAGAGTCTGCTCCTCTCTCTGTTTTTTAATTGAAGGATAATTGCTTTACAGAATTTTGTTTTCTGTCAAACATGAATCAACATGAATCCGCCAAAGGTGAAGAGTCTGCTTGTCAGTGGTGGTTATATTGATGTCACTTCGTCAGAGGATGTAGGATGGGCGATATCTTTGTGGCCATTTTGGAAAATACAATCTTCTCAGAAGGTCTGTAAGAGCCCCGAGTACTGGAGAGATGATGCTGTGTCTCCTCCCACCACTGAAATGTAACCCAAATACAACTCTAGGCCACAATACAGGTGCATCATGGTTCAGTAAAGTATTGGCTCTCCCATAATAACTACTACTCCATCCTGGGGGTTAGGGGGATGGATATTAACCCTCAAACACCTTATGTATTTTTTCCCTTGCTTTCTTTTTTTGGTGGATCCCTGCTTTGCTTGTGCTCAAACTACATGTTAGGTGCTCCAGTGTGGGGGAATGTAATCCAGGAAGAGGGAGGGGCACAGGAAAAGACAAGAAGTAAAAGGGCATGGGTAAGTTCACCTGAGCGAGTGGAGACTGGAAGGTGAAGGGGGAGAGGTGATGGTGGGAGGCTGAGAAGGGGCAGATGATGAGTGCCTGGAGCACCAATGACAGCAGCATGCACTCTTCTGTTCTTGACATCCTGAGCACTTTTCATACCCTGACTCATTTAAGTCAACATTCCTGTGAGGTACGTTACATGAGTATTTCATCTTACAAACGAGGAAACTGGTTAAACAATTGCTTCAGGCCTATACCACTAGTAGGAGGCAGAAATATGATTTAAGCCTAGGAATTCTGGCCCCAGAACCTGCACCTTTTAATACAATATATTTATTTATTTGGCTGCACCAGGTCTTACTTGTAGTTGGATCTTCAGTCTTCATTGTTGCATACAGGATCTTTTAGCTGCAGCATGTAGGATCTTTGACTGTGTGGATCACAATAAACTGTGGAAAATTCTTCAAGAGATGGGAATACCAGACCACCTGACCTGCCCCCTGAGAAATCTGTATGCAGGTCAGGAAGCAACAGTTAAAACTGGACATGGAACAACAGACTGGTTCCAAATAGGAAAAGGAGTACATCAAGGCTGTATATTGTCATCCTGCTTGTTTAACTTATATGCAGAGTACATCATGAGAAACGCTGGGCTGGAAGAAACACAAGCTGGAATCAAGATTGCCGGGAGAAATATCAATAACCTCAGATATGCAGATGACACCACCCTTATGGCAGAAAGTGAAGAACTAAAGAGCCTCTTGATGAAAGTGAAAGAGGAGAGTGAAAAAATTGGCTTAAAGCTCAAGATTCAGAAAACTAAGATCATGGCATCCAGTCGCATCACTTCATGGCAAATAGATGGGGAAACAGTGGCTCACTTTATTTTTGGGGCTCCAAAATCACTGCAGATGGTGACTGCAGCCATTAAACTAAAAGATGCTTACTCCTTGGAAGAAAAGTTATGAGCAACCTAGANTTGCTGGGAGAAATATCAATAACCTCCGATATGCAGATGACACCACCCTTATGGCAGAAAGTGAAGAACTAAAGAGCCTCTTGATGAAAGTGAAAGAGGAGAGTGAAAAAGTTGGCTTAAAGCTCAACATTCAGAAAATGAAGATCATGGCATCCGGTCCCATCACTTCATGGGAAATAGGTGGGGAAACAGTGGAAACAGTGGTTGACTTTATTTTTTGGGCTCCAGAATCACTGCAGATAGTGACTGCAGCCATGAAATAATAAGACACTTACTCCTTGGAAAGAAAGTTATGACCAACCTAGATAGCATATTAAAAAGCAGAGACATTACTTTGCCAACAAAGGTCCATCTAGTCAAGGCTATGGTTTTTCCAGTGGTCATGTATGGATGTGAGAGTTGGACTCTAAAGAAAGTTGAGTGTCAAAGAACTCATGTTTTTGAACTGTGGTGTTGGAGAAGACTCTTGAGAGTCCCTTGGACTGCAAGGAGAACTAACTAGTCCATCCTAAAGGAAATCAGTCTAGAATATTCATTGGAAGGACTGATGTTGAAGCTGAAACTTCAATACTTTGGCCACCTCATGTGAAGAGCTGACTCATTTGAAAAGACCCCGATGCTGGGAAAGATTGAAGGCAGGAGGAGAAGGGGATGACAGAGGATGAGATGGTTTGATGGCATCACTGACTCAATGGACGAGCTGAGTTTGAATAGCAGTTTGTGATGGACAGGGAAGCCTGGTGTGGTGCAGTCCATGGGGTCACAGAGAGTCTTACACGACTGAGCGACTGAACTGAACATAATATAAATTGTGTAATATCATTTGTGTGCATGCATTTGGCTAAGCCACTTCAGTCATGTCTGACCCCTTGTGACCCCGCGGACTGTAGCCCTCCAGGCTCCTCTGTCCATGGGATTCTCCAGGCAAGAGCACTGGCATGGGCTGCCACGGCCTCCTCCCGGGGACCTTCCCGACCCGGGGATGGAACCTGTGACGCTATGTGTCCTGCATTGGCAGGCGGGCTCTTTGCCAGTAGCACCAACCCATTATAACTCGTATAATATAACATATATTATAATGTGAAATAACTTACATAATGTTGTACAGCAGCTATACTTAAGAGAAGAACTAAAAGGAACCCCCCGGTGCGCACACACATCACCGCCCTCACGCAGAAGTGTCTGCGGGCATCACTGCCTTCCGGGGACTGTTTGCCTGGATAAAGGATGCCCTCCCAGGGGCCCCCATCCCTAAGTCGTCTTTCTAGAAAGGAAGCCGCAGGAGCCGCCTCACAGTTGCCGACAGGCGAATGCCCAGGGGAGGACAGAGCCGGCAGCAGAGGCCGGAGCCCCGCGGAGGCTCGTGGGACGGGGCTGGCAGAGCCAGTCCTGCAGTGAAGCAGAAGCGCTTTCACTGGAGGCATCGAGGGAGCCAAGTCCCCACTGGAGGGCGCCGCTTCCCGGCGAGACCTGTCTCCTCCCTGCGGGGGCCCAGCAGTCCTGCTCCTGGACGGACCCAGAGCAGAGGCCACGGAGCAGAGGCAGACGCCTCCTGGGCCGGCAGAAGCGCCCCCACGTCAGCCGCGTTAGCAGGACCTCAGAGCGCGGTGGGCTCAGGCAAGAATCGGGCCGGTTCACAGAATGAAATGAAAGCAGGACCCGGGTTGCTCAGTTCTACAGCTTCGATCTGGGAAGAGGAAACCATCCGGAGATGGAGCGTGGTCCTAGTTGACGGCCTGTGAAGGTACCTAATTCGACCAGAATGTGCCCTGAAAAACAGGGAAGATGGTAACTTTCCTGTTGTGTATACTGCTGCTGCTGTCGCTTCAGTCGTGTCCGACTCTGTGCGACCCCAGAGACGGCAGCCCACCAGGCCCCCCCGTCCCTGGGATTCTCCAGGCAAGAGCACTGGGGTGGGTGCCGTTTCCTTCTCCGCCTGTTGTGTATAGGTCATCACAGTACAAGATTTCCATTCCAATCCTGGGGACTCTAAAGGTGTTGTCTCGGAAGGGCCCCGGCCTCTAGACTTTGAGTCGCCGACCTGGGGGAGGGGGTGCTGCCACAGGGAAGGTGCAGACGCTCCCTCCAGGTGCGAGAAGGACGGCCAGGCAGCCAGACAGGGGCTCGGGGCGACGTCCAGGTTCAGGCTGCAGACGAGCCGCCGGTACAGGGAGGGGCCTGGAAACCGAGGGGGCGAGGGCATTTCTGCCTCATCACGCTTCCATATCTGCCCCGGAGGACGTGGGCGTGGCCGGGGCGGGCACCCCGTCGGGTGAGGGCTTGGCCATAAGCACAGTGGACTCGAGGTGGGGATGGCGGGCGAGTCCTCCCTCCTGGATTCCATCAGAGCGAGGCTCCCCAGGAACCCAGCTGGGCCTAACGTGGCGACGTCTGGATGCGTCTGATGCCACGCTAACCAGCTCTGTGCTAACCAGCTCTCTGTCACTCTCAAGGTGGTGTGTGGTCATGCAACGCATGTGTAGGGCACATGGAATCTCTGGACGCCTGCCCCAGCCCAGGTCTCCTGGAATCGGCCGGAATAGAGGGCTTGTTACTTAGGCGCGGGAGCCTGGGACTTGGCATAGTCATGGGTTCAGGCGGGAGACAGCGGGGGCTGCACACGTTCCCTGTTTGGGGAGCTCAGCTCAAGCCTGGGGAGCAGGTCTCAGCACGCCCGGCCTTCCCTCGGCGGTGGAGGCCCAGTGTGCACCGTCGGGCTGGAGACTGTAGCTCAGGGCGGGCTGACTCGGACGCCGCCAGTGTCTCCCAGGGAGGCCGAGTCTCCACGTCTGAGCAAGGCCCAGCGCCTGCATGACCTGTGCCTCCAGGCCACGTCCCAGGGGCCTTTCCCAGACCACCTGGGGGGTCACGGGCCTGGTGGCCACCGTAGACCGGGCGGGAGCAGGCGGCTACGGGCCGAGCTGAGTCCTGAGGGGCTGGGGGCACACGGCCTCAGGGGTGCTCAGGGGGTGTTCTCCTTCAAAGGCAGGAGCCGGGAGGTGTGGCCGTGGCCTGGGTGACGCCCCCCCCTGCTCCCGCCTAGAGACAGGACTGGGGAGGGGCTGACCTCCCGGGGAGGGGCAGAGGCTGGGCACTGACCTCCCGCCGTGTGTGCAGACATCAACGAGTGTGAGGACCAAGTGGACCCCCCCTGCCACGCGTCTGCGCGGTGCAAGAACACCAAGGGCGGCTTCCAGTGTGAGTGCAGCGACCCCCACGTGCCCAGCGAGGACGGCAGGACCTGTGTGGGTGAGGCCACGGCCTCTGTGCCAGCTGGGGGTGTCTGTGCTACACTTGGGATGACTGTGGACCCCGTGTGCCAGCCGGGGGGTTAGACCACGGCCTCTGTGCCAGCCAGGGGTGAGACCACGGCCTCTGTGCCAGCCTGGGGGTGAGACCAGGGTCTCTGTGCCAGCCGAGGGTGTCTGTGCTACACTTGGGGTGACCATGGACCCTGTGTGCCAGCCGGGGGGTGCCTGTGCCAGCTGGGGGTTTCTGTTCTA
The DNA here is from genome assembly GCA_006410875.1 of Neotragus pygmaeus. NCBI lineage: Eukaryota > Metazoa > Chordata > Mammalia > Artiodactyla > Bovidae > Neotragus > Neotragus pygmaeus. The sequence continues at coordinate 9,841 of SJYV01020478.1, read as the reverse complement.
CACTCAGGGTGAGACCACGGCCTCTGTGCAAGCCAGGGGGTATCTGTGCTACACTCAGGGTGACCGCAGACCCCGTGTGCCTGCCAGGGCTGTCTATGCCAGCCAGGGGTGTCTGTGCCCACTGGGGGGTATCTGTGCCCACTGGGAGTGTCTGTGCCCGCCGGGGGTGTCTGTGCCCGCCGG
>SJYV01020476.1:7782-21867 GCA_006410875.1 Neotragus pygmaeus | reverse complement strand
ACCCCATCCCACCCCTCTATGGCCTCAAACAGCACCAAGTTACCCTCCCTATGCTATACAGCAGCTTCCTGCTAGCTAGCTATTTACACATGGTGCTGTATATATTTCAGTGCTACCCTTTCAGTTCATCCCATGCTCGCCTTCCCCCCGCTGTGTCTACGAGTCTGTTCTCTACCTCTGCATCTCTATGCCTGCCTGGCAAATAGGTTCATATGCCATTTTTCTAGATTCCATATATGTGCGTTAATATATGATATTTGTTGTTTTCTCTCTGATTTACTTCACTCTGTACAACAGGCTCTAGGTTCATCCACCTCAATCCAACGGACTCATATTAGAGACCCCCATTCTTACTGTACCTGATGAGCAGGAGGGCCTCCAGTTCTGTGCCGCATAGTAGGTTACCTTGTTTATATATAGTGGTGTGAAAAATGAAGTAGAGTTGAAATTACTTCTCTTCAATTATTTTAAAGATAAAAATAATTCATAGGCAGTTAATTTCTTATTGTTTAAGAGGAGGTTGTCTATCACTAAATATACTTCTACTATTGATCACATTTTATTACCTTTTATACACTTTAATAGGAAAAACAGAAAGTAAAATTATGATATTTTTTAGATAAATAGATATTGAAAAAATCAACTCATAGTACAACTGACTCCTTAAAAGTTAAAGGGACTTCTTCACTCAGAAGACAAATTGTACCAAAGGAAAAAAACACTTACAAAAAAGAACCGCAAGCATTGGAAGAGGCAATCACATTGACACATGCATAAACTCTACTTTCTCATCATTTCTTATTTTGTATAAAACACAACTATCTCATGACAGCTAAAACCATAGCGTTACTTGTCAGTAATAATGTATACAGATACTCTATCGGGGGATCCTTACATGATGACCAAAAGGTCACTGGAAGACAGCTATACATTAGCACCTTAAATTTAAAAATAGGACTTTACAAATAACACACTAAAAGGAAGGCAAAAAAACAGAGAAAAAAACAAATTGGACAAATAGAAACAAATCTCAAATTTACAAAATGCAATCATAAAAACTGTATATGCAAGTGACAAATAAAAAAGAAAGTAGCTACTCGTCTCTCCTTCAGCTCACACCATCCATCTAATCGACTAAATTTATTGAGAGTCTACCATGTAAACAATCCAGGTTTAAAGGAGAAGCAAGCCATTGAACAACACTGATTTTCTGTGTAACACTACAGCATATTGGAGAAACAGAAGTGAAATAAAGTTACATGGTAATATAGAAAAACATATTCACCATTTTCATGTGTATTACCTTTATCTCAGAAATCAAATCTCCACCCGCACAAGAATAATATTCATGGAGATCAATATGGATTATGTGCCAGTGTGTGTCCATTATTAGCCGCAACACAAGGATAAAATTTGGTGGAATTCTTGAAATGTTCATAAGGAAAGGAGATTTTCTTCAGACAGCTGCATTGGTCAAGGGTGAAATGGTTTCCTTAGTAATGGTTTGTACATTTCTCAAGCTGATAATTCATGGATTGACTTTCAGATCTCCTAAGGCATCTCTGGAATTAAATGAACCTTCTCAGCTCATTGGAAATTATGTAGATATTTGGTGTTGAGTACAGACATCAAAAGATATCAACTTCTAGTTATACAATAGGCAAGTCAAGGGGATGTGATGAAGCACATGGTGAATATAATCCATCACATTTCATTGCATAAGTTGCTTCAGCCATGTCCGACTCTTTCTTTGTGACCCTATGGACCATAGCCTGCCAGGCTTCTCTGTCCTTTTAACTCTTCCAGGCAAGAATACTGGACTGGATTTCTGTACCCTCCTCCAGGGGATCTTCCTGACCCAGGGATTGATCCCACATCTGCATTGGCAGGTGGGTTCTTTACCTGTAGCGCCACCTGGGAAGCCCAGCATGTGTGAGAGTCAAACACTACTAAAAAACTAAGAACATGGCATCTGGTCCCATCACTTCATGGCAAATAGAAGGGGGAAAGTGGAAACAGTGACAGATTTTATTTTCTTAGGCTCCAGAATCACTGTGGATGGTGACTGCAGCCATGAAATGAAAAGACTGGATGAAAAGCTATGATAAGTCTAAAGAGTATATTAAAAAGCAGAGACATCACTTTGCTGACAAAGGTTCAGAGAGTCAAAGCTATGGTTTTTCCAGTAGTCATGTATGGATGTGAGAGCTAGACCAAAAAGAAGGCTGAGCGATGAGCAATTGATGCTTTTGAACTGTGGTGTTGGGACTTGAGAGTCCCTTGAACTGCAAGGGGATGTAATTAGTCAATCCTAAAGGAAATCAACCCTGAGTATTCATTGGGAGGACTGATACTGAAGCTGAAGCTCCAATACTTCGGCACCTGATGCAAGAAGCCGACTCGTTGGAAAAGACCTTGATGCTGGGAAAGACTGAAGGTGAAAGGAGAAGGGAGTGACAGAGGATGCAATGGTTTAATAGCATCACACTCAATGGACTTGATTTTTGAGCAAACTCTGGGAGATGATGAAGGACAGGGGAGCCTGGTGGCTGCAGTCCATGGGGTTGCAAAGAGTTGGACACAACTTAATGACTGAAGAACAAGAAGAGAGTCAGCCTTCAAAGTTCTCGCCACAGGGACTTCCCTGGTGGTTAAGACTTGGATCTTCCACTGCAGGGGGTGCTGATTTGATCCTTGGTTTTGGGACTAACATCCCATGTGCCCCACAGCCAAATAATAAACTAACTAAATAAAATCAATAAACATGGCAAAATTCATATCACAAGAAAGAAATTCGTATTGTCTGTGAAGGTGCAGGGATCATAACTAGACTTACTGTGATCATTCTGCAACATAAATAAATGCCCATTCATTGTGTTGTCTGTCTGAAACTAATGCAAGGTTATGTGTTAATCATACCTCAAAAAAAATGGATACTGAGTACTTACAGAATAATTATGGCTATTGAAAATGACTACTAGATATTTAACACTTTAACCATACATTCTAACAAGTCAAGAGCAGAACCTAGGAGTTCTAGGATCTCTCAGAAGCAGCAGGAAAGGGCTAATGGTAGGAAAACAGGAACCCAATGCATTAGAGGTCTGTATCAACCATAGACGAATATCAAAGAAGGCTGCAATATAAAAAGACAGAACAGAATTTAGGAAGTAGAAGGTGACAAAGGTGACCACCAGCATCAGGGTGGTGTGGGCGGCTCTGGTCTCTGGGGGGCATCTGTGGTGCCTAGTGGGGGTGTGGATATACTGCACCCTCTGGCGGTGTCTTCGCAGAAGAAGCACCGTGGAGCCGCTGGACCAGACCGTGAGGCCAAGAAACATGGCATCAGAGATGGACCACAAATAGCTTGTACCTATTTCAGTAGGTGAGGGTGAACAGAACCACTTGTCTTTGGTATCAGTATAGTTGTGCATGTTCGGTGGACCGGTGATTTTCAGAGGAACAGTGATGTACATTAAGAAATTGAGCATCCAGCAGGTGCAGCAGGAAGGACTAATGACCTTGGGGGCCCTTCCTCTGAGCATCACCCACTCCGCTCTCCTGGGGGTGAGAGTGAAGAACTGATAGGTGCTCAGGATGCAGGTGGAGCACAGGGTGGTGCTGCGAGCCACCCTCTGTATGTAATACACAAACTTACACCCGAGACCCGACAGGGGCTTCCTTGGAATAAAAGCTGCCAGTGTGTGGGGAACGCCAGGGGACAGAAGAAACAGGAGATTGGCCACTGCCATGTGGGTATGAATCATGTCTGTAGGTCTCTGGCTGTGGCCAATCAAGACTGGAGAGATGCTGTGGAAGAAAAGGATGACATTCACCAGAGACCCAACTCCCATCTGTAGAAGATATGTGATTTTCAGAGCAGCCTGACTTGTGGTTCTCAGGGCATCTTTGTGAAAAAACATGGAGAGGACGTCAAGAGTGTCCTGGAGCAGAAAGAAGGCTGTGGTGGTGGTGACATCAGCTGTCTTCTTATAGAACCAATACTGGACAAGGATTCCCACATTTTATTTGTCCTGAAAAAAAAAAAAAAAAAGCCTCACGGTCTAGAGAATGACTTTACTAGGATAACATAATCCAGACACCAGTTAAAGCATTCACTGTTATTTATTTGATTTTGCTTTGTATTTACTTATACATCCTGATGTTCGATCTCCATGCAGGATCTACAAAGTGATGGTTATATCTATTTTGTTCAACAGCATTGTTGGTCTAGTTCACCCATTTTTGTCATTATTCACAGAAATAGAAAAAAAATCCCCAAATTGTATGCAACCATAAAATACTCCCAAATACTGTAAACATCTTGTGAGAGAAGAACAAAACATCGAGCTTCCTCATTTCAAACTATATGTCAAATCAGTGGTAACAGAAACAGTATGGTATAGGCATAAAGACAGATCAATGGGACAGAAGAGAGAGTGCAGAAATAAATCTACGCTCCTCTGGCTAATCATTTTCACAGAGGCACTAAGGATACATAATTGTAAAAGGATAGTTTCTTTAATAAATGGTGTTTGGAAAACTGGAAATCCACATCTAAAGATAAAAACTTAGAGAATAGATCTGACAATTCTGACCAGAAGAAAAAAATTGTAACTATGTATATAATAGATGTTGATTAGACACACTGTGATCAACTGCAATATATGCCAACAGTGAACCATTATTTTGTACCCATAAAACTGACATAACATTATGTCAATTATATCTCAATTTCAAAAACTGAAAAAGAAGCTGAACGCTGTTTTACACCACACACAGAAATGATCTGAACTGCATTAAGATTTGGATGTAAGATCTGAAGCCATGAAATTCCTAGAGGAAAGAAGCAAGCTCCTTGACGTTAGTCTCGGTCATAATGGCTTGGATTTGACAACAGAAGCAAAGGTAAACGAGTGGTGCATCATGTAAGAGCGTCTTCAGAGCAAAGGCAATCATGAAAATGCAGCTATGCAATAGGAGACAATGTTAGCAAACCACATACCCAGTAATGACTGAATATCCAATTTGGGCAGATCCCCAAATAATCCAGTTTAAAACGGGCAAAGGAGGGTCAAAGGCTCAGAGTTTACACCCGGTAGCCACGTAATGGCTCACCAGCAAAGAATTCGCCTGCAATGCAGGAGCTGCAGGAGACGCAGTTTCGATCCCTGGTGCAGGAAGATCCCCTGGAGGAGGAAAGGGTGACCCACTCCAGTACTCTTGCCTGGAAAAAATTCCATGGACAGAGGAGCCCTGTGGGATCATTTGTGACATGGCCTTTCTTAAGAGTGCTCCATGGAACGTCCTTGGTGGTCTGGTGGTTAAGAATCTGCCTGATAAGGCAGAGGACACAGGTTTGATCCCTGGTTCAGGAGGATCCCACATGACGTGGGGCAACTAAGCCCGAGTGCCACAACTCTGAGCCCACACTCCAGAGCCAGGAGCCTGAGCTACTGAAGCCCGCACAGCCTAGAGCCCGAGCTCCGCAACGAGCGAAGCCGCCGCGGGGAGAAGCCTGTGCACTGCGATCAGAGAGTGGCCTCCACGCGCAGCGAGAGAAGGCCCGCGTGCCGCCACGAAGACCCGGCGCAGCCAGAAACAAACAAAGGATAAACGGATATTTAAAAAATTAAAAAGGGCCCCATTGTTGTCCCCAGGATTATAGTTCAAACCACTGACACCCATTCTTATGTGGACACTTTCCCGTTTGATGAAGCCCATAAATTAGGTTTTTCCTCAATTAAATACCTCAGCTAAATAGGATGGATTTTTTTAACAGCAAGGCCTTCAAACATGCTTTTAAGAACTGGACTTTTCTGTTTTTTAACAGTGTCTCAGATAGAACTTAGAGCTTTCCAGTTACTTTTTTTTTTTTCAAGTCAGTTCTTGGAAGATATTTTTATATCTTTTTTTTCTTTTCTTTTTGGGAGATAATTTTGAAGAATATAAAGGAAATGTAAAGGGGTCTGGTTGATGGCTGAAAGAGAGTGAGAATTTTAAGAAGTCACCAGGAGCAAACTATGAAGAGCTCTGAGGACTGGAATTTAATTCTTCTGACATGGGGTGTGCCACAATCAGATATAACATTGAAAAGCATGAACTTGGGACTATGTGGATGGTGAGTGGGGAGGCGTAGATACCTGGGAAGATGCTGGGACCATGAGGTAAGAGGTAGCTGTGGTCTCTGCCAGAGCAGTGGCAGAGACATGGGGATAAAGGATGGACCAAACTCGGAGGATGTAATATACAGCATGATGACTATAGTTAGTAATACTGTTTTGCATATTTGAAAGTTGCTGAGAAAGTAGATTTTAAAATCCTCATCACAAGAAAAGAATTTTTTGTAACGGTATATGGTGATAGATATTAACTAGGCTTATGTAGTGATAATTTCATAATGCATACAAATATTGAATTATTATGTTGTATACTTGAAACTAGCACATGTTATATATCAGGTATACCTCAGTATAAAACAATGGACTAGGGGTGGCTTCAGAAAGTAGAAAGGGCAGGACATGGAGGCTGGATGGGGTGATGAAGTGTCAAAGTGGGGGTCCAGATTTCCAGGCAGGGAGATGGTGGCATCAATCACTAAGAGGGCAGACATAAGAAATATAGCTGGGGCAAGGGGGCGGAATATATGTTTTTTTAAATTAAAAAATTGTTTAATTATAGAATATATTATTATTGTACAAATGTCAACACAAAAGAATTAAAATTCCTCTATTCACCACCCCCCCCCAAAGTGGGCAAAGGACCGGAACAGACATTTTTCCAAAGAAGACATACAAAGAGTTAAAATGTACATGGACGGGAGTTCAATATCTCTAGTTATCAGATCAAAATTACAATGAGATTTCTCACCTGTTAGTTTGTTCTCCAAAAACCAAAAGGCAACACACTGGCGAGGAGGTTGAGAGAAAGAAACACTTTACACACTGTTGGGAATGTAAACTGGTACATCCTCATGGAAAACGTTACGGAAGTTCCTCAGAAGTTAAAACCAGAGCTTCCATACCAGCCAGCAGTCACGCTTCTAGGATAGATCCAAGGAAAACAAACCACGATCAGGAGGAGATACCTGCACTCCGTGTTCACTGGTATGTTATTACAACAGCCGAGACATGGAAACAACCCAAGGGTCTACTGATAGAAGAACAGATAAGGAAGCTGTGGTGTGTTACACAGTGGAATATTTTTTTATTCAAGTTTTGTTGCTTTACAATGTTGAGTTACGTTCTACTGTACAGCAGAGTGAATCCACTATACATATATGCTTATCCACTCCTTATTACATTTCCCTCCCATTTAGGTCACCACAGAGCACTGAATAGAGTTCCCTGTGCTATACAGTAGCTTCTCATTATTTGTCATTTTATACATAGGGGTTGGAGAAGGAACTGGCAACCCACTGCAATATTTTTGCCTGGGAAATCCCATGGATGGAGGAACGTGGCAGGCTGCAGACCATGGGGTTGCAAAGAGTCAGACACGACTGAGCGACTGCACAGTCAGCGCAGCTGCCCCAGTTAAAAAGGCTGAGGGCATTTTGCCATTCAGTTAGACAGAGGAAAACATGAGCCACACTGACTTACATGACACAGATGCAGAGAGAATCGCAGTGAAATATCGTGGCAGGAATTCCTGAGCCGACTGCAGCCGGTGAAGGAAATGTGAAGATTGTTCTTACAGGCGGCCTTTCTGTGTTTCTGTGTGTGTGTGTGTGTGTGTCACTGGATCTTAGTTCAGGACTTTCAGGTTCTAACCCAAATTCTGTAATCAATTTATCTCACCTTACTCATATCCAATACTAATCAGTTAGGTTTGAGGAGGTCACTAGAACCTTTTATACAGGATTGAGAAGCCCGGGGCTCTGGTCATACAGGACTTGGCACCGATTCCACAGTGACCCCCTCCCTCTTCCCCTCGTTGTCAGGGACCCCAGGGCCCGGGATTTGCAGTGAACTCACGGCTCGGGTCCCACTCAGATGCACACCCCAGCACATTCCTGCCAGCCAGGGCATGGACGGGCAGCTCAGGGCAAGGCAGGGGGCACCTGTCCTGCCCAAGGTGCTGACAGCGCAGCTCTGAGCGCCTCTCCCGCTGAGCCGGCTCTCCCGTCTCCTGCCCTGAGACTGAACTCAAGGGAGCACTCAGCGCCACACTCTGTGCAGGGACGTGCCCGTCAGGCTGGGCCCCAGTTATAGGGGCAGGGCCCCTGGGCCGCTCTCCCCGCAGAGGAGCCATTATCATGTCATCTGGAGCGGAGGGGACACTGTCTGCATGGAGAGTCTGGGGCGTCTCCAGGGAGGGCCAGATCTTACCCAATGCTCATCACCTCACCCACGCCTGGGGACTAGGGACAACTCCTGGCAATTACCGAGAAGGTCCACGCGAGCAGCTGAGCAGAGGGCAGGGGGAGTTTTCTGTGTTCCCTGCGGGAGAGCCCAAGTTTACAGTGACAGTCACAGCCGGGGGAGGGACCCTCACAGCGCCTGGCTCCCTTCACTGTCTCCCGGTGGGCATTCTCCCTCATGGCCTCACTCTCCCAAACTGTTCCAAAGTGTGTTCTCACTGATCACCAGCACGGGATCTGGAGGCTGGGCTTCCCCTGAGTTTAAGTCCCACTATCTTTCCTCATTATAGCCTCAGGTCTGTTTTATCTGGAAACACAACTCTGCAGGCCGTACCCCCTCCTTAGACATGTCAGGTGTCCCTCACGTCCACACACTCTGCGAGGAGACTGTAAGTTGCCCTAATCACCCATGGATTCTGTTCCTCGGGGCTCCCATTGGACCACCAGCCCACCTCTGAGTGCTGGGTCATTTGGACTGGGAAGGAGACCGTTTCAAGAGACAAGGACGCTACTAATGATCAAAGGTTAAACTTAAAAAGGATATAACAACTGCACATTCATATGCACCCAACAGAGGAGCACCTCAATATACAAGAGAAATATGAACAGATCTAAAAAGAAAAATCCATGGTAACACCATCATACTAGGGTCTTCAGCACCCCTATTACATCAATGGACAGATCATCCCGACAGAAAATAAGAAACACGTTAAACCAACTAATCTCACCACTTCTATTCAACCTAATTTTGAAAGTTCTAGCCATAGTGATCAGAGAAGAAAAAGGAATCCACATTTGAAAGGAAATAGTAAAACTGTCACTGTTTGCAGATGACGCAATATTATATATAAATAATTCTAAAGATGTATCAGAAAACTACTAGAGCTCACTGATGAATTCAGGAACACTGCAGGAGATGAAATTAATACACAAAACTCTCTCACATTTCTGTACATTAGAACAACAAGCTGTCAGAAAAAAAGAAATTAAGGAAACAGTCCATTTAGCATTGCATCAAGAATAAAACATCTCTGAATAAACCTACTGAAGGAGATAAAAGAACTATACTCGAAAAGTCCGAGATGCTGATGAAAGGAACTGAAGTGACACAAAGGAGGGGCAGATATATGCTGCTCTCAGCTGGAAGAGCCGATAGTGTTAGGGTGATTACACTGTTACTGAAAATGGGGTCCAGCTGCTCGCCACTCAAAAGCCATTGCAGGCCAGGTTGGTGAAAATATTTGCTTTGTTTTAGATGCAGATGACATGGGGGGAGGGGTGACATCTGTCCAATGGCCCAGTCCCTCTACTGACAATCAGTGGGTGAGAGGTTTTATAGACAGAGGCGAGGGGTTACATGCAGAAACAGTCAGCTCTGACAGCTGTCTTGAGGTTGGTCACTGGTGGTCTGACCAGCATCGTCTTGTTTGGGTGCAGTGAGTGTTCAGTACTGTGGTTTGTTCCCATTTCTTTAAGGCCAGTTCTCAGAATTGCGGCACCTTTTGTGAGGCCACAGTATGGTCTTGATGTAGTTAGCGTCTTCCACCTAGTGGGAGGTTTCAGTGTCTGCAAGACAGCTCACAAGATACGTCTCAGAATATTATCTATAGCCTTTGAAAAGAAATTAAAGGTCCTTGACTCTGCTTAATAGGTACATTACTATTGTTTGGACTTGTTTGACTGCTTTCCTTTGTTTTTGCATGTTTTAACTTCTCCTGTTGAACTTATTCTTTGGCTAAAGTTATTCCACAGATGAAAGGCCGTTAGAGGACATTGTGAGGCCTCAGCAAAGACCATAGGGTCCTGCTCTGTATCAACACTATGCAAGGCAATCTACAGATTCGATAAAATCCACTTCAAATTGCCAATGGTGTTTTCCATAGAAGTAGAATAGGAAATGTAAACTGATCCTGTCCTGAGGAGTCATCAGAAACACCAAGAGGAGGGTCATCCTATAGAGTGAAGTAGGTCAAAGATAGAGTTAAAAACGGAAAGACAGAGAAAGACAGAGACTGGGGAAGAAGGAAGCGGCGTGGCAGCCACACGCAGCACAGAAATCCTGCTGGGAATCTCAACCGGAAACGAGGAGGAGGCGTCTGGGATCAGCTGAAAACTCTGAACAGGACCTGCGGCTAGCAGTGCTGTATCCACGTCAGTTTTCTAAATCCAACAGCCGTGTGCTGGTCATGCATGAGGGCGTCTTCGTTCAGGGAAAGCCATGCTAGTCAGCTAGGGTGGAAGTCACCATGTTCACACAGCGCTCTGAAGTGGCTGGATAAAAACTTAGTGATAAAGGGATCAAACACAGAGAGAGTAGTTGATCAATGAAACGTATTAAAGTGTTAATAATTGGAGTAGTATTTCAGCGAGGAAGAAAATGTATTATTCCTGCAATTATTTTAACCAGTTATTTAGAAGCTAAAAATAACACAAAGGCATTTAATTCCTCAGTGTTTAAAACAAGGTTGTCCATTACTTAGTATGGTTTTATTATGATCGCATTGTATTACATTTTTATACACTTTAATATGGAAAAAAACACATAAAATTAAAATATTTTTAGACACAGAAACAAGAATCCCATGGATGGAGGAGCCTGGTGGACTACAGTCCACAGGTCGGAAAGAGTTGGACACAACTGAGCGACTTCACCTCACCTCACCTCAAACATTGAAACAACTCACTCGTTATTAACTCCTTAAAAGGTAAACAAATTTCTTCAAACAGAGGAAAAATTCTACCAAAGTGGAAGCCATTTAAGCAAAAAAGATGCTAAAGACAATAGAAACAGCAATCATACTGATACATGGATAAACTTCCCTTTCTCTTCGTTTTTTATTTTGCGTAGACAAAAGTAGTCCATGACAGCAAAGAGCATAGCATTAATTATGAGCAACAAATATATAGACACACTATTTGGGATCCATATATAACAGCTACAACAACCAATAAAAAATTATACCATTAAAGTATAATATTTTAATGGAATATAAAAACACCACGCTGTCCAAAGTAAAGGCAAAATTTCAAAAATTAAAAAACAGAAAGAAACAGGACAAACAGAAAACAAACGTCAAGTTTCCATTTTGAAGTGATGAAAACTAAATATGCAAGCGACAATGTCAAGATGGAAGCTGTGTCTTCTCTGAGCTGGTAATTTCATGGACTGACTTTCAGATCTCCCAAAGCAGCACCTGCAATAAGCTGACCTTTTGTGTTCATGGGATTTTACTAAAAAACGGTGTTGAGTACAAATGTCAAAGGGTATCAACAGCCAGTTACAAGATAAACAGGTCATGGGGATGGGATGTCCAACATAGTACTATTGTTGATTACACTGTTGCATTTTTGGAAAATGCTGATGGATTGAAACTTAAAGTTCCATCACAAGAAAGAATCTGTACAGTGTGTGTGGGGGGTGCACAGATAGTAAGGAGAAGTGCGGGATCATTTTGCAACACATGCAAATACCCATTCGTTATGTCATAAAACTAAAACTAATGTAATATTATATATTAGTTATAACTCAATTTAAACACTTGGCACTGAGTGGTCACAGAATAATTTCTGTTATTATTCCAGCAGTCTACTAAATATTTATCACCTTAATCATATTTGCTATCAACTTAGGAGAATCTAGCAGTTCTACGATCCCTGAGGAGCAGCAGGAAAGGAGAAATGGTGGGAAAACAGGACTTAGAGGTCTGCATCAACCACAGACGAAAGTTTACAAGAACCGTGAGATAAAAAGAAACAGCGGAATTCATGTAAACAATGACAAGGGTGACCACCAGCATCAGGATGGTGTGGGCGGCTCTGGTGTCCGGGCGGCTTCTGTGGTGCCCACTGGGGGTGTGGATATACTGCACCCTCTGGTGGTGTCTGAGCAGAAGCACCGTGGAGCCACTGGACCAGACCATGAGGGTGAGAAACACGGCATCCGAGACGGACCACAAGTACAGATAGATGGATGGAATGATGGATGGACGGATGGACAGATGACGGAACAGGATGGATAGATAGATGATAGATAGATGGGATGATGGATGGATATATGGATAGATGACAGGACAGGATGGATAGATGATAGATAAAGAGATGGGATGATGGATGGATATATGGATAGATGACAGAACAGGATGGATAGATAGATGATAGATAGATGGGATGATGGATGGATATATGGATAGATGACAGAACAGGATGGATAGATGATAGATAAAGAGATGGGATGAGGGATGGATATATGGATAGATGACAGAACAGGATGGATAGATAGATGATAGATAGATGGGATGATGGATGGATATATGGATAGATGACAGATAAAGAGATGGGATGAGGGATGGATGTATGGATAGATGATAGATAAAGAGATGGGATGAGGGATGGATGTATGGATAGATGACAGGACAGGATGGATAGATGATAGATAAAGAGATGGGATGAGGGATGGATATATGGATAGATGACAGAACAGGAAGGATAGATAGATGATAGATAGATGGGATGATGGATGGATATATGGATAGATGATAGATAAAGAGATGGGATGAGGGATGGATGTATGGATAGATGACAGAACAGGGTGGGTAGATAGATGATTGCTGGGAGCCAGCATGGAGGATCCCAGCCATGACAAGTTCATGCGGGAGAGGCCTGACGGGCAAGGTGGAATCAGGACTCAAGGGACTCCCTGGATCGATCCCACCCATGACAAGGTAATGTGGAGAGACCTGACAGGCAAGGCTGATCAGGACTCGAGGGATCCACTGGACCTGCTCAAGCATCTACCCCAAAACCAGAATTTGTCCATCTTACTATCTTATGCTTTTCGCCAAACTCTTCTGATATTAATGGGGCTGTCCCTGACCACCTTTCTCTGAAAGAAATCAGTTTAGAACTCTAGTTAATAAGTCTCCTGGGCATGATAAGAGTGTTTTAATTCAAACCCCTCTAATAGCTTTCTAACTTGCCTGATAGGTTTATCCGGACACTTACAACTATGAACGTGGAAGCTTAAAACATTCTAGGCATGTAGAGCCTTTCGAGGAGTTAAAAATTATTAGAATAGAACTTGTTAAGGGTTTCATTGTTGAGCCAATGCTTACTGCCAAGTTTTCATATCTTTCGTTGTGTACCTGGGAGTGCATTAATTAATATAGTTGATATATAGAAATATAAGTAAGTAGCCTTGGTATTTACAACATTAAACCTTGTGTTAATAAATTCCTTCCTTGTTATAGCCCACTGCACCTTTGCCCTATACGAATGCAACTTTATCTAGTGCTTTCAGGGAGTGGCACCAGACTTTAGAAGAATCATCTTTAGAGAAAATAAGTTTTCTGGTTAACTAACCTTTATCAGAAAGAAGGGTCATAAAATGTTAGCAGGCCTCCTGGCCAGAAGATGATGTAAATCACATAAAACTTTTGCATATGGAAAGGTATGTGGAAAGAAGGCCTGGTCTCGGTGAGGTCAGAGCTGCTGACCCTGCATGACTCTGTTTCTTACGGTGAGGTCAGAGCTGCCGACCCTGCATGACTTTGTTTCTTACGTTTATCTCTATGTACAACCCAAAGTATAAAAGCGTCCCTGAAAAATAAAGCGACGGGCCAGTTCCATGAAAGCCTGGTTCCCCCGTGCCGATTCTCTCTCCCTCTCTCTCCCCCTCCCTCCCCCCTCTCCCTCTCCCTCTCCCTCTCTCCCTCTCTCTCTCCCTC
>SJYV01020475.1:0-20583 GCA_006410875.1 Neotragus pygmaeus | reverse complement strand
TCAGCATTACTGGTTGGGGCATAGATTTGGATTACTGTGACATTGAATGGTTTGCCCTGGAAACAAGTAGAGACCATCTTGTCATTTTTGAGACTGTACCCAAGTACTGCATTTCAGACTCTTTTGTTGATTATGAGGACTATTCCATTTCTTCTAAGGGATTCTTGCTCACAGTAGTAGATGTAATGGTCATTTGAATTAAAATCACCCTTTGCAGTCCTTTTAGGTTCACTGATTCCTAAAATGTTGTGCTCACTCTTGCCAACTCCTGCTTGCCCATGTTCAATTTACCTTGATTCATGGACCTAATATTCCAAGTTCTTATGCAGTACTGTTCTTTACAGCATTAGACTTTTTACTTTCACCACCAGTCACATCCACAGCTGGTCGTTGTTTCTGCTTTGCCTCAGCATCCTCATTCCTTCTGGAGCTATTTTTTTGCTCTNTATTCCAAGTTCTTATGCAGTACTGTTCTTTACAGCATTAGACTTTTTACTTTCACCACCAGTCACATCCACAGCTGGTCGTTGTTTCTGCTTTGCCTCAGCATCCTCATTCCTTCTGGAGCTATTTTTTTGCTCTTCTCCAGAAGCATATTTGGTGCCTACCAACCGGGGGAGTTCATCTTTCAGTGTCATATCTTTTTGCTTTTTCATACTGTTCATAGGGTTCTCAAGGCAAGAATGCTGAAGTGGTTTGCCATTCCATTCTCCAGTGGACCATGTTTTGTCAGAACTCTCCACCATGATCCATCCATTTTGTGTGGCTGTGCACAACAAGGCTCATGGTTTTCAGCTTTATAGAAACAGAAGTGACGTATAACATTGCATTTATCCAAGCATAATATGTACATAATTGACAGCACATATATAACATAATGATTTGATATATTCATAGCATGAAATTATGTCAACAATAAGTTTAGTTAACATAAACCACAGGTTAACAATTTAGTAGAAAAAATGAAATTTTTATTACAATTACCAAAGTCCAAAGGACTGTATATTTTAGAACTAGATGCATGTGTGAATAGACATTGAGATTGTTGTTGCTTCTAGCTACGCAATGTAAACTTAACAAAATACCAACAGTAACAGGTAAATGTAGTCAGACTTATGGTCTTGATGACTTTCAACATTTTTAGTACTTATTACTGAAGTTAACAGTGAAAACTGCATGTGATACACATTAAACTAATATTACAGTAGACTTGGAGCTTCCCATGTGGCTCAGTGGTAAAGAATCCACCTGCCAATGCAGGAGGCACAGGAAATGCATTTTCAATCTCTGTGTCGGGAAAATCCCCTGGAGTAGGAAATGACAACCTACTCTAGTATTCTTGCTAGGAAAATTCCATGGGCAGGGGGGCCTGGTGGGTACAGTCCATAGGGTTGCAAAGAGTCAGACATGACTAAGTGACTGAGCATGCATGAATGCATAGTAGACTTGAAAAGAGTTGTTGTTGTTGTTTTTCAGTTTTATGTACAGAATGCAATAAACTAATGTACATTCTTTTGGAAGCTGTTTCTAGATTTGGATTGGGTGCAGATTTCTCTGTAGTTTGTTATCAGGTATGAAATCATGTTTCAAAATACATGTGTGATTTTATAAAATTACCTAAGAACAGTCTCTTCTCCTTTTGGCCTACTCAATTTTAGTTATCTGTAAACATTCATGTTAATTCTAAACATTTGTTAGTATAAATCTCTGTTAATTCTACAGATAGAGTAGGAAAGGCCAGAATTGAAAAATAAGCTTTCTATTCTATACATACCACTCTAAAAAGGCATATAATTGTTCATATTTTCAGAATGGTCACAATTTAGCTATCAAAACTATTTTAAGAATTACGTTTTGCTTTTTTATGATAAGCTTTCTAAGTGATTCAAATGCACTTTATAATTTGTATTTTTAATATACATGTTATTTAGCTATCACATTCAAAGTTTCAAGATTCAGAAAGTAAATCTTTTTGTTTATCTGTATTTCCTACTAGATTCTGGGGTTTCTAAACATGGATCGAAGCCCATATAAAAGCAAGGTTTTCCAAACACATAGCTACAAAAGGGGATGTTGGGGGGTGGGGGGAGGAGACAGGGAGAGAAATAAATTAGGAGTTTAGGATTAACACATACACACTACTACATATAAAAGAGACAACTAACAAGGATCTAGTGTATAGCACAGGGAACTCTATTTGATTATCTGTAATAACCTAAATATCAGTTTAGTCTCTCAGTCATGTCTGACTCTTTGCAACCCCATGGACTGGCAGCATGCCACACTTCCCTGTCTATCACCAACTCCTGAAGTTTACTCAAACTCATGTCTATAGAGTTGGTGATGCCATCCAACCATCTCATCCTCTGTTTCCCCCTTCTTTTCTCACCTTCAATCTTTCCCAGCATCAGGATCTTTTCTAGTAAGTCAGTTCTTTGCATCAGGTGGCCAAAGTATTGGAGTTTCAGCATCACTCCTTCCAATGACTATTCAGGGCCGATTTCCTTTAGAATGGACTGGTTAGACCTCCTTGCTGTCCAAGGGACTCCCAAGAGAGTTGAATCACTTAGTTGTATACTTGAAACTAACACACCATTGTAAATGAACTATACTCCATTATAAAATAAAAGTTGAAAATAAGATAATAAAAATAGATAAATAGCAGTGACTTACTATATAGCACAGGGAACTATAATTTATATCTTATAGTAACCTATAATGGAAAAGAATCCGAAAAAGAATGCATATATGTATGTATAACTGAATTACTTGGCTGTACACCTGAAACTAGCATACCATTGCATGCTAACCATACTTCAGTTTTTTAAATAGTTAAAAAAATATATATCATTTAACATGATGTCAGTTGATTTCAACTCCACATAAAACATAAATAAATAAATTAAAAAAAGAAACAATGTTTTCAATAAAAGGTACACTAGTCAAATGAACTTGGATTTTGAATTTATTGTGCTACTCTTCAAAATAGCTCTGTTCTTCATTCCCTCACACTTGAGTAGGTTAGGGGCATCCTGACTGGTAAGGCATGGTTTTCCCATAAACTGGTTCTTATTCTTTAGAAAATGTTAATGGATTTGTTTGGTTTGGTGTTAATCTGTTTCAAAACATCAACCCTTATGAATAAGTTATTTTTGTATGGCATACATTAATGCAAAGGAAGTAGGTCTAAGTTTTTGCAACTTAATGATATTAACTACATTAATGCCATCATTTAAGGGAATGAGTATTTTAAATACAGTTGTAAAAATAATCATGGACTTGTTTTTTTACCTGAGGGTTTTAGGATAGTAGTATGAGTGACAGGTTAATTTCCTGATCTATAGATATTTAATTAAATTAAGCTGTTTTATTTCTCATGCTGCAAATCAAATGTCTAATTTTATGATTCTATTTGTTTTATAATCATTGCAAAATCTTTTCCATTCTCAGGTAAGAACACTGACTTAAAAGTCATACCTTCTGATATGGAAGGTATGATACGTTTTGGAGCCTAGTTACATTTTACAAGAATGATTCTCATTTTTAGGTCTATGTTATACATTAGTTCAGTAAGTAAGGATATTTAAAAATAGAGAATGTAATGTTAAGAGAATATATATTTTATTTTAAGCCNCAACAGTAACAGGTAAATGTAGTCAGACTTATGGTCTTGATGACTTTCAACATTTTTAGTACTTATTACTGAAGTTAACAGTGAAAACTGCATGTGATACACATTAAACTAATATTACAGTAGACTTGGAGCTTCCCATGTGGCTCAGTGGTAAAGAATCCACCTGCCAATGCAGGAGGCACAGGAAATGCATTTTCAATCTCTGTGTCGGGAAAATCCCCTGGAGTAGGAAATGACAACCTACTCTAGTATTCTTGCTAGGAAAATTCCATGGGCAGGGGGGCCTGGTGGGTACAGTCCATAGGGTTGCAAAGAGTCAGACATGACTAAGTGACTGAGCATGCATGAATGCATAGTAGACTTGAAAAGAGTTGTTGTTGTTGTTTTTCAGTTTTATGTACAGAATGCAATAAACTAATGTACATTCTTTTGGAAGCTGTTTCTAGATTTGGATTGGGTGCAGATTTCTCTGTAGTTTGTTATCAGGTATGAAATCATGTTTCAAAATACATGTGTGATTTTATAAAATTACCTAAGAACAGTCTCTTCTCCTTTTGGCCTACTCAATTTTAGTTATCTGTAAACATTCATGTTAATTCTAAACATTTGTTAGTATAAATCTCTGTTAATTCTACAGATAGAGTAGGAAAGGCCAGAATTGAAAAATAAGCTTTCTATTCTATACATACCACTCTAAAAAGGCATATAATTGTTCATATTTTCAGAATGGTCACAATTTAGCTATCAAAACTATTTTAAGAATTACGTTTTGCTTTTTTATGATAAGCTTTCTAAGTGATTCAAATGCACTTTATAATTTGTATTTTTAATATACATGTTATTTAGCTATCACATTCAAAGTTTCAAGATTCAGAAAGTAAATCTTTTTGTTTATCTGTATTTCCTACTAGATTCTGGGGTTTCTAAACATGGATCGAAGCCCATATAAAAGCAAGGTTTTCCAAACACATAGCTACAAAAGGGGATGTTGGGGGGTGGGGGGAGGAGACAGGGAGAGAAATAAATTAGGAGTTTAGGATTAACACATACACACTACTACATATAAAAGAGACAACTAACAAGGATCTAGTGTATAGCACAGGGAACTCTATTTGATTATCTGTAATAACCTAAATATCAGTTTAGTCTCTCAGTCATGTCTGACTCTTTGCAACCCCATGGACTGGCAGCATGCCACACTTCCCTGTCTATCACCAACTCCTGAAGTTTACTCAAACTCATGTCTATAGAGTTGGTGATGCCATCCAACCATCTCATCCTCTGTTTCCCCCTTCTTTTCTCACCTTCAATCTTTCCCAGCATCAGGATCTTTTCTAGTAAGTCAGTTCTTTGCATCAGGTGGCCAAAGTATTGGAGTTTCAGCATCACTCCTTCCAATGACTATTCAGGGCCGATTTCCTTTAGAATGGACTGGTTAGACCTCCTTGCTGTCCAAGGGACTCCCAAGAGAGTTGAATCACTTAGTTGTATACTTGAAACTAACACACCATTGTAAATGAACTATACTCCATTATAAAATAAAAGTTGAAAATAAGATAATAAAAATAGATAAATAGCAGTGACTTACTATATAGCACAGGGAACTATAATTTATATCTTATAGTAACCTATAATGGAAAAGAATCCGAAAAAGAATGCATATATGTATGTATAACTGAATTACTTGGCTGTACACCTGAAACTAGCATACCATTGCATGCTAACCATACTTCAGTTTTTTAAATAGTTAAAAAAATATATATCATTTAACATGATGTCAGTTGATTTCAACTCCACATAAAACATAAATAAATAAATTAAAAAAAGAAACAATGTTTTCAATAAAAGGTACACTAGTCAAATGAACTTGGATTTTGAATTTATTGTGCTACTCTTCAAAATAGCTCTGTTCTTCATTCCCTCACACTTGAGTAGGTTAGGGGCATCCTGACTGGTAAGGCATGGTTTTCCCATAAACTGGTTCTTATTCTTTAGAAAATGTTAATGGATTTGTTTGGTTTGGTGTTAATCTGTTTCAAAACATCAACCCTTATGAATAAGTTATTTTTGTATGGCATACATTAATGCAAAGGAAGTAGGTCTAAGTTTTTGCAACTTAATGATATTAACTACATTAATGCCATCATTTAAGGGAATGAGTATTTTAAATACAGTTGTAAAAATAATCATGGACTTGTTTTTTTACCTGAGGGTTTTAGGATAGTAGTATGAGTGACAGGTTAATTTCCTGATCTATAGATATTTAATTAAATTAAGCTGTTTTATTTCTCATGCTGCAAATCAAATGTCTAATTTTATGATTCTATTTGTTTTATAATCATTGCAAAATCTTTTCCATTCTCAGGTAAGAACACTGACTTAAAAGTCATACCTTCTGATATGGAAGGTATGATACGTTTTGGAGCCTAGTTACATTTTACAAGAATGATTCTCATTTTTAGGTCTATGTTATACATTAGTTCAGTAAGTAAGGATATTTAAAAATAGAGAATGTAATGTTAAGAGAATATATATTTTATTTTAAGCCATTCAGTTTGTGGTGCTTTGTTACAGAAGCCAAAGAAACCAATAAAGAGGTTTGAAATCAAGGATCAACAATTTAACTGATAGCCAATAGACTATTCTGCAAAAGGGAGTGATAAGATACAAATATTGTTTTCAGTATCTGCTGTGGGAAAGACAGAGAAGAGATGCTGCTAGAAATGAAGTCATGGCAGGTTCAGTTAAAAACAAGAGAGAAAGTGAAAGAATGTATGAACAAACAAGAATCTGTACAATGCATTGAAATTAAAGAAAAGAAGATTGGGAACTTATGTACACCTGTGATGGATTCATGTTGACATATGGCAAAACCAGTACAGCATTGGAAAGTAAAATAAAGTATAATTAAAAAATAAAAATAAAAATGGGATCAAAAAAAAGAAGAAGAAGAATTGAAATCACAAAAGTCTGCTTTATATCAGAGAATCCTCAGCCATACATGGGCTTCCCTGGTGGTGCAGAGGGTAAAGCATCTGCCTGCAACGAAAGAGACCTGGGTTCTATTCCTGGGTTGGGAAGATTCTTTGGAGAGGGAAATGGCAACCCATTCTGTATTCTTGCCTGGAAAATTCCATGGATGGAGGAGCCTGGTAGGCTACAGTCCATGAGATCACAAAGAGTCACACACGACTGAGTAACTTCACCTCTTGTCAGCCACACATGAGTTTTAGTTACAATAAATGTAAAATTATAAACAGTATAGCTGTATACTAATATATCACCCAGTAGACAGCCAATATTGTTGACTGACAAAATTTCCCATCTAGTGGAAGGTTTACCACTGCTTTTTCTTCTCACTTAAAATTATACAAAATTACTTTCATTAGATATGTCTTAATTTGCATATTAAGTATGGGTGTGCATAACTTGGTATCTATATTTGATGCCAAGAATGTATTTAACATGGAAAATTTATGAAAAATACATAAAGAAAAATTATATAGGTTTTTCTCACTACTGAACCACCTGATTTGCTACTATGCTTACCCACTTTGTGTCTAATTCTGTGATCCTGTATTTTCCTTGCTGTTTTATTGGATCTGAACATTCTGAGATGTCTCCAGGCTTATTCTATTGTATCAATGGTAGCGTGGAAATGTCAGGTCGATTTATTTCTCTTCATCATTTCTTGTCTCATTGCAACAAAGATTTGGAGTAATGGATCAAAAGATGTAGGACAACAGACAAGTTACAGCTCAGTTCAGCTCAAACAGACAGGTCTTTCATTAGTCTAACACTCCTAAAGGAGTCCTCCTCATCTTTCCTGTCATGTCCTCCTTGGCTTCCTGCTTTTAGATTTTCAGTTTCCTCCTTTTGGTTACACCTGTTTCAAAGTAAGGCTTGTACCCACCACCATTTAATGAAAGTGAATACAAATGGGATTATGCTCAAGGCTGATTGACAATAAAGAGTTGTATAACAGCAGACTGCATTGTTTATGCTTTTCCAGATGTCTTCCCATAATTCTATCTGTTATAATTAGGTATAGAATATTCACGAGCCCTTGATGGGCTCCTAGCTGCCTAAGGTTACTTGATGAACCCCTGTGGTCAGTTTGTATCAATTGTGTGCCTAAGGCACCTGTGCAGGAATTGAAAAGTCTTTGTAGTTATGTTGTAGCCTATCTGTGAGCTCTCCTGAGTGTATCTGGGATGGAGTTTAGAGAACAGCTTGAATCTTTTGAGCCAGGCCTCCCCTCTTTGTCTAACTCTAGGTCATGTCTAACTTGTCTAAATTTATACTTAATGGAAATATATACATTATAGTATGTAAAATAGATAGCCAGTGGGAATTTGATGTACGATTCAGGGAGCTCAAACTGGTACTGCATGACAATCTAGAGGGATGGAATGCAGTGGGAAGTGGGAAGGAGGTTAACATGAAGGGGTCCTTTGGCTGATTCATGCTGATGTATGGGAGAAATCAACATAATACTGTAAAGTAATTATCCTCCAATTAAAACTAAACAAAAAAAAGAGAATCCTCTCAAATTACATTCAGTTTATTTCAGTCCCTCAGTCATGTCTGACACTTTGTGACCTCATGGACTGCAGCACTCCAGGCCTCCCTGTCATGACCAACTACCAGAGTTTACCCAAACTCATGTCCATTGAGTCAGTGATGCCATCCAATCATCTCATCCCCTGTTGTGCCCTTCTCCTCCCACCTTAAATCTTTCCCAGCATCAGGATCCCTTCAGATGAGTCACTTATTCGCATCAGGTGGCCAAAATATTGGAGTTTCAGCTTCAACATCAGTCCTCCCAATGAAAACCCAGGACTGATCTCTTTTAGGATGGACTGGTTGGACCTCCTTGCAGTCCAGTGAACTCTCAAAAGTCCTCTCCAACACCACAGTTCAAAAGCATCAACTCTTAGGTGCTCAGCTTTCTTCACAGTACAACTCTCACATTCATACATGACCACTGGAAAAACCATAGCCTTGACTAGATGGACTTTTGTTGGCAAAGTAATGTCTCTGCTTTTCAATATGGTATCTAGGTTGGTCATAACTTTTCTTCCAAGGGGTAAGCATCTTTTAATTCCATGGCTACAGTCACCATCTGCAGTCATTTTGGAGCCCAAAATAATAAAGTTTGACACTGTTTACCCATCTATTTGCCATGAAGTGATGGGACCAGATGCCATGATCTTAGTTTTCTAAATGTTGAGACTGAAGCCAAATTTTTCGCTCTTCTCTTTCACTTTCTTCAAGAGGCTGTTTAGTTCTTCTTCACTTTCTGCCATAAGGGTGGTGTCATCTGCATATCTGAGGTCAATTGATATTTCTCCCAGCAATCTTGATTCCAGCTTGTGCTTCATCCAGCCCAGCATTTCTCATGATGTACTCTGCATATAAGTTAAATAAGCAGGTTGACAATATACAGCCTTGACATACTCCTTTCCCAATTTGGAAACAGTCTGTTGTCCCATGTCTAGTTCTAACTGTTGCTTCTTGATCTGCATATAGACTTCTCAAGAGGCAGGTCAGGTGGTCTGGTATTCCCAACTTTTTCAGAACTTTCCAGTTTGTGGTGATCCACACAGTCAAAAGCTTTGGCATAATCAATAAAGCAGAAATAGATGTTTTTCAGGAAATCTCTTGCTTTTTCAATGATCCAATTGATGCTGGCAATTTGATCTCTGGTTCCTCTGCCTCTTCTAAAACCAGCTTGAACGACTGGGAATTCAAGGTTCACATATTGCTGAAGCTTAGCTTGGAGAATTTTGAGCATTAGTTTACTACCGTGTGAGATTAGTACAATTGTGCAGTGGTTTGAACATTCTTTGGCATTGCCTTTCTCTGGGGTTGGAATGAAAACTGACTTTTTCCAGTTCTGTGGCCACTGCTGAGTTTGCCAAACTTGCTGGCATATTGAGTGCAACACTTTAACAGCAGCATCTTTTAGGATTTGACATAGCTCAACTGGAATTCCATCACCTCCACTAGCTTTGTTTGTAGTTATGCTTCCTAAGGTTCACTTGACTTCACATTCTAGGATGTCTGGCTCTAGACGAGTGATCACACCATCGTGATTATCTGGGTCATGAAGATCCTTTTTGTACAGTTCTTATCTCATGTAGGCTTTTACAGAGTAGTGAGTAGAATTTCCTTTGCTATACAATAGGTATTTATTAGGTATCTATTTCATATATAGTTGCTTTGTTGTTCAGTCACTAAGTTGTGTCCAATATTTTTGGAAACCCAAGGAGTTGCCAGGCTCCTCTGATCATGGTATTCTCCAAGCAAGAATACTGGAGGGAGTTGTCATTTCCTTCTCCAGTAGTTCTTCATGACACAGGGATCAAACCTGCATCTCCTGCATTGGCAGGCTGATTCTTTACCACTGAAGCCCATCAGTTCAGTTCAGTTCAGTCGCTCAGTCGTGTCCGACTCTTTGAGACCCCATGAATGTATGCCAAGCCTCCCTGTCCATCACCAACACCCGGAGTTCACTCAGACTCATGTCCATGGAGTCAGAGATGCCATCCAGCCATCTCATCCTCTGTCATCCCCTTCTCCTCCTGCCCCCAATCCCTCCCAGCANAAGCCTCCCTGTCCATCACCAACACCCGGAGTTCACTCAGACTCATGTCCATGGAGTCAGAGATGCCATCCAGCCATCTCATCCTCTGTCATCCCCTTCTCCTCCTGCCCCCAATCCCTCCCAGCATCAGAGTCTTTTCCAATGAGTCATCTCTTTGCATGAGGTGGCCAAAGTACTGGAGTTTCAGCTTTAGCATCATTCCTTCCAAAGAAATCCCAGGGTTGATTTTCTTCAGAATGCACTGGTTGGACTTCCTTGCAGTCCAAGGGACTCTCAAGAGTCTTCTCCAACACCACAGTTCAAAAGCCTCAATTCTTCGGTGCTCAGCCTTCTTCACAGTCCAACTCTTAAATCCTTCCCCTTCACTTTCTGCCATAAGGGTGGTGCCATCTGCGTATCTGAGGTTATTGATATTTCTCCCGGCAATCTTGATTCCAGCTTGTGTTTCTTCCTGTCCAGCGTTTCTCATGATGCTTCCAAGGAGCAAACGTCTTTTAATTTCATGGCTGCAATCACCATCTGCAGTGATTTTGGAGCCCAAGAAAAGAAAATCTGTATCTGTTTCCATTATTTTTCCATCTATTTGCCATGAAATGATGGGATCAGATGCCATGATGTTAGTTTTTTGAATGCTTAATTTTAAGCCATCGTTTTAACTCTCCTCTTTCACTTTCAGCAGGAGGCTCTTTAGTTCCTCTTCACTTTCTGCCATAAGGGTGGTGTTATCTGCCTATCTGAGGTCATTGATATTTCTCTTGGCAATCTTGATTCCAGCTTGTGCTTCATCCAGCCCAGCATTTCACGTGATGTACTCTGCATATAATTTAAATATGAAGGGTGAAAATATAGAGCCTTGATGTACTCCTTTCCCAATTTAGAACCAGTCCATTTTTCCAAGTCTGGTTCTAACTGCTCTTTCTTGACCTGCATGCTGATTTCTTAGGAGACAGGAAAGGTGATCTGGTATTCCTATCTCTTTAGGAATTTTCCACAGTTTACTATGATCCACATAGTCAAGGGCTTTGGAGCCATCAGTGAAGCAGAAGTAGATGTTTTTCTGGAACTCTCTTGCTTTTTCTATGACCCAACTGATGTTAGCAATTTCATCTTGGTTCCTTTGCCTTTTCTAAATCCAATTTCAGCATCCAGAAGTTCACGGTTCATGTATTGTTGAAGCCTGGCCTGGAGAATTTTGAGCATTATTTTGCTAGCATGTGAGATTAGTATAATTGTGCTGTAGTTTGAACACTGTGACATTGCTTTCTTTGCATTGGAATGAAAAGTGACCTTTGCCAGTCCTGTCACCTCGTCTGAGTTTTCCAAGTTTGCTGGCATATTGAATGCAGCACTTTAACAGCATCATCTTTTAAGATATGAAGTAGCTCATATAACATAATTCGATAATATTAAATAACAATTGCATAAGTAAATTTTATAGTGTCCATATGATGGAATACAGTGTAGCAGTTAAAATGATTGAAGTATATTGATGGTATCCTGATGATATACACATGATATAATGATGATATGGAAAGATCTTCTAAGTATAATAAATGAAAGAAGTTAAGTTTATAGTGTCATTGGTGTGTTTTTTCTAAGTGTATATACATTTTCACCCTGGAAACTTACTCAGGAAGCTACTGACAGTGGTTCTTTTTGGTGTCAGGATTGGGAGTTTGTACCTAAGAAAGGAAGAAAGATTGTAGCTCATTTTATATCCTGCTGTTTGAATTTGTTAAACAAGTACATAATTACTTTCATTTTTACAATAAGAATAAAAGCAAAAAAGCATGATACCTGCTATTAAATAGCCCATTATCTAGCATTATCTAGAGGGAAAATGAACAAGCTTTCACAAAGCTAGTTTGAAATCTCAGCAGCATACATTACTCTCTGGACTGCTGCTTAGGATATGACAGAATAATGCAAATCATATGGAAAACTGAGAGAGTAAGAAACTGTTAGTTGAGTTTAACATTTTTAATAGTTCTTGTTTCAAAAAGATTGCTTCTGAGTACAAATAAATAATTCACTTCTACATTAAACTCTAATAAGACACATACTTAAAAAAGAAACTATGCTCCTCAATATCAGAGTTTAGTCACTCGGTTCTATTCAAAAAGAAAAATCAAAGAAGGAAATTCCTTGAAATGTTCTTAAAATTGGTGAAGAGGCGAGAAGATTTTTTTTTCTATTTTGCTACAATATAATCCTTGTGAAATCAAAATAATTACATGGTCACATAGGCCAAACCTCAGCTTTAACCTAGATTTCCAGGGTTACTGGAATGTTACTCTTCACAAAAATCAGCAAGATAATTGACTAATATATCTCCATCACTTAAATCAGCACTTTAGGCTGAGGGATGTCTTGTAAAGTGAAAGTGGTTTAAGTCCAACAGAGACAAATATACTTCCCTGGTGGCTCAGACAGTAAAGAATACACCTGCAATTCAGAAGACCCAGGGTCAATCCCTGGGTCAGGAAGATTCCCTGGAGAAGAGAATGGCAACATACTCCAGCACCTCAGAGTTGGACACAACTGAATGACAAAGCACAGCTTACAGCTCTTCAGAGAGACAAAACTGATTTCATCCTCAGGTTTCCTCAGGGAATCATTCACCTTAAGTACACACATTTTTTTTCTCTAAATGAGTATTCAGTTTTAATGCTAGTTGATTTTTATTACCTTACTTATTATCTTAGTTAGAATATGCTCTTTGGATATTTATAAATAATTTCCATTTCCCCCATAAGCTTCTACTTAACGGTCGTTGTCATAATAGGTCACCTTTAGCATTGCTGATGATAAGATCCTAGCACATTTCTAACAAATCAAATCAGATTTTATTTAGTTCAATTTAAGAAATGAATCAGCTTTGGATGTCCTCTAAATGAATTACAACTTAACCTGCTGAATGTATTCAGTGTTCTGTTCATTATTCTTTCCATTTCAACAATAATGTAAGCTAGCTTGCAGTGGATAATTTGGTACAAGGGAAAAATATGGGAATATTTATGTTGGCTGTTATGCTGAATTATTTGAATCTACCTAGAACCATGCTCCCATTAATTTTGCTCTCTGGTTTTGAAAATTTCAACGCCACAACTATTGTACCAACAATAAAGGAGTTGTTCAGTTGCTTAGTCTCATCTGACTCTTTGTGACCCATACAGAAGGCAGCACACCAGGCTTCCTGTCCTTTACTTTTTCTGTGAGTTTGCGCAAATTCATGTCCATTGAGTTGAAGATGCCATCCAACAATCTTATTTTCTGTAGCCCTCTTCTCCTCCTGCCCTCAATCTTTCCCAGCATCAGAGTCTTTTCCAATGAGTCAGCACTTTGCATCAGGTGGTGAAGGTATTGGGGCTTTAGCCTCAACATCAGTCCTTCCAATGAATATTCAGAACTGATTTCCTTTAAGATTGGATTGACTGGTTGGATCTCCTTGCAGTCCAAGGGACTCTCAAAAGTCTTCTCCAGTATCACAGTTCAAAAGCATGAATTGTTCAGTATTCATCCTTCTTTATTGTCTAACCCTCACATCTGTACCTGACTACTGGAAAAGGAAAAAAATAAAAAATAGCTTTGACTATATGGACCTTTGTCGGCAAAGTAAGGTCTTTGCTTTTTAATATGCTATCTAGGTTGGTCATAGCTATTCTTCCAAGGAGAAGGTGTCTTTTAATTTCATGGCTGCAGTCACCATCTTCAGTGATTTGAGAACCCAAGAAAATAAAATCTGTCACTGTTTCCATTGTTTCCCCATTTATTGCCATGAAATGGTGGGACCAGATGCCATGATCTTAGTTTTTTGAATGTTAAGTTTTAAGCCAGCTTATTCACTCTCTTTTTTCACCTTCATCAAGAGGCTCCTTAGTTACTCTTTACTTTCTACCATTAGGGTGGTGTCATCTTATATCTAAGGTTGTTGATATTTCTCTCAGCAATCTTGATTCCAGCTTGTGCTTCATTCAGCATAGCATTTCACATGATGTACTCTGCATAGAAGTTAAATAAGCAGGATGACAATGTAGAGCCTTGATGTACTCCTTTCCCAAATTGGAACCAGTCTGTTGTTCCAGGTCCAGTTCTAACTTTTGCTTCTTGACCTGTATAGAGCTTTCTCAGGAGGCAGGTCATGTGGTCTGGTATTCCCATCCACAGTTTGTTTTGATCCACACAGTCAAAGGCTTTCACATTGTCAATGAAACAGATGTTTTTTTCTGTAATTCCCTTGAAAATTCCCCTCCTATTTTCTATGATCCAATGGATGTTGGCAATTTCATCTATGATTCCTGTTTTTTTGTGCCCTCCAAAAGTTTCTATTTCCCCCAGTCCTGTGGAAGTCTGTTATCAAATCCCGCTGAGCTCCAAAGTCAGATTCCCTGAAGATTCTCAGTCTAATTGACAGATCCCCTTGTTGGGAAGTATGTTGTGGAGCCTAGAACTTTTGCAACAGTGCAAGAACTTCTTTGGTATTATTGTTCTCCAGTTTGTGGATCACCCACCCAGAGGCTTTGTTGTGGGGCTAATGGGGACCTCCTTCAAGAGAACTTATACCTCACACTATGGCTCCCAGGACTGCTACTGCCGGTGCCCTTGTCCCCACAGCAGGCCACTGCTGATGCGCACCTCCACAGGAGGATTTCAAACACTCAGACAGATCTGACTCTCTCTTGTGGGGGGTCACTGCTCCTTTCCCTGGGTCCTACTGCATACAGGGTTTTGTTTATGCNGTCTGAGTGAACTCCGGGAGTTGGTGATGGACAGGGAGGCCTGGCGTGCTGCGATTCATGGAGCTGCAAATAGTTGGACAAGACTGAGCAACTGAACTGAACTGAACAGCTTCCTGCTGATGGTTGTTTAGCAGCTAGTTGTGATTTTGGTGTTCTTTCAAGAGAAGATGAGCACCGTCCTACTCTGTCTTCTTGCCAAACTCCGATATAGGAAAGACACATACAATTTTTATGTTATAAATAACTTGATCATTATTTTACTTGATTAAAAAAAACTTGGATGACACGCTTTTATTCTTTTATTGTAAACATGTAATTTAGTACTAGTACTTGTAATAGATGTTAGTAATCAGGATTTGTTTGTTTGTTTTTACCTATAGNTTTTATGTTATAAATAACTTGATCATTATTTTACTTGATTAAAAAAAACTTGGATGACACGCTTTTATTCTTTTATTGTAAACATGTAATTTAGTACTAGTACTTGTAATAGATGTTAGTAATCAGGATTTGTTTGTTTGTTTTTACCTATAGTGGGAAGAAGAGATCTAGCTGGTATTGAAATTCATTAACACATGAATAAAAGCTGTATTATATGTCTTACTGAGAGACACATGTTAACTATACAGTCTAACTTCATTTTCTTGGTAGTAAGCTGAGAATTCATATATTGCTTTTCCATCATGATAGCTAAAATTTGTTTTCAAAAACTGTAGCTTTAAAACAAATTTGCACCTGTTGTTTATTATTGTATCAGTATTAGCTATGATAACTCTTTTTAAGTATGGTTTACATGTTTTATACATTACCTATCATTGTTACCTGAAATGAATTTAGAAGAGAGTTCCATTTTAAATTTCAGTTAAGGAAGAAACGTTCAAAACTATTTATGTCTAGGAAGGCTTTGAAGTCTAACCTCTGTGTGGGACCAGATCATTTATACTTAGGCAGAAGGCAGAAACAGAACCTCATCCCTCATGCGGTGATTTGCCACTGTAATTCTCTACTCATTCACTCTCACGGGTTTTCTCCGACTCTCCTTCTCATCACTCTCACTCTTTCATCACAAACACTCATATACTTATACAGGATTTTACAGGATATATATTTTTAGTTAAAGTTCGTTTATAGATTTTTAAACCACCCTTTGAAATAACTGGAGACATCACAGGGATAAAACTACTAGAAAAAATCATATACATGTCTATTTCTAACTGCTATGATATCTCTGTGCCCTGTTTTAAGAAAGTCCTTTGTCCTTTCTTTTCATGTCTTCTTATTCACAAATAAAGGTCATTATTCTTTCATGCTTCTAACTTATTTCTTAGGGATGCCCCTAGGATTCATTGAATTAAAACAATATATAAAGTCCATAGTTACTTGGTTTTTAAAAAGCTAAGAATTAAAAAGACAGGATTATTCTGAAACTTTCTGAAGACATAAATGTGATTGTTCTTTTTTAAATTTTTTTCTTTTTATTTTTTTCTCTTTTTTCTTTTTCTTTTTCTTCTTTTTCCGTCTAAACAGTTCCGCTTTATTTGATTGTTCTTTTAAAAGAACATTATCTTCTTACATTTCTCTTATTTAACATTTTAATCAATTATAACATTAATTGGAGCTTATCTATAGTAAATCTGGGTTAATTTATCAAAAGACATGATCTCAACTCTGGTGATTTTTAATACATGCAGTGTGAGTGTGAATATATGCATTATAGAGAAAAGTTTGAGAGAATATAATTATAATTAACAAATGTAACTTCCAGGATGGTTAGTGATTTAAGTTATCTTTTTTCAAAAATACATTTGCATTTTCTACAATTACCTGTATTATTTGGGTGATTACAACCATTTAAAATCAGCATTGCTTAATTACTATCAATTAACTTTTTTTAACCTATTTTATTCTAGCACATGTTCATCTAATAGAAATAAATACCATGAAAATGTCCATTTCAGAATGGGGAAACACAGAGTAAGAATTCAATTTATGCATTGAAAGTAACCTAGCACATCTTGCTCTGATGATGCCCTTTAATATTTGATTATTGATTGTTCTAATTTTTAAAAATGTTCTTTACAGCTACAAGATCGCACTCAGTTCAGTGACCAAGACTTAGCCACTCTTAAGAAGTACTGGGACAATGGCATGACCAGCCTTGGCTCTGTTTGTAGAGAAAAAATTGAAGCAGTTGCAACTGAATTAAATGTTGACTGTGAAATAGTTCGGGTAAGGGATTTTCAATAATTTTCATGTTGTAGTTGATGAGTGTCATAAATGAAAGCCTTAAAAATTTCATCATTTGTGTTTCTTTAATAACTAGTGATGTTGAACATCTTTTCATGTGGTTTTTTGGCTACCTGTATGTCTTCATTGGAGAAATAGCTACTTAGAACATCTGTCCATTTTTTGACTGTCTTTTCATGTTGTTTATAGTTTCCTTTGCTGTGCAAAAGCATTTAAGTTTAATTAGGTGCCATTTGTTTATTTTGGTTTTTATTTTCATTACTCTAGGAGGTTGATTGAAAAAGAGCTTGCTGTGATTTATTTCAGGGCGTCCTGCTTATGTTTTCTTCCAAGAGTTTTAGAGTATCCATGCTTAAATTTAGGTCTTTAATCCATTGAATTTATTTTTGTGTGTGTGTGTGGTTTCTGACTCTTTGCAACCCCTTACAGTCCATGGAATTCTCCAAGCCAGAATACTGGAGTGGGTAGCCTTTCCCATCTTCAGAAGATCTTCCCAATCCAGGGATCAAACCTAGGTCTTCCACATAGCAGGCAGATTATTTACCAGCTCAGTCACCAGGGAAGCCTGTGTGATATTAGTTCAGTTCAGTTCTGTTGCTTGGTCGTGTCAGACTCTTTGCAACTCCATAGACTGCAGCACGTTAGGCCTCCCTGTCCACCGCCAACTCCTGGAGTTTACTCAAACTCATGTCCATTGAGTTGGTGATGCCATCTAACCATCTCATCCTCTGGCATCCACTTCTCTTCCCGCCTTCAATCTTTCCCAGCATGAATGTCTTTTCCAGTGAGTCAGTTCTTCGCATCAGGTGGCCAAAGTATTGGAGGTTCAGCTTCAGCATCAGACCTTCTAATGAATATTCAGTATTGATTTCCTTTAAGATGGTTTGATCTTCTTGCAGTCCAAGGGACTCTTAAGAGTCTTCTCCAACACCACAGTTCAAAAGCATCAATTCTTCTGACCTCAGCTTTCTTTATAGTCTAACTGTCACTGGACTGGTTGGATCTCCTTGCAGTCCAAGGGACACTCAAGAGTCTTCTCCAATACCACACTTCAAAAACATCAGTTCTTTGGTGCTCAGCTTTCTTTATAGTCCAAGTCTTACATCAGTGTTCTAATTTCATTCTTTAACATGCAGCTGCCCAGTTTTCCCAGCACCACTTATTTAAAAGACTATGTTTTCCCCACTGTATATTCTTGTCTCCTTTCTCATAGATTAGGTGGCCATAGGTGTGTGGGTTTATCTCTGGACTTTCTATCCTGTTCCATTGATTTATATATCTGTTTTTGTGCCAGTACCATACTGATTTGATTATTGTGGCTTTGTAGTGGAGTTTGAAGTCAGGCAGCCTGATTCTTTAAGCTCCATTTTTCTTTTTTAAGATGACTTTGACTATTTGCCTTTTTTTGTGTTTCTATACAAATTCTAATTTTTTTGTTCTAGTTCTTTGAATAATGCCTCACACCAATTAAAATGGCCATCATAGAAAAAAATCTACATACAGTAAAGCTGCAAAGGTTATGGAGAAAAGGGAACCCTCCTACACTGTTGGTGGGAATGCAAATTAGTACCATTATGGAGAAGAGCATGGAGGTTCCTTAAAAACTAAATATAGAACTACCATATGATCCAGCGATCCTGCTCCTGGATGTATATGTGGGGAGGACTATAATTCAAAAAGATACATGCACCACAATGTTCATTGCATCACTGTTTACAATAACCAAGACATGGAAGCAACCTAAGTGTCCACTGGCAGAGAAATGGATAAAGAAGCTGTAGTACATACATGCAATGAAATATCATTCATTCATAAAAAGAGAATGAAATAATGTTATTTGCAGCAACATGGATGGATCTAGAAATTATCACACCAAGGGAAGTGAATCAAAGATAAATATTATATGATATCACTTAAATGTGGAATCTAATAAAATAATACAAATGAACTTATATGCAAAATAGAAAGAGACTCACAGATTTTTAAATCAAATTTATGGTTGCCAAGGGAAAATGGAGGGGAAGTTATAAATTAGGAAATTGGAATTAACCTGTACACACTGCTATATATAAAATAGATAACTAACAAGGACCTATTGTATAACACAGAGAACTTTACTCAGTATTCTATAATAACCTATATGGGGAAAGAATCTGAAAAAGAATTGATATGCAAAAAATTTATTCACTTTACTATACATTTGAAACTATCAGAACATTATAAATCAACTATACTCCAATGAAAATTAATTACAAATTGTATGAGTTGCTATTTATTTATTTAGCTTATATTCTTTTTTTAATTTTTTTTAAATTTTATTTTTATTTTATTTTACTTTGAGAGGGTGGGATGATTTGGGAGAATGGCATTGAAACACGTATACTATCATGTAAGAAATGAAGTACCAGTCTATGTTCAACACAGGATACAGGATGCTTGGGGCTGGTGCACGGGGATGACCCAGAGAGATGATGCGAGGTGCTTTAAACAGTGCTACCAATAAAATGAAAAAACCCAGAAAATGGGAAGAAATATGTATAGATCATATATATGATAAGGAATCATATCCAAAATATGTAAAGAACTCTTCAGCTCAGTTCAGTTCAGTCGATCAGTCATGTCCGACTCTTTGCAACCCCATGAATGGCACCATGCCCGGCCTCCCTGTTCATCACCATGTCCCCGAGTTCACTCAGACTCACGTCCATCAAGTCAGTGATGCCATCCAGCCAACTCATCCTCTGTTGTCCCCTTCTCCTCCTGCCCCCGATCCCTCCCAGCATCAGAGTTTTTTCCAATGAGTCAACTCTTCGCATGAGGTGGCCAAAGTACTGGAGTTTCAGCCTTAGCATCATTCCTTCCAAAGAAATCCCAGGGTTGATCTCCTTCAGAATGGACTGGTTGGATCTCCTTGTAGTCCAAGGGACTCTCAAGAGTCTTCTCCAACACCACAGTTCAAAAGCATCAATTCTTCGGTGCTC
This sequence comes from Neotragus pygmaeus, assembly GCA_006410875.1. NCBI lineage: Eukaryota > Metazoa > Chordata > Mammalia > Artiodactyla > Bovidae > Neotragus > Neotragus pygmaeus. Next base: position 372 of record SJYV01020475.1, on the reverse strand, counting down.
AACCTTCTTCACAGTCCAACTCTCACATCCATACATGACCACAGGAAAAACCATAGCCTTGACTAGACAGACCTTAGTGAGCAAAGTAATGTCTCTGCTTTTGAATATGCTATCCAAGTTGGTCATAACTTTTCTTCCAGGAAGTAAGAGTCTTTTAATTTTATGGCTGCAGTCACCATCTGCAGTGATACTGGAATCCCCAAAAATAAAGTTTGACACTGTTTCCACTGTTTCCCCATCTATTTCCCATGAAGTGATGTGACCGGATGCCATGACCTTTGTTTTCTGAATGTTAAGCTTTTGGCCAAATTTTTCACTCTCCACTTTCACTTTCATCAAGAGGCTTTTTAGCTCCTCTTCACTTTCTGCCAT
>SJYV01020473.1:0-16668 GCA_006410875.1 Neotragus pygmaeus | reverse complement strand
TTGACAGAAGAAAAAGTGAACTTGAAGTCAGATCAATAGAAATTATCTTATGTGAAGAAAAGAGTTAAGAAAGAGTGAGAAAAACTGAACATAGCCACAGAAACCTGTGTAATTGGGATATCAGGAGAGAGAGAGAGAGAGAGATGGGGAAAAACTTTTTGTTAGTGACTGAAAAATTCTCAAACTTGAGTAAATGTAAAATTTTGCAAATAGAATATGTTAAATATCAAGTATGATAAAAGTAAAGAAGTCCACCTGAGGATTGGATCTATATTGTAACACGATAAAGGAGGTTCTTAAGATGGAAGTAAATGAAATTTCATGGAAACTTGGATCTTCAGAAAAAAATGAAGAGAACTAGAACTGGTAAATATCTGGGTAAATACAAAATCCCCCCCCTTTTCTCTTAATAGCTTTATAAGATGAATACCTTATTAAAAATTAGAACTATAACATTATCTTATGAGGTCTATAACATTTATACATGTATTATATATAAAAAAGTAACATAAAGAACAGAGAGCTATGAGCTTATAACACTGCAAGATGTAAAGCAATACATTATTAACTGCATATGGACTGTGATACAGTAAGCTTTTACATATAGTTGGATCTATTTCTGGACTTTCTTGTTCTTTTCCATTGAAATTAATGTGAATTTATTTTTCCATTTGAACTTCAGGATCAATTCATGTACCTCTGTAAAATTCATTGGGATTTTTTTGGGGAGTATTTAATTACCTTTATACAATTATGTTTTTAAAATTTATAAACTTATAAATAATGTCTTGAAGATCATGGGACAGCTTAATCCAAAAACAAAGGATGTTTTTTTTTATTTATCTAAGGCTCTTTTTGAATTTTTAATGTGTATTTTATGGTTATCTTAGTATATATTTTAAATATGTTCTGCTTATTTGTAATATTTTATCCTTTTTGTTGCTATTTGGGATTTCATCATTATGCCCTCTTTTTTAATTATTATTATTTTTTTACTTTGTTTTACTTTACAATACTGTATTGGTTTTGCCATACATCAGCATGAATCCGCCATGGGTGTACACGTGTTCCCAGTCCTGAACCCCCCTCTCACCTCCCTCCCCATCATTATGCCCTCTAACACAGGGATCAGAAAGCTTTTCTTGTAAAGACCAAGTCAAAAGTATTTTAAGCTTTTTACAACCTGATCTCTGATACTACTTACCTCTGTTTTTGTAGCACAAGTCACCTTTAACAATGAATGAATGAGTGTGACTATTTTCCGTTAAGACTTTATTTATAAAACAAGTACAAGGACTTCTGTTTTAGAAAGGGTGACATAGAAACATTTCCCCTGTTTCTTTACTATTAAGTACACTATAATCCCTGGAAATAGGAGGCAACCCAAGGAGACCTCTGAAAAGTGTAAAGAGGAGGTTTGTTAATATATTGTAAGGTATATAGGGGAGAAGAGTAGCATTTATAATCCTATGATTATAAAGTCTCAGTCTTTTAGTCTTTTAGTTGACCTATATTCCTTGTCTGTGACCTTCCCAAATGATTCTTGCTTTTTTCCCACTTCAGATTGGACAGGGAGGCTAGAAAGGGCTGGATTTGGGTGCTTCCCTTCCTCCTGTCAGAGGCTGGGTAAGATTTGAAAAGACCCTGATGCTGGGAAAGTTTGAAGGCAGGAGAAGAAAGGGATGCAGAGGATAAGATGGTTGGATGACATCACTGTCTCGATGGACATGAGTTTAAGTAAGCTCCAGGACTTGATGATGGACAGGGAAGCCTGGCATGCTGTAGTCCATGGGGTCACAAAGAGTCAGACACGACTGAGCGACTGAACTGAACTGAACTGAACTTCCTCCTCTGTCAGAGGCTCAAGGATTCTGGAGTTAGGTATTTTCTTTTCTCTATATCAAAGGCTGTAGGGAACAAAAGTTGGGTATTTCCCTTTTGTGAGGTTTGTTTGACTGTGATAAAATAGTTTCTCTTGAGAGCATGCCTATTTAAAGGAGAATAGAATGATTTGGTTCAGAACTGAAAGAGTAATTCAGTATTTGGAAGGCAATCATATAACTAGAAAAGAAAGCCTATCTCAGTAGGTGCAAAAAGAAAAGCATCTGACATCATTTAGAACCTATTCATAATAAAAATGCTTAGCAGATTTAGAAAAGAAGGCAATTTCATTAATGTTGTAAGTGGAATCTCAAAAACATTGGTAGTATCAATCATAAAAGACAGAGTGGTTTCCGCTTCTATGAACAGAAACTGAGTATCTTAAATTTCACCATTACTGTTCAAATTTGCCCTGGAAGTTTTAGCCAATACCATAAGGCAAGAAAAACCAATAAAGGGCATGCATTTCAGTATACTAGCCATGAATATTTGGAAAACAAAATTTAGTTAATACCATTTACATTATTACATAAGGGATGCATGTTTGATCCTTGGATTGGGAGTATCCCCTGGAAGAGGACAAAGCAACCCATTCGAGTATTCTTGCCTAGAGAATCCCCATGGATGGAGGAGCCTGGTCGCCTCCAGTCCATGGGGCCGCAGAGTCAGACATGACTGAAGTGACTTAGCATACACAGATGCACAACAAAAAGATTACCCATAAGTGAAAAAATAAGTAAATTTGACTTCACAAAAATTTTTCTCTCAAAGGAAAGTGCTAGGAAAATGAAAAAAAGCAGTCATAGAGTGAAAGAGTATATTTCTAACATATTTATGAAATGCTCTTAAAATATGACATTAAAGAAGTAACCCTGTTTTTTTTTTCTTTAATGTGCATAAACTCAATAGATGCATATAAAGGATTTGGAAATATCAGTTCCTATTCATATTGAAAACATTTCACAAACTAGGAAGAGAAGTTAGGTAATACACATTATTAGCCAGATAATATATATCTAGGAATAATCTACAGCTAATGTACTCAGTGACTGTGTATTTTTCCCCTGAGTTCAGGAATAAGATATGAATGTCTACTCTTATTCCTTCTGTTTGACATTATAGTAGAACTTTTATCTAGGTCAGCTAGACAAGAAAAATTAATTGCATCTAGGTTGGTACTGAAGCACAAAAACTATATTCACAGATGAAGTGATTTTGTATATGGAAAATCCTAGGTATCCCATATTACATAATTAGACCTAATACATGAATTCAGAAAGATTGCAGAATATAAGAACCTATAGAAAAATGAGTTATTTTTCTGTATAGTAGCAATGAATAATCTGAATAAATACAAAACCAATTTAATCTGCAACAATATCCAAAAGAATAAAATGCTTAGGCCTGAACTGAACAAAATAAGTATAAGACTTACATTGAGATCCAGAAAAACCATATTGTAAAAAATTTAAGAAGAATTGAGCAGTTCGAAACATACCTCATGTTCATGGATTGGAAGAGTTAGTAATGTTAAGATGGTATCATCAATTTAGTTATGTTTCCCTATAAGATATGTTAATGTTCTAATCCCTGCTTCTTATGAATTTACCTTATTTGAAAATAGGGGTTTTGCAGATGTCATTAAGTTAATCTGAGGTCATACTGGGGAGATTGAGATTTTAATCCTGTATGTCTAGTATTCTTAGAAGAGGAAAGGGCACACAGAGAGAGATATACAGGAAAAATGTGTAACTACAAAGGCAGAGATTGATGTGATGTGTCTACAAGAACAGAGGCACAAAGGATTGATGGCCACAATAGAAGCTTAGAAAGACATGGTATATGTTCTCTCCTAGATCCTTCACAGGAAACATGACTCTATGAGTGCTTTTATTTCAGACTTCTGTCTTCTAGAACTGTGAGATAATTAATTTTACCTGTGTTAACATGACAAGTTTAATTTCAGACTTCCAGTCTCCAGAACTGTGGAAGAACTAATTTTTCTTTTGCTAAGCTTTCCAGTTGTTGACTTTTAGGTAGCTTTCAGAAAGGAATACAATTGACATTCATCCTCAAATTAACCTAGAGAGTTAGTGACACCTCTCTCAGTGTCGCAACTGGCATTTTTGTAGAAATTGGCAAGCTAAGTATAAAATTCATGTGGAAATATGTACACAGAATAGACAAAGCAGTCTAGGGAAAAAAGTACATTAAAGAAGTCACATTTCCTGATTTTAGATCTCAGTACAGGGACTTCCCTGGTGGTCCAGTGGTTAAGAATTCATCTTCCAATGCAGGGCACATGGGTTTGATCCCTGGTTAGGGAACTAAGATTCTATGTGCCATGGGGCAAATAAGTCCACATGCCACAGCTACTGAGCCCACACACTCTGGAGCCCGTGCGACAAGAAAAGAACCTGCATGCTGCAACAAAAATCCTGTGTGCCACAACTAAGACCCGATGTAGCCAAAAATTAATGAAATTTAAGAAAAGAAAACAGTAAACTGTTAAGAAAGCTTAGTACAGAGATCCAATAATTAAGACCTCATGGTAAAATTGTAAGGGTAAACATACAGATTATATAACTATATGGAAGAACAGAAATGGAAAATCCACAAATGTACCCACTTATATATGATTAATTGATTTCCTGACAAAAGTGTCAAGACATTACAGTGGGGAACATCAATTTTTTCAACAAATAATGTTGGGGCAAGTGAATATCCCCATAGAAATGAATAAATTTGGTCCAGCAACTTCACACTTTGCAAAGATGAGTAAAATATGAATCAAAGACTTAAATTTTAAGGCTAACATCACAACTTTTAAGAGAAAACATAGTTGTACATCTATAGGACCTTAGATTTGATATTAAGTCTAAACCACAAGCAGCAAAATCAAAATACGGTAGCTTTGTTCTTGAAGAGATAGTATCAAGAAAGTGAAATAAAGTATAATAAAAAGAATGAAGTACTGATACGTTGTTCAACATGGATGAATTTGAAAATAGTATTCAAGTGGAAGCCAGATTCAGATGCCTCTTTTTGCATGATTTATTTATGTGATATGTCTAAAATGCAAAAAGTTATAAAGACAGAGTAGTTTTTAGAGGCTGCTGCTGTTGCTGCTAAGTCGCTTCACTTGTGTCCGACTCTGTGCGACCTCATAAATGGCAGCCCACTAGGCTCCCCGGTCCCTGGGATTCTCCAGGCAAGAATACTGGAGTGGGTTGCCATTTCCTTCTCCAATGCATGAAAGTGAAAAGTGAAAGTGAAGTTGCTCAGTAGTGCCAAACTCTTAGCGACCCCATGGACTGCAGCCTAACAGGCTCCTCTGTCCATGGGATTTTCTAGGCAAGAGTACTGGAGTGGCTTGCCATTGCCTTCTTCTTTTAGATGCTAGAAGGATCTTAAAAATTGAACTTTGTTGTACATGGATTACAATAAAATAAATGTGCAAAAGATGGAAATATTCTTCATTAAAGGTAAAGTGATATGTAAGCAAATGGAAAAATACTTAACATCACTTGTCAGTAAGGAAATGCCAATTAGAAATCACTGAGATATAAATAAATCTCTACTAGAGTGGCTGAGTAAAAAATCCCAGTATTTCCAAGTGCTGTTAAAGATATAGAATAAATGGAAATTTTAGGCATTGTTTGTCAAATGGAACAAGATACCTTGTAAAAGCAATTTGTCAGTTTTTTTTTTTTTTTTCTTTTTGGCTGCACCCAGCAGTATGTGGGACTTTTGTTCCCTGGCCAGGGAATGAACCTGGGCCCTCTGCAGTAGAAACGCAGAGGCTTAACCACTGGGCCATGGGGGAAGTCCCAATTTGTCAGTTTTTTAAATAAAATTCTATAGCTATGATATAACCAGGCAATTGCTCTCATATGCATTTATCTTAAGTTGAAATAACATTTCTTCTCATATAGAACTATTCATTAATGTATACCCTTAAAATTAGTAGCTTTATTTTGTCAGCCCAAACTTGAAAGAAGTCAAATGGCCCACAACAGGTTAGTGGATCTATAAAATATTCTACATCCATTTAGTGTAGCATTACTCTTCAAAAAAAGCATAATGAATTACTGATACCAAAGCCTATGACTATGTGGATCACAAGAAACTGTGCAAAATTCTGAAAGAGATGGGAATATCAGACCACCTGACCTGCCTCTTGAGAAATATGTACGCAGGTCAAGAAGCAATAGTTAGAACTGGACATAGAACAACAGACTGATTCCAAAAGGAAAAGGGAGTATGTCCAAGGCTGTATATTGTCACCCTGCTTTTTTAACTTATATGCAGAGTACATCATGAGAAACGCTGGGCTGGATGAGTGACAAATTAGAATCAAGATTGCAGGGAGCCTGACAGGCTACAGTCCATGGGTCGCAAAGAGTCGGACACGACTGAGCAACTGAACTGAAATGATAACAATATAGATAAATCTCAAATGGATTTGGTTATGTAAAAGTGTCCATAGTGACAGTACAGATACAGAGATGATGTTTTGGCACATGCAAGTATAACAGGAGCAAATAAAGTGATGTTTTCCTGAGGTTAAGTGTGAAATGAAGCAGAAAAAAGAAGTGATTTTTTTGGGTTATCAAAATGTTTCCTGATGCTTGGTACTATTTAAATAAATCAGTGTAATTCTTCTTTGATAATATCTTACTAGAGAGACCAACAACTTATTCCATTAATGTGCCAGATGGTAAATGTCTTAAACCTTGTGCCTTAAACCATATGGTATCTGTCACACTACTAAACTCTATAGTCATGGAAAGCATGCAAATTAATGAATACATATGTGTTCCAATCAAAATTTATTTATAAAACAGGCTGTAAGTTGATGTCAGTGGGGATGGGCAAGTAGAGAACATAAAAAATATGTCTCATTACTAGAATAGCAAGCTACTAAATACTGTCATAACCAATTATTTTGAACTACTGTATGATCAGCAACTCTACTCCTGGGTGTATATATATATATATATCCAAAGAAAATGAAAACTATTAGAGAATATATGTGCAACTTAGTGTTCATAGCAGCATTGTTTACAATAGCTATGATAAGGAAACTTGGTATCTATCAACAGATGAATGGATAAAGAGGATGTGGTATATACACAACAGAAAACTACTCAGCCATAGAAGAAAACGAAATGTTGACATTTGTAGTAACCCAAATGGGCATAGAGAATATTGTATTTCATAAAGTAAGTCAGAGAAAGACAAATGCTATATTATACCACTTATATGTGCAATCTAAAAATAATACAAATGAATCTGTATACCAAACAGAACAGGCCCACAGACATAGAAAACAAACTCATGATTACTAAAGGGCAAGGGGAGGTTGGCGATGGATAAATTAGAAATGTGGAAGCAGCACATGCAATTGAGTCTCACAAAAACAACCCAATCAAAAAATGAATGGCAGACCTAAATAGACATTTCTCCATAAAAGACATACAGATGGCCAACAAACACATGAAAACATGCCCAACATCACTAAGTAGGGAAATGCAAGTCAGAACTACAATGAGGTGTCACCTTACACTGGTCAGAATGGTCATCATCAAAAAAATCTTTAAATGATAAATGCTGGAGAAGGTGTGGAGAAAACGGAACCCTTTTCCACTTTTGGTGGAAAAGTAAGTTTATACAGTCACTATCCAGAAGAGTATGGAGATTCCTGAAAAAGCATGTTGATGTATGGCAAAACCAACACAATATTGTAAAGTAATTAACCTCCAATTAAAATGAATAAATTTTATTTTAAAAAATACAGCTACCATATGACCTAGGAATTGCACTACTGGGCAGAAATCCAGAGAAAACCATAATTCAAAATGATAAATGCACCCTAGTAATTATTGCAGCACTATTCACAATAGCCAGGACACCTACATGTCCATCAACAAAGGGGTAGATAAAGAAAATATGGTACATACACACAATAGAATATTACTCGGCCATAAAAATGAATGGACTTGTGCTATTTTCAGCATGTCCATGGACCTACAGACTGTCGTACAGAGTGAATTAAGTCAGAAAAAATAAAATATTGTATAATATTGCTAATATATTCAATCTAGAAAAATGAAGCAGTTGAACTTATTTTCAAAGCAGGAATAGAGACACAGAGACACAGAAATAGAGAACAAATTTATGGATACCAAGGGAGGAAGTGGGGGTGGGATAAATTGGGAGATTGGGGTTGACATATATACAATACAGTGTATAAAATGGGCTTCCCAGGTGGCACTAGTGGTAAGCAGGAGATGTAAGAGATGTGGGTCTGATCCCTGGGTTGGGAAGATCCCCTGTAGAAGGGCGTGGCAACCCTCTCTAGTATTGTTGCCTAGAGAATCCCATGGACATAGGATCCTGGCAGGCTATAGTCGATAGGGTAACACAGTCAGACACAACTGAAGCAACCGAACACACATGTATAAAATAAGCTTTCCTGGTGACTCAGTGGTAAAAACATCCACCTGCCAATGCAGAAGATGCAGGTTCGATCCCTGGATCGGGAAGATACCCTGGAAAAGGAAAGGACAACTCATTCCAGTATTCTTGCCTGGAAAATCCCATGGATAAAAAAGAGTGGTGGGCTACAGTTGATGGGATCACAAAAGAGTTGATCATGACTTAGAGACTGCTACTGCTGCTAAGTCGCTTCAGTTGTGTCCGACGCTGCGACCCCATGGACGGCAGCCCACCAGGCTCACCCATCCCTGGGATTATCCAGGCAAGAATACTGGAGCGGGTTGTCATTTCCTTCTCCAATGCATGAAAGTAAAAAGTGAAAATGAAGTCGCTCAAGTCGTACCCGACTCTTAGCGACCCCATGGACTGCAGCCTACCAGGCTCCTCCATNCCAGGCTCCTCCGTCCATGGGATTTTCCAGGCAAGAGTACTGGAGTGGGGTGCCATTGCCTTCTCCTCAGGGACCATATTAGAACAGCTTTTTGGAGAATAGCATGGGTACTGGAGTCTGGCTGACTCAGGTTCCCCCTGGACTCTACTTGGCACCGGCTACCTGATACTGAGCAAGTTACAGCCTTAATTTCCTCCTGCCTGTTTCTCTTCTAAAGTAGTTGTCCCACTGACCCCATAAAGCTGGTATCAGTACCAAGTGAAAAAATAGAACAAGTAAGGTGCTTCTTACAGTGTCTGCATCAAGGCTGAGCACCAAATTCAAAGGAATATTATTTTCGGGCTGAATAACCCTGGTTGCTTGCATTCGTGCTCCGTCGTGTCCTGCTCTTCATGATTCCATGGACTGTAGCCAGCCAGGCTCCTCTCTCCATGGGATTTTCCAGGAAAGAATACTGGAATAGGTTGCCATTTCTTCCTTCAGGGGATCTTTCTGACCCAGGGATCGAACCTGCATCTCCTGTGTCTCCTGCATTGGCAGGCAGATTCTTTACCACCGAGCCACTTGAGATGCCCTGGTTACTCTCATTTTTATCGACAATTTATCTTTAAAAATGGTCATCATTTTTGTTTATCTCTTCTGATCCCCCTCTAAATTCCCTAATTTTCTCTTTCAATGAAGTGATCAAAACTGTAGAAAGAAACTAACCCTGGTGAACAGCCTAGGCAAGTTTCTTCTTTATTTACTTTATTTACTTCACTTCTTCTTTAGGATCAGAAGTGAAGGCTGTGTGGTGTGTGGCTTGGAAATGCACTGGGGCTCTTTTTCTACAATTAGTTTTTATTGGAGTATAGTTGCTCTGGCTTCCCAGGTGGCTCAGTGGTAAAGAATCCGACTGGCAATGCAAGAGCTGTGGACCTGATCCCTGGTCTGGGAAGATCTCCTGAAGAAGGAAATGGCAATCCACTCTAGTATTCTTGCCTGGGAAATCCCATTCACAGAGGAATCTTGCATGCTACAGTCCACAGGGTCGCAAAAAGTCAGACACAACTTAGCGACTAAACAACAATAACAAAATAGTTGCTTTAGAATGTTCTGATAGTTTCTATAGTATAGCAAAGTGAATCATCTGTACATATACATATATCCCTTCTTTTTTATATTTTCTTCCCATTTATCTCCCCATAGAGCATGAGTAGAGTTCCCTGAGCTGCACAGTAGGCTCTCATCAGGTTATCTATTTTAAACAGAGTATCAACAGTATATGTATGTCAATCGCAATGTCCCCATTCATCCCACTCCCTCCTTTACCTCTTGGTGTCTGTATGCTGAATCTAGAAAAACGGTATAAATGATCTTATTTGCAAAACAGAAAGAGAGGATTTGGAGCTCTTAGCAGTAAAGATTCCCGTATTTTGTAAGTGGTTGTGGAAACAGAGTTGCGAGAGTTTAAGGGACCATGGGAAGTTTGCACAATGCATACATGGGTGGAAACCCGTGTTTGGGAGAATAGAGGCCCTCTTCCAATTTTAGACACCATGTAAACACCCTGTAGCATGGTGCATCCCAGGGAGCAGGGGATGACCCTTATAATGTCCCTGAATACCTGAGCACATGGACTGAGATTTATACCAAGTGATCATGAGGGCTTTACAAGTTACCAAGCACTTTCATGCTCTACACCTCCTTTGATCCTGGCAAAAAGCATGTGTGAAAGTTAATTACCCCTATTCTAATACTGCAGACGTGAAGGCTCTGAGAGCTTAAGTATCTGGCCTGGGGTATCTGTATTCCAATTGCACATACTTTCTACTATGCCATATCATTCACCATGTCCAAAGCCTTTTAACCTATCCTTGAAATCCAGCGTTTCCATGTGAGTATATATTCCAGTGTAACAGTGAAGCCATTTTAATAAGCAGGCTTGTCAAATACACCACTGAATCTGCAGTATGCTTACAATTATGGTGCAAAAATAAAAATTCAAAGCTATGCACATGGGAAAAAAAAGGACTCAGATATATTATAGCATAATAAAAGGCAATTGGGTTTAGGCAGGTAGATGGTGGAGAGATTATTTTTCTACTTTTTTTTTGCATTCAAAATTCCCCTTAATGAACATATGTTCATAATGAAAAATATAAGTAGTGGATTTTTCCCCAAGTAGCCCCAGAGTCAAAAAATTCATCCAATAGCAAGGAAGGTTCTTGCAGGAGCAGAGAGGGGCCTCCCCTACCTCCTAAGAAATTAGGGCTTCCCTGGTGGCTTAAATGGTAAAAAATCTACCTGCAATGTAGGATACCCGGCTTCAATCCCTTGGTTGGGAAGATACCCTGGAAAAGAGAAGGACTATCCAGTTGAGTATTCTTGTCTAGGAAATCCCATGGACAGGGGAGTCTGGTGGGCTATGATTCATCGGTAAACAAAGCATCAAACATAACTGAACATACACATGCACGCACCCCTTCCTCTCATCTTCAGTCACTTAAGGATGACCCAGCTCTGAGTCACACCTTTCAGTGAAGTGAAGTGAAGTGAAGTGAAGTGAAGTGAAGTTGCTCAGTCGTGTCCGACTCTTTGCAACCCCATTGACTATAGCCTACCAGGCTCCTCCCTCCATGGGATTCTCCAGGCAAGAGTACTGGAGTGGGTTACCATTTCCTTCTCCAGGGGATCTTCCCAACCCAGGGATCGAACCCGGGTCTCCCGCATTGCAGGCAGACACTTTTCCATCTGAGCCACCTGTGGGCAATACACCAAAGCAAGGGCAGGAATCACTTCTAAATTTTGACAGAAGTCCAGATTTTGTACTAAAGAGATCAATTTATATTCAGAGTAGCAAATTAAAACAAATAAATAGAATCCTACAATGAGCTCCATGTCTTTCTCAGCTACTCATACTGTCTCTGAACGAATCCCCACCTGGAATTTCTGAGAGTGTGACTCTGAGGACAGTGGAGTAAAAGGAACTAACTCTTTAAGATCACCTGTTATTCACCAACGGAAGGAGGATGTCAGTGGGATCATTCTCTCACATGTCAGTCTTCCATCCAGAAATACTCAGAAACTATTGTGGTGGGAAAACAAAGAACTTCTGGCTTGGGTCCTGCCTCACAGGATCCCTCAAGAGGTAAGTCTTGGAAGGTACCTAAACATTTCCTCCAATCAGGCTTACTCACCTTCACACAGTCCAGTGTTCTCCAAGTAAAACTGGGCTCTGCACCGGGACAGACACTTGCCCAAGGTGATGTTTGCACCCAACAGCGGCTCAAACTGCAGTCCATCCTCTGGCTTCCTACACTGGGTGCAGTGGGAATGTGCCGGACCCACACAAGTCAAGCAAGAGGAATGACAGGCTGCCAAGGGGGACAAAATGCAGGAATGAATCCAAGGGTCAGATAAGCATTGCAACCAAGGATCAGATAAGCATTGCAACCGAGGGGCATCCCTAAGGAAGTCCGATTCACTCAGAAAAGCTCACCAGCTACAACCATGCAGATAACTGTTTTTCCAGCATTCTCCACAAAGCCCAGGGGGATAATAACAATATCTGTGAGAGGCCAATTGAGGGTGATGCTAACTAGCCATGTCTCCCCGGTCCTAGAAGAGCTGCCAGGCTAGATCACGGAGGGAAGAAAACAGCAAACTGGACAATATTGGCTTGGTTCCCCAGAGAGTCACATACAGTGGATGACGGTATAATCTCAGTTTTTAATGGAGGATTTTAAGAAGCATTCCTATAAAGGCTGGTAGTCTGTTATGTGCAAAAATGGTAGTTGTGTTACTGTCCATTACAGCATCCATCACCCACTACAGAGGGGTCCAGGCAACAAATTTCTGTTAGAATTTATGTGAGGAAAGGCTGCTTTTCTAGACAAGGAAGAGGCCCCTTTACAGCAGCAACAAACGCTTGACAATCCATCATGGTTTCTGGTTTTCCTTGGCTGCTGGTGAGAATCAGAGCCAGAGGACTCAGAATCTCTCCTGCCCCCACTCTGATACAACGGCTGCTCCCATCTTTTCAAAGATTCTCTAAATTGTCTTTTTCGGGATATTTATAGCAGCTGCCCTGTTTTAAATATGTTTTTTTTTTTTCCCCTTGTAACTATCCTTCACAACTTTTCCAAGGTGCCCTACGTATAAATAAACATAAATTAACTTTGCTTAATTAAAATGTTTGCTCCCAGTGTTCCAGTTTCAAAAGGCTCAAAGGAGATTGCTCTCCCTATGAGCCAAGAGCCTTTTCGGCAAATAGCTATGGAAGATTTTCCATTTTACTCAGCCCAGAGGCATTGCTGGTAACTCTCGGTTTGCTCAGCAGTATCATTAAGACAAAGAAGTTCTTCAGGGAAAAACAAAATGAAGACTAAGAAAAACATTAATATTGCTCAGAGGATTGAAAAGAGAGGAAAGAAGAACTGGGTTTGTTTTAATGCACAGGAAAGGGAATAACATTCCCCTCAAGGATGGCCAGAAAGACGGTGGCCCATTGAGTGTCATGACAAATATTCAAATGTGATTTTTCAGATTCTCCCTTTGACAACGAAAAAAAAACCAAACCTTATAATGCAGGCATAACCACATGGGATACACTAGAGGAAGAGCTGCCCCACAAAGTAACTTATCTCTATGTCCTTGTGATGGGAAAGTTTATCAGCAATGATGATAAGGCATTCTCTGGCAATCCAGGGGTTAAGAATCCACTTTCCAATGCAGAGGATGGGAGTTAAATCCCTGGTCCTGGAACTTAAATTGCACACGGCCTGGGGCAACTAAGTCCAAATGCCACAACCCCTGAGCCCGCAAGCCTGAATGCTGCAACGATGTCTCAGCATAGCAAACAAATAAACAAATGATGACGATGACACCAACAATACCTCTGCAGACGCCATGGTCAGGGTAGAAGCCCTCTCCACAGTTGGGCAGACAGTGGCCTTGGCGCAGGGCCTGGGGGTGGATGCAGGCGGTGCAGTGAGAGGCCGTGGGTCCTGAGCAGCTGGCACATGAGTTGTGACAAACTGAGGAAGAAAGGAATACAATGGGACCAAGGTAAGTAGAGAGTCCACTTCTTGGCCAGGCTCCTCATGTGCGAGGACGCCCACTTTTCTATCCTCAATCCCCCTCACGTGTTGCACCCAGTCAAGGGGCATATGTGTTCAGAGATGGTTATGTTACCAGCACTGCTCATGCTGCAACTTTGCCCATCTTTCACCCACGTTCTATTATTTATTAGCTACCCTTTATTTGGGCTTCCCAGGTGGTTAAGGGGGTGCAATGCAGGAGATGCAAGAGACCTGGGTTCAATCCCTAGGTTAGGAAGATTCCCTGGAGGAGGAAGTGGCAACCCACTCCAGGATTCTTGCCTAAAAAACTCCATGGACAGAGGAGCCTGGTGGGCTACAGTAGATGGGGCCACAAAGAGTTGGCCACGACTGAGGAACTCAACACAAAGCCTTTATTTACTGTTTGTATTGTGTTTTATATATATTGCCACTTTTAATCTTCATAGCAATGTTAATGCAGTAGGTAGCATTAACCTCATTTTACAGATGAGAAAACCAAGGTCATGGAAAGTTAAAAAACTTACTCACAGTCACAAAGCTAGTTAGTAGCGGAGCTGGAATTTAGCCCAAGGTCTATTTGAACTTAAGACTCCCCAGGTGAATAGGGAAGAGGAGAAAGTTCATGGATCTGGATGTTGGGAGCCCTGGCATTTTTGAAGGGCCTGTCCCTTAGCTTATGCCCTTAGCCAAGNATTTCTATTGTTGATTTATTTCAGACTGTTCTGCTTGTGTTTTCCATTAGGAATTTTATGGTTTCCACTGTTATATTTAGGTCTTTAATCCATTTTGAGTTCATTTTTGTATGTGTTGTTCAAAAATGTTCTAAGTTCATTCCTTCTTTATTTGGCTGCATTCAGTCTTAGTTGTGGCATGTGAGCTTTCTAGTTGTGGCTTGTGGGCTTGAGAGTACAGGAACTCAGTAGTTGGGGCATGCAAGCTTAGTTACCCCTTGGCATGCGGGATCTTAGTTTTCCAACCATGAATTGAATCTGCATTGAAAGGCATATTCTTGACTATTGAATCATAATGAAAGTCCCTAATTTCATTCTTTTACTTGTAGCTATCCAGTTTTTCCAGCATCACTTATTGAAGAGACTGTCTTCATTTTATGTTCTTGCCCCTTTTTGTTGTAGATTAATTGACTATAAGTGCATAGGTTTATTTCTGTTTTGTTTTTTATACTTGAAAAGTAGTTGATTTGCAATGTTGTGTTAGTTTTAGGTGTATAGCACAGTGATATGGTTATACATAAATATATACATACATATGTATAACTGCAGAGAAGGCAATGGTACCCCACTCCAGTACTCTTGCCTGGAAAATCCCATGGATGGAGGAGCCTGGTAGGCTACAGCCCATGGGGTCACTAAGAGTCGGACACATCTGAGTGACTTCACTTTCACTTTTCACTTTCCTGCATTAGAGAAGGAAATGGCAACCCACTCCAGTGTGCTTGCCTGGAGAATCTCAGGGATGGGAGAGCCTGGTTGGGTGCTGTCTGTGGGGTCACACAGAATCAGACACATCTGAAATGACTTAGCAGCAGCATGTATAACTGAATAAACATATATTTTTAAGATTCCTTTTCCTTGTAGGATTTTACAGTATTTTGAATAGAGTTCCCTGTGCTAAACAGTACATGTTAGTCACTCAGTCATGTCATCTAACAGAAAACCTAAATGGTCTTTGATTTGGCAGTGAGTGTATTTTTGGTGCAACACCAAAGGCCCAATTCATGAAATATATAGTTAAAAGCTGGATTTCATTAAACTTAAAATGTTGCTATATTCAAAATGGATAACCAACATGAACCTACTGTGTAGCATATGGAACTCTGCTCAATGTTATGTGGCAGCCTGGATGGGAGGGGAGTTTGAGAGAGAATGTATGCTGGTCACTCAATCATGTCTGACACTGTGACCCCATGGATTGTGGCCTACCAGGCTCCTTTTTCCATGGGATTTTCCAGGCAAGAATACTGGAGTGGGTTGACATTCCCTTCTTCAGGGGATCTTCCTGACCTGGGGATTGAACCTCGGTCTCCCACATTGCAGGCACACTCTTTACTGTCTGAGACACTAGGGAAGACTATGAGGGAGAATGGATACACGTGTACCTATGGCTGAACCCTTCAGCTGTTCACCTGAAACTATCACAGTGTTGTTAATTGGGTGTTTCCCAATAGAAAATAAAAAGTTAAAAAAAAAAAAAAGTTGTGCTTTGCGAAAGATAATGTTAAGAGAATAGGAAGATCAGCCAGAGATTGGTAGAAAATATTTGCAAAAGAAGCATCTGGTAAAAGACTATCATCCAGGTTGCACAAAAACTCTTGAAAGCTCAATAGTAAGAATGCAATCTATTTGCAATTTTTTAAGGAATCTCCATACTGTTTTCCACAGTGGCTGTACTAGTTTACATTCCCACCAACAGTGTAAGAGGGTTCCCCTTTCTCCACACCCCCTCCAGCATTTATTGCTTGCAGACTTTTGGATCGCGGCCATTCTGACTGGTGTGAAATGGTACCTCATTGTGGTTTTGATTTGCATTTCTCTGATGATGAGTGATGTTGAGCATCTTTTCATGTGTTTGTTAGCCATCCGTATGTCTTCTTTGGAGAAATGTCTATTGAGTTCTTTGGCCCATTTTTTGATTGGGTCGTTTATTTTTCTGGAGTTGAGCTGTATAAGTTGCTTGTATATTTTTGAGATTAGTTGTTTGTCAGTTGCTTCATTTGCTATTGTTTTCTCCCATTCAGAAGGCTGTCTTTTCACCTTACTTATAGTTTCCTTTGTTGTGCAGAAGCTTTTAATTTTAATTAGATCCCATTTGTTT
>SJYV01020471.1:6245-21703 GCA_006410875.1 Neotragus pygmaeus | reverse complement strand
CTTTCTTCTGTTCCCTGTCCCTGCTCTCTAGGGTCAGATGAGGTTCAGCCCAGAGTCATCAGCCAGTTAATAAGAATTAATTTTGCATGAAGAGTGCCAGGGTCCTGAGTTTTATCTGATAATTTAGATTCTCAAAATCTCTTTGGCATATGTTTTCTCTCTTGTCCCTTGATGACTCAGGGATCACTTGGACAGGTAGCAGTTACTGATATTCTGATGGGTAAAGGCTGGGTGGGGTGGTCAAAACCCCATAGCTGGTAGGTGAAGAGGGGGGTATCAAGAACTCTCCTGATTCTCAGTTGTTTTACAAGTCACCCATTCTTTAAGTGCCCTGACCCCATGAAATGGCTCTTAAATGAAGTGTAAAGATTCAGGAGGGCAAAGTAAAAGGCCCAGGCTGAGCTCTGGGGCCCAGCTGTGAAGCATCACTGCCTCACCTGCTGAAGCCCCTCTGGGAGAGGTTGGCAGGGGGAGGCTGCTGGAGAGCTTCAGTTTGCAGATCTGTAAGATGGGTCTCTGCAGCCTACGTTGCTCGTGGTTATTTGCTAGGCCTGCAGTGCCCTCCCTGCCATCACCCGAACCCATTTACCCTTCAAGGCCTAGTTTACGAGAAGGAAACGGCAACCCACTCCAGTATTCTTGCCTGGAGAATCCCACAGACAGAGGAGCCTGGCAGGCTGCAGTCCATGGGGTCGCAAGAGTCAGATACGACTTAGCGACTAAAACCACCAGCACCACCTCCAGGAAGCCTGCCTTCATGTCCTCCTATCCTCCTCCACTTTAAAGAGACCGACTGTGAACCTCCACGGCAGTTGGTGCCTCCCTCTGTGTTCCCGGCTACTCTCTCCCCAACTTAGACCTATGGGAGTGCATGGCATCTGTCCCCCTGAGGGCAGAGATTCTGCTGGTCCATCCATGCACCCCTGTCAGGCCTGGGGGAACGCTGTGAGGTCGTGAGTGAGTGACCCCAGGAGGGGACCGCGGAGGCACAGGTCAGCCCAGAATCATGCAGAGCAGGAGGCTGACCTGGGAGCAGGGGGCGGAAAGCAGATTATGGGTGATGAAGGGAGACAACCAAGGCAGCTCCAGGTCTGAACGTGGACTTAGGAGCCAGCGCGGCACACACCCTTGGCTCTGCTTTCAAGAGGATGAAACCGAGTCTTTAAGAGATGAAGCAGCCACCCCAAGTCACAGGGCCCCGAAGGGGCACAGCCAGGACGGGAGTTCGGTCTCCCGATGCTGCTGGTTCTGCTTGGTGGGAATCACTCCTGATGTCCCTGAACCTGCAGCCAAGGTGGCCCCGTGCATGACACCCGCCTTCCCCGGGGAGCCCGAGGCTGGAGCCAGCCCGGGGCCCAGCTAACTCTGCATGTGAACTTACAGCTGGTTAGTGAGCTTCATTTCAGGAGGACGTTCTGATGGTAACCAGTGCTTTGTCTCCTGAGGCATAGCCAACCCAGGTCAACCCTTCTGCCCGATGCCTGGCGTGTCAAGGTTAGTGATTGCGGTGTCTGTAACTACTGCTATCTTCCAGGCCTGCTTCTACCGGTCAGCGCCGCTCCACCCTGGGCGGGTCTGGGCCTCTGGTTCCCACCTCCAGTGCTGACATCCAGCACTTCCTACACCTGGCTTTTCCTTCCTCTGACCCAGGCAAGGGGCACCCAGCAGTGTCAAGACAATGCTCCGTACTTGACCTGAGATTCCTTCAAGCTCTTAACTTTGGAGAATTGCAGATAAAGTGGTGGAGAGATGGTAATTTCTAGGGAGTTGAACAGCAGAGACGGGACAGGGTATTGGGCGAGGAGCTGCCCTTGAACCAGGGGTGGCCGTGACCCCTGAATGGTGAGCTGGAGAGCGAGGCGCCCCGAGGTCTGGATCCCAGCTCCGTTGTACACTAACCATGGGAATGTGTACAATTTGACCTCGATTTTCCTCACCTGTAAAATGGAAAGGTGAAAGGGTCTACCTTGTGTTCTGTGTGAGGAATAAATGAAGTAATCCAGTAGAGTGCCTACTTCACTATGAACACAGGGCCATGCTAGTTATTATCGCCACTGATCAATAGAGCTGGGAGGAGGCAGGGTTCTTGCCTCAGGCTTGATCCAGACTTCGTTCCTCCCTTCCTCCCCAAGGAGAGACCTTTAATTCTCTAGAAACTGGGAATTAATGTACTGAATAAGCTAAGAAATTCGGGCTTATGTTCAAGGGGCTCCCTGTCTTTCCACAGGTCCACCATGGGAGGCTGTGTTATACACAGGGGAGACATTCATTTTACCACCTACCATGGGCAAGGTGTGATCAAAGAAGGCTTCCCAGAGGTGGTGACATAGGAACAAGATTTTGTGAAAGAAGGGAAGGCAAACTGTTTGATTCTGGAGCCCGAGGCATCAGAGAACATGGGCAGAGATGAGCAAGAGAGGTTGGCTGTATGAACTTGCCTGCTGTCTTTAACCTGGGGTGGGCAAACCACTGCCTGTGGTCAAAGCCAGCCCACAGCCTGCAAGCTAAGAGTGGTTTTCACAGTGAACATTTGCAATGATGTGGGGGATAGGAAACACTAATTTTACCAGCAGTTAAATCAAATGTTGGGCATTCCAGGAGCTAATGGTAAAGAACCCAGCTGCCAATGCAAGAGACAGACATGAGTTTGATCCCTGAGTCAGGAAGATCCCCTGGAGTAGGAAATGACAACCCACTCCAGTATTCTTACCTGGAGATTGCTATGGACAGAGGAGACCAGCGGCATACAGTTCATAGCGTCACAAAGAGCTGGACACTACTGAAGCAAACAACACACATGCAAATCAAATGTTATCTCAAAAAAGAGAGAAGTCCATTCTGCTTGTATGTAGTAGGCCTGGGTTACCAAATTTTATACTCATGTTATACTTTAATTTCATCAACAAAAATTTGAGGAAAAAGTTTTTCTTCTCTTGTGATATAAGTATCTATGCGATATCTTAGATTTTGTCTCTTGGCCTGCAAAACCTAACATATTTAATACACGGCTTTTTACAGAAAATGTTTGCCAATCCTGGCCTTAAATCCCAGGAAAAGACAGGACGTTCAAATTCACTGAGCTAAGGAGTGTGCCAATACTTTCAGATGTGCTATGTTTTGAATCTTGACCATGACGTGTGCAAATTTCACAAACGGGAAAAGGAGGTGCTGAGAAGTCAAATGGCCCCTAAAGTGGCCCCAGAGCCCAGCCTTGGTCCTTTGCACCCAGCCAGGTCACGGGGCAGCCAGGTCAGCTGCAGCCAGGTGACACACAGGTCAGGAATGCCTGAATTCTGCTATTTAAATTTAAAAGAGTCATTCTGTCTAAAACCCTCTGACATTTCTTAGGTCTCTAGTTTCTCACTGGGAGCCCGGGTATCACCAACTTAGACTCCAGGTCACTTCTTGAGTTCCTTCCAAGACCCTTGTCAGACAAGCATCTGAACATCCCCTTCCTGCCCCTGCCTCCACTGGGAATGTGGCTGACGGTCCTGGAAGGTCAAAAGTGCAGCCTTTATAAACGCCAGGACCAGCCATCAAGACTGCGGGTGGTCTCAGCTGTCCCCGGGTCTCTGGCCCCGTCCTGGCTGCTCTCTGGGCCTGGGATGGCAGGGGCCCCTCCGGGCGTGTGGGCCCCTCGGTGCCACACTGGCAATCCCAGCTGTGCACTTGCCCAGCGACACGATCAAGCCAGAATAAATTGTAGAAAACTTAATAGAAAAGCTGAAAACATGCACATTAAGAAAACAAATCCGAGTTCCTCGGAGTGCCTTTGGATCCCGGCCACAGTGTTGATTGTCATCTTTATTAACTTTCCGTCCTGCTTGATGTCGAGTGACAATTATCATAGCCAGGCGATCAATACCTCATTAATGGTAAGCTCTTGAGCAGAAATTGCAAACTGGGTTTTTCTGAAATGCACACTCCTTTTTTTTCCAAGTTCTCTTGCTCGTGCAAAGAGAAACACCGTGGATTCGCCTCGAACCAACAAACAAAACCCTCCTGTGCTGGGAACGCTGACTCCCCAAGGCACCTATTAGTTTTGCCAGCCAAATGCCCTCACCCTCCCCTGATGTCTGTTCTGATGAGCCGAGATGTTGAAGAGTTTCCCATTTCTCTCTGATGTCAGAGATGTTTTAACCAGCTGGGGGCAGAATTACATTCTGGAAATTATAGGGGATGAGGAAAAAAAAAGTGAATATTACAAATACAGTAGTCTTTTGGAGTCTGAGCTTCGCTGTTAATGCATTATAAAACAACTTAAAAAATCCTATCAGGAGAAGTGATGTCTGAAGCCACGTTATATTTTAAAAGTGTCAGGACACGGGCGAGTTTACATTTGACAAGCAATTTAAATATTTCAATATATTTTATATCTTGAAAAAAAATTGCCATGATCAAAACCTAGATGAAACTCTTTCATTTGGTACCTGGGTAGGAAAACATTGAGTTACAAATCTTTTTGACAATGTGGATTCTGGGTGTTACATAACCATTTTTAATCTTCTGAAATATTTCATTGCCTGGGAAAGCAAATCAGGGACAGGATATTGTGTGCTTTTAAATTCATTTGTCTTAACACCCTTTCACTTTCTTGTTCTGCTTTGATGGTCTGATTACTTCTCTACATAAATATAAGCCGGAATTCATTCTAAGTATAAGCCTTATCTCTTTCCTCAGTGGCGATAGGGGATGCAGAGGGTCCTTTTTTCCCTTGTGCATCAAAGTGAATTTAGCAGTGAATGGTGTCTGCTGTTGCAGAAAAGCCCATTTATTTATCCCTATAATCAGAGCAGCGCAGACAACAGAGCTCGGCAGTTCCTTTCAGGTGAGGATGGAGGAGAGATTTATTGAGCACATACTATGCGCCGGGCCCCCGTGAGGCATGGCCCTGCCAGGAGAGAAAGGAGCCACTGGCCTGTGTGAGCCCTTTAACCCTGCTAGCTGCTGCACCGGGAAAGGAAATTAACTTGCGCCTGCCCTCAAGGAGGGAGTGGGGGCTGCTGGTGTTGTCTGAATTCAGTTTCTCTGGTGGAGGACCTGGTCCCCAGGAGTGAGTGGGCTGGGGAGGGCAGTCATATAGCAGTGAGGGGTCGGGGTCTGGAATCTTGGGAGGAAGGGAGGTGGGCGATTATTTCCTGTGCTTCACTTTCTTCTTGGGCTCATCTGCAGGTCAGGGGTGGGGCCGGATTGCTGAACATGCTGCATCAGCTTCTGGGTCACTGTGGATTGCGGTAGAAAAACTTCTACTGACATTGTGCTGCTAAGTCGCTTCAGTCGTGTCCGACTCTGTGCAACCCCATAGATGGCAGCCCACCAGGCTCCCCCGTCCCTGGGATCCTCCAGGCAAGAACACTGGAGTGGGTTGCCATTTCCTTCTCCAGTGCATGAAAGTGAAAAGTGGAAGTGAAGTCGCTCAGTTGTGCTGGACTCTTGGCCACCCCATAGACGGCAGCCCACCAGGCTCCTCTGCCCATGGGATTTTCCAGGCAAGAGTACTGGAGTGGGTTGCCATTGCTTTATCTCTTCCCAAATTCCTTTTGCAAATTCTTCCCCCCACCAGCCCCCGCTTTTTTGTCTAGGCATCATTGATGAAACAATCCCCAAAGTGAGGAGGCTAACCCAGCTCTCCAGTGCTATCAAGGGGCATGAAAGCCCCCAGAAGGACTCACACTCCATGGAAGTGCCACCTGAGTGACTTCCCAGTGCCCTTCCGCCAGAAACCGTCCCCAGTTGATTATGGTTGAGTTGGAGGTGGAGACACGCCCCCTGGACAGAAGCCACGCCTTCTAGTAGGGGAAAGTGTGGCAGACTGGGACAAACTATTCCATGGTCAGGTGGCCAGACTTAGCAAATAAACCAAACATTGGACCCCAGTTAAATCTGAGTTTCAGATACACAACGAATAACGCAATATTGGGATGCACCTTGAACATAATTTTTCATGTTGTGTCATTAAATTTGGAATTTAAATGGAAACAGCTTCTTGTAATTTTTCTGATAACCCCATCAGAAGGACATGCTCTGTTCAGGGGTTTTGGTCCTAATGGGTAACTCTTAAGGTGCAAAGGACCTGGGTTATGTTTTTGGTGGAAGACATGGCTTAGAGGACTTGAAGACCCTTCTAAAATCTCTCTCAACATCGCATCCCTAAGCTAGCCCCAGATAAACGCGTAAGAGCACACAGTGGGTTTGGCGATGTGAGCTTACAATGGTGCTTCAGCTTTAAAACCAATCCCTTGCCCTTCTTCCCTGCAGATGGTCACCCAAAGTCCTTCCCGTGGAGACAATTCGAAGCCTCTTTGGCTTTAATCAAATATGCTTTCAGGGCGTCTCACTTGGATCAGTTCATCCCTGTGTGGTTATAGCAACTGGTCAGGCCACAGCACCAACTCCCACTCGGAGCAGGTGGAACCATCTCTGGGAAAGGCCACATGGATCTTGTCACCTGGGACTCACACACCTGTGCCAGAAGGTGATGTCACAATCGACAGGAATGCCTCACCTGGCAAGCTCTTAAAGGCTCCACTGAGATGCCCTTCCTTCTAGCAAGGCTTTCTCACCCGGCCCCACCCCATTCCGGCTCTCTCCATCCAGCCCAGGGGTTAGCTGGCCTCTGCATGCTTTCAGGGCTCCTGTGATGCTTCCCGTCAGAGCTGCTGCCACCGTGTGATCCCATAGCTGGTGTGTTTGCATCTCACACTCGACTTTCAGCATCTTGAGAGCCAGAGACCCACTTCATCCTTCGCTGTGTCTCAGAGCCTGGCAGAGGTTGACCCAGCACAGGTGTTCAGGATGGGTTTGCCCATTGATAGACAGCTGATGAGGGAATGAACAAACCAGTGGATGGAATCAAGGGATGAGTGAGTAACTTGGTAAAACATCTGTGAAATAATATCACTTGAAAAATCCAACACAACTCTTTGCGACCCCATGGACTATACAGTTCATTGACTTTTCCAGGCCAGAATACTGAAGTGAGTAGCTTTTCCCTTCTCCAGGGGATCTTCGCAACCAAGGGATCAAACCCAGGTCTTCCACATTGCAGGCAGACTCTTTACCAGCCAAGCCACAAGGGAAGTCCATACTCCACTAAAAATTAATTTTAAAAATTCAACAAAATAGCTTTTTGGCAAAAATATACACATCTTCTAAAAATCAGAGTGAGAGGAAAAAGCTCATCGGCCAAAGCAAGGACCAGGCACACTGACCCCACACCCATGAGGCCAAGGACGCAAAGGTCACAGCAGCCGTGACCTTGTACGGGATGTCAGGCCCGGCCGCTGAGGGCTGTGGGGTTACCCCAGGGCTGGTGGTCCTGGAGACCCCCAGTGGGCCAGGATTCCTTTCCTGTGGGGGTTTCCTTATTCAGTGTTAGTGACTCAGTCGTGTCTGACTCTTTGAGACCGCCTGGACCGTAGCCCACCAGGCTCCTCTATCCATGGGATTTTTCAGGCAAGAATACTGGAGTGGGTTGTCATTTCCTCCTCCAGGGGATCCAGGGAGTGAGCCCGTGTCTCTTGAATCTTTTGCATTGGCAGGTGGATTCTTTACCACTAGGGCCAACTGGGAAGCCCAATGAACACACAGGCGCTCGGAGAACAATCACGTGCAAACCGTGGGTGGAGGCTGCAAGTCAGGGGGAGGGTCTGGAGAAGGCTGAGATGAATGGCTTTAATCCCCAGGATCAGTTTCCCTTTTGTTATCTCTTCCAAGTGTCAAAAGCATCGGGGCCTCAGGACTATGGTCTGGATGCCACTCAGAGCCCATCGCTGACAGCAGGGGCCGAGGATGCACAGTAGGTCAGCACCCCCGGGGTCGGACTGCAAAGATGAGGCTGTGTCCCCAGCGGGAGCGCCAGGGTGGACTGGAGACCCTGGGTCATGGCACAAGAGGCATTAATTTTCACAGGCTATCGATTCTGAAATTCTCTCACTTTCTTTCATAAAAAAATTATTAAATAAAATACAAGATCGTTAGACCAGAGGGTACACCTGAGATACTAAATCATAATAACCATGGTATGAGGAAAGCATTATTCATCGAATGCTTACTGTATGTGTCAGGAACTTTGTATACATTCCTTCATTTAATCCCATCTCAGCACTGACCACATGACCAATGATGCTGTGCTGTGCTGTGCTAGGTTGCTCAGTAGTGACTGACTCTTTGCAACCCAGTGGGCTGTAGCCCCCCAGGCTCCTCTGTGCATGAGGATTCTCCAGGTAAGAATACTGGAGTAGGTTGCCATGCCCTCCTCCAGGGGATTTTCCCAACCCAGGGATCAAACCTAGGTCTCCCACATTGTGGGCCAATTCTTTACCATCTGAGCCACCAGGGAAGCTCACGAATACTGGAGTGGCTAGCCTACCCCTTCTCCAAGGGGTCTTCCCAACCCAGGAATTGAACCAGGGTCTCCTACATTGCAGGCGAATTCTTTACCAGCTGAGCTACCAGGGAAGCCCGACCAATGATGCCAAGAGAATCTTTATCTCGCTTTTGCCAAAACTTCTCTGTGCAGAAAATGCACTGATGCCTCCACAACTCTATGCAACCGAAGTGAAATTCCAATGGCTGCTAGAGTCTTTATTGAATCAGGAGCAAGCCGAGCTGGCTGTGCTTCTCTGACTGCACTTCCGGTCACTGAGTCCCTAAATGGACAGCTGGAAGACTCCTAATTGGTAACCGATCAAATTATCTTGTTAGGAAGATAGATGGCTATGAGGGCAGAGAACAATGTAATTGCATGTGGGTTTGATTCAATATTTAGTCACCCCATGAGCATGTAAAACTTATATTTTGGTTCCTGGACTGTTTATCTCTAAGGATTTGGTTGTTGGGTATTAAAATCTAATGAGCTTCCCAAGCGGCTCAGTGATGATGAATCCACCTGCCAATGTAGGAGATGCAGGTTCGATCCCTGGATCAGGAAGATCCTCTGGAGGAAGATATGGCAACCCACTCCAGTATTCTTGCCTGGAAAATTTCATGGATAGAGGAGCCTGATGGGCGGGCTATAGTCCAGGATTGCAAGGAGTCAGATACAAGTGAGCACATCCACGTACAAAGTCCAACATGGGAAGCAAAACCTCACTGAAGCTGTTACGGGCTTTGAAGAGGAAGGCTGGATGGAGCCAACCCCAGGCTTCCAAACTCAACTCCTTTGATCCTGTTAAGCACCAGGAAACATTTATTTATCTTTGGCGCAAAAGATCCTGGCCTTTGGCTCGAGTGTACACATGTGGAATTACCATTTTCTTGCTGGAAGAGAGAGATACAGATCTTCTAAGGTCAAACCCTGTCTTCTTGTAGGTGACAGAGTTAGCAAGAGAGGTTGATGTCCCACTATGAGCTGGGATCAGGGCCAGGACTGGGGTCAACCTTCTGGATCCGTCCTGCAGCAGTTTTCACATGAGAGACTCAGGTGCTGCCCACATTCATAGCTGGACCCTGGAATCACCCTGCTTTCCCCCAACCCCATCCCCTGGGCCTGTGAAGTCCTCACATTCTTTGGTGCCTTTGTGCTCTCTGCTGCCTCTTTCTTAAGCATCAGCTCACCTGACACCTCTCTGAAGACTCCTTTTCCTACTGCGGCCAGTTCCCCACCTTTCCAGAGCTGAGAAGATAACGGGGCGTTGAACAGAAAAGCCAGTGGCTTTGTGACTACTGTCGTGCCCCATGCTTTGCGATCCCATGGACTATATATAGCCCGCCAGACTCCTCTGTCCATGGGATTTTCCAGAAAGGAATACTGGAGTGAATTGCTATTTTCCTCCTCCAGGGGATCTTCCTGACCCAGGGTTTGAACCTGCATCTCCTACGGTGGCAGGCGGATTCTTTACCACTGGGCCACCCGGGGGGTGATGCACAAATGCAGGCATCCCAGGACATTTCCATAAGCGGGCCACACCCCCTTTCTGCTGCCCATTGCTTTAATTGTCCTGTCTCTATTGTCCACCTATGGCTCCTATAAACCGTATGACGCTATTTCTGCATTTCCTATGAACGTCTAGCTCAAGATAACTGAATGAAATGGGGTGCACTCCACTGGGGTGCTGGCACTATTCCGTGCTTTTGGACAATCTCTATTATTTGACACGGGATTTCCTTCCTTACTTTAGCCACTAAGAAACTCAGAGCCAGGATCTAAACTCAGTCATGGCCACTGTGCCGAGTCCTGTTTGTTAACATCACTTTTTCTTATTTCCCTTTCTATTATACTCATCTTGTTTCATGTTGGCTGTCCTCAAATCTTTTTTTTAATTGAAGGATGCAGGGTATAAATATATCTGATGAGTACATTTTAAAAATAATCTTGGGGAGGAATAACGCTCTGCTATTTCAAGATTCATCTTTTAGGTTACAGATTATGTGAACTTCTGGGATTCTCTAATTATAAACAGTGGGGAGACTAGGTCCTTCTATGAAGCCATATCCCCCCTGTATCTGTCCCCACTGTGCAGTGGGGGCTCATGGCCTTGTAGATCTCCCCATCTAGTCTGTGGGCTCCTGGAAGCAGAGTCACACCTGCTGGTTCCTCACCCGTTATAGGTCCATAGTGAAGGTTATCTGAATGGACCTGTTGAAACCCTGTAGCTCTCCAGAGTTCTTTCTTTAATGCTTACAAGAAGGGGGTAGGAAAGGAAAGGAAATAAGGTAAAAACTAAGATTATGGCATCTGGTCCCATCACTTAATGGGAAATAGATGGGGAAACAGTGGAAACAGTGTCAGACTTTATTTTTCTGGGCTCCAAAATCACTGCAGATGGTGACTGCAGCCATGAAATTAAAAGACGCTTACTCCTTGGAAGGAAAGTTATGACCAAGCTAGATAGCATATTGAAAAGCAGAGACATTACTTTGCCAACAAAGGTCCATCTAGTCAAGGCTATGGTTTTTCCAGTGGTCATGTATGGATGTGAGAGTTGGACTGTTTTTCCAGTTGGTCATGTATGGATGTGAAAGCTGGGTGCTGAAGAATTGATGCTGTTGAACTGTGGTGTTGGAGAAGACTCTTGAGAGACCCTTCGACTGCAAGGAAATACAACCAGTCCATTCTAAAGGAAATCAGTCCTGTGTGTTCTTTGGAAGGATTGATGCTAAAGCTGAAACTCCAGTACTTTGGCCACCTCATGCGAAGAGTTGACTCATTGGAAAAGACTCTGATGCTGGGAAGGATTAGGGGCAGGAGGAGAAGGGGACGACCGAGGATGAGATGGCTGGATGGCATCACCGACTCGATGGACATGAGTCTGAGTGAACTCCAGGAGTTGGTGATGGACAGGGAGGCCTGGCNTGATGCTGGGAAGGATTGGGGGCAGGAGGAGAAGGGGACGACCGAGAATGAGATGGCTGGATGGCATCACCGACTCGATGGACATGAGTCTGAGTGAACTCTGAGAGACGGTGATAAACAGGGAGGCCTGGCGTGCTGCAATTTATGGGATTGCAAAGAGATGGACACGACTGAGCGACTGAATTGAACTGAACTATATTGATATGGAATGTTCTGTCTTGAAGCCCCGAAAGACCATACATTTTTAAAGAAAGGATTGATTCTCTTTAATAATACGTATTTACTACAATAGAAAAATATTAAATCACCTTATAAAGTTGGAAAAAATTTTAAAGACAAAATATGGACAAATTGTTTTATAATAAATCTTAAGATAATAAGGAACACTGATTCTTTTCAAATTGACCAGAGTAAGTTAAATAGCTTCCCTGGTGGCTCAGATGGTAAAAAATTTGCCTGCAACGCCAGAGACCTGTGTTCGATTCCTGGGTTGGGAAGAACCCCTGGAGTAAACGAATGGCAACCCACTCCAGTATTCTTGCCTGGAGAATTCCATGGACAGAGGAGCCTAGCAGGTCCATGGGGTCGCAAAGAATCGGACCCCATGGGAGGAGGTGTTCTTCCCATCAGAGGACAAGAAAGAATGAAAGTGAAGTCACTCAGTTGTGTCTGACTCTTTGCGACCCCATGGACTGTAGCCCACCACTCTCCTCCATCCATGGGATTCTCCAGGCAAGAATACTGGAGTGGGTTTCCATTTCCTCCATCAGAGGACAATCCTTCCTCATTTGGGGGACTTCCCAGATGGTGCTAATGGTGAAGAACCTGCCTGCCAATGCAGGAGATGCAAGTGCAATCTGTGGGTCTGGAAGACCCCCTGGAGGAGGCCATGGCAACCCACTCCAGTATTCTTGCCTGGAGAATCCCATGGATAGAAGAGCCAAACAGGCTACAGTTCATAGGGTCACATAGATTCAGACACAATTGAAGCGACTTAGCACACTTCTTTTTAAAATTGACCAGAAAAGTGAGTTAGTTAGCTTTAAATAGACTACATTTTTGTCTTCTGATGAATTGAGGGTTTATTATTTGCGGTTGAAAAGAAGCAAAAATAAATATACCAATTTCCAACTATCTTGTTAACTCATGAGCATGCATGTTCACTGTATTTGTTTTAGAATTTTATAACCAGAAAGATTATGATGAAAGTACTGTGTTTTTCAGTGCATATTTTGATAATTTAAAAAATTGCAATACAGTAAATGAGAAAAATTATTTCTCAATAGGAAAAGACTGAAAAATAATAGGCAATGTTTGCATAGCTGAAGGCCAAGCTCTTTCTTTTCTTTGGTTTATGGGCCTATGCTTATTTTTGATTATTGAAAGTAAATAAAATCATTATGTTGATATTTTGTGTATTCCTTATAACTTCCATTAGGGCATATGCCTGTTTACTAAAGATATTTTGAGTCTTTAAGTTATGATTAAGATACAGTGGAGATGAATTTTGTGGCGATAGCTGTCCTTTACGACAAATCATTTATAAACTTTTCAACAAAAGTAAAAAAAATAAGAAAGCATGAAAAAGGGAATCTTTTGATTCTTTATTGTAAAGGAAAAATAATTTGTTAAGAAATAATGGATGTGAAGTTTATTTTCTACTAGAATTGATTTGACACCAGCCTGTCTTAACCTTTAAGTCTGTTCAGTGTAGGGACTTACTGATACGGTTTGATGTAGGTCTGGGAAACTTCCTTTAAAGTGAGGTCTTATTCAGTTCCTAGAGGAAATCAGTTCTGAATATTGACTGGAAAGACTGGTGCTGAAGCTGAAACTCCAATACTTTGGCCACCTGATGCAAGGAATGGACTCATTTGAAAAGACCCTGATGCTGGGAAAGATTGAAGGCGGGTGGAGAAAGGGATGACAGAGGATGAGATGGTTGGATGGCATCACTGACTTGATGGACATGAGTTTGAGTANCTTTGGCCACCTGATGCAAGGAATGGACTCATTTGAAAAGACCCTGATGCTGGGAAAGATTGAAGGCGGGTGGAGAAAGGGATGACAGAGGATGAGATGGTTGGATGGCATCACTGACTTGATGGACATGAGTTTGAGTAAGCTTCGGGAGTTGGTGATGGACAGGGAGGCCTGGCATGCTGCAGTCCATTGAGTTGCAAAGAGTTGGACACGACTGAGTGACTGAACTGAACTGATTCAGTTCAGCACCAGCAATCCTTCTGGACATGGAAAAAAATAAACATAATGTTCCGTTCTCTGCTCAGATCTATCTTTGTCACATTCCTTTGACTTTTACAGGCTGTTTCTAATCCAGATTCTCTGCTGTCCATCCACCTGTGTTGCAGAATGATGGCATTTCTGTTCTTGGGCTTTCCTCTCATATCTGGCAGCACTTCAAGTTTAGGAGTTTTTTTTTGCCAGATTAAGGACCTACAATTATATTTCTGCCAAGATGTTTCCAAAACATGGGGAATGACATGGAGTTTGAAATGGCTAATCTATTCCCTACTTTGTAAAGATACTTCCCTCATATTTAGCTGTTACTGGCTTAGAGTGCAGAGAAAGGCCATAATTTCCAGACTATGCAAGCCACCACCATAAGTTAGTGACTTTATATTAATAGATTATATTTTGCATTAACGATGCCAATAGCTAGATATAGTTTTGTTCAGGAAAGGTGAGGCAATGTTTGCATATATGTACATTCTTCAATATTTAATTCCTTTAGCTAAAGGTGCTTATCTTAAAAATGCTTTTAGATCAATCTCGTTATTTCTACAGCTTCCACTTCACAGGATTATTTGGTTTATAAACCTGCTTTGAATTGGCTGGGTTTTATTTGGTGTTAAAAATCACTGAGAGATTAGTTGCAGGGTATTGGAGATGATCAAAAATCATGACAATAATTTTATGTTTTTCATGTCTATCTCTGACAAGTTTACAGCTGTTATATACTCATAAACATTATTCACTAAGAGTAATTTCTGAAAAATATCTATGATGAAGACAAAAGTATTTTTTCAAGATTTCCTTTTAGATCCGATGTCCTATAACTATATAGAACGTTCTGTTTAGATGAAACCGCAACTGGTTAACTCGAAGCCCAGCAGAAGAGCATAAGAACTCTATGTGAACAGAACCTACTCTTTGAAAAATCTTATTATTTATTTAAGCATTAGGAATTTTTGAAAAATTGTACTATAACCAACAGTATCTGATAACCTTAAACTAATCATAATCAGTAATAACAACAATGTATCAGTCAGGTTAGGCTAACTTGTGCTGCAGTAAGAAGAACCCCTTCAGCCTTAGTGTCTTAAAACAACAAAGTTATCTCTTGCTTACAACACATGTTCACTATGGGCAGTTGGGGCCTCTGATCCAGGTTTCCTCAATCCAGACCCAGGCTGATGAAGCCTCCAAAGTTCAGAGATTTGTTGGTCACATTGATGGGAGGATGCTGCTGCTATGACTTAGTCACTTCAGTCTGTCTGCCTCTATGCGACCCTATGGACTGAACCTGCCAGGCTCTTCAATCCACGGGATTCTCTAGACAAGAAAACTGGAGTGGGTTGCCATGCCCTCCTCCAGGGGATCTTCCCGACCCAGGGATTGAACCGTGTGCCACCAGGGAAGCCCTAGGAAGATGGAAATCTATTAAAAAAAAAGCCTCTCAGTCAATGGTTTCACCCCAAAGAAATACATATTATTTTTATTCACATTCCATTAACAAAACATCACCGTCTCTGCTCCATTTTAAGGGAGCAAGGAAGTGTAATCTCACCCTGGGTCTCACAGGAGATCTGGAATATTGGTGAACAGCTTAGTATCTATCAGACAAAACAGTGAAAAAGTCAAGACACTGTTTACTATTGCCTCACTGAAGGAACAAGATAGGATACACAACAGAGGATTATGGTGGATAGAAAAATGAAAACAGAAAGTCTAAAAGTAAAAATAGACTTAATACGAAACAAACACTTTTTCAATCTTTCTTCTTTAAGCAGCAAAATGGCCTAATCCCTTTTCCCCAGGCTCCTCTTCATTTTCCCTCTTTATTTCTCTATCTTTCCTATTTCTCTCTTTTCTATTTTCTATCTCCCCATGCCATATCCCCCCCCCCCCCACCCCCTTTTCT
>SJYV01020469.1:7030-18326 GCA_006410875.1 Neotragus pygmaeus | reverse complement strand
ACATCTACACAATAGTGAGTCCTCTGACCCAGAAGGATGACATATCCCTTGACTTATTTAGGTCCGCTTTAATTTTCTCAGCAATGTTTTATAGTGTTCAGAGTTTAGGCCTTGCAGACACAGATGTACAATATAGGTTATCTTTATGTAGTTCATACTTTTTGATGATATTGTCATGGGAATATTTTTATTATAATTTCCAGGTATTATATTTTCACTGAATGTGCTGACTATTTCTGGGAAATCTTTTTGGTTGAAAGCACAAGTTACACTAGGATGGAAAAGATACTCGAGTTTTAATACCTATATTAGTCAGAGTTCTCAAAGGGAACCAATAGGATGTATATATAGAAAGATTTATTTTAAGGATACATTCGTTTGTGGAGTCTGATGTGGGAAGCCGACAGACAGGAAACTCAGGAAAGAGTTTTAGTTGAAGTCTGGAGGTAGTCTGCTGGTAAGTCATGAGGAGCTGATGTTGTAGATGAAGTCCAAAGGAGGGAATTCCCTCGCATTCCAGGGTTAGGACCCTGCACTTTCACTGCTGAGGGCCTATGTTCAATCCCTGGTCAGCAAACTAAAATCTCACGAGTCACATGGCAGCATGGCCAAAAAGAAGAAGAAAAAAATCCAAAGGAGCTTAATTGTGAACCCATGTGGGAAAGCAGTCTGTGGTTGCAGGTAGGAAGGGAGGATCAGTGTATTTTTGAGTAATTACATTAACAGAGACACACCAGCTATGAGAGACCTCTGTATGGCAGACGTTAAATTAATAGTACAGTAATGTCAGATGTGTAGGTCAGGATTTTTCCAAGAGTGGTCCATAGACAACTTCATCAAACCTGTTCAGGGGTGCCTGTAGAAACAGCAGATTTCTGGGCTCACCTTGGGTCTGCTGTATCTAAAATAGGGAGGTGGATTGGGAGGGTGTGTATGTGTTGAATAATTTCTCCTGTTGGTTGTGATATCATCCAAGTTGGTAAAGCACCACTGTGGCTTTGCAAGAAGGTGGTTTTACAATTTTTAATCCTTTAATGTATAATTTTGGTGTCAACTTCTCCCTCCTACAACTGAAATTTAAATATCTGCATTTGGTCCTGGTAGGTAGAAAAGTCCAACAAAGGTCAGTATATGCAAAGCTATGGTTTTTCCGATAGTCATGTATGGATGTGAGACGGCTGAGTGCTGAAGAATTGATGCTTTCGAACTGTGGTGCTAGATAAGACTCTTGAGAGTCCCTTGGACAGCAAAGAGATCAAACCAGTCGATCCTAAAGGAAAGTAACCCTGAATATTTATTGGAAAGACTGATGCTGAAGTTGAAGCTCCAATACTCTGGCCACCTAGTGCAAAGGGCTGATTCATTGGAAAAGACCCTGATGCTGGGAAAGACTGAGGTCAGGAGGAGAAAGAGGCGACAGAGGATGAAAATGGTTGGATGGCATCATCGACTCAATGGACATGAGTTTGAGCAAACTCGAGATAGTGAAGGACAGGGAAGCCTGGTGTGCTGCAGTCCGTGGGGTCACAAACAGTCGGACATGACGGAGTGACTGAACAACAACAACAAGGGTAAAAAAGGGAACAATTCTTACTTTTCAGTAATACTTATTCAGCATTTTATATGGGAGGGACTGCAGTAGTTTCTCAAGGCTGCCATGACAAAGTACCACAAGCTGGGTGGTTTAAACAGTAGAAATGTATCGTCTCACAGTTCTGGAGGCGAGAAGCCTGAAATCAATGTGTTAAAAGGGCCATGCACCCTCTGAAACCAGTTGGGGAATCTGTCTAAGCTTCTTCCTAACTTCTGATGGCAGTCTTTGCATTTCTTGGCTTGGCGCTGTATAACTCCAACCTCTGCTTGCATCATCATATGGTGTTATCCCTGTTCTTCTGTCTTCATGTGGCTGTCTTATAAGAACACCACTCACATTGTTTTAAGGACCACCCTACTCCAGTATGACCTCATCTTAACTAACTACATCTGCAGCAGCCATAGTTCCGAGTAAGGTTATGTTCAGGGGCACTGGGAATTAAGACTTCAACATGTCTTTTGGGGTTGACATTTCAACCCATCACATTCACTGAAACTAGTTTCTGGGGATGCAACACAGTGAATAAGAAAGGGCAGTATCCTTAGAGCTTTTACTCTAGTTTGAGAAACTGGCAATAAGCAGGGAAACAAATCAATAAGCTGGACTAATTTGTATGGGAATAAATGCTTGCAACAAAATATAATCCATTAGTAGAAAATTACAAGGACAGGGATTGTTGTAGACACAGTTGTCAGTGAAGCTCTTTCTTAGGATGTGATATTCGAGTTGAGTCCAAATGACAAGCTTTATTACAGACAAATGGAAACTTTTCATAAAAATATCAAAACTTGCATGTCCTTATGAAAATTCTACCATTTATTGAGCTGATATTGTGTGCCTCATGCCATTCTAAGTATTTGCATGTATTAATTAATTCTCAAAGCAACAACCCATGAGGTAAAGACAGTTCTTCTTAAAGGAGAAAATTAAGGCCCAGAGAGGTTCTTTCATTCTCCTATAGTACAGAGAGAGCCAGCTATCCCAAGGTTTTTGCGGTTGAATTTTTAAAATAATGTAATCCCTCACCATTTATCCTTGTAGAAACCAAAACACAAGGCAATATTTTTTACTTTGAACGTCTTTCTTCTATGATCAGTTCTGTATAATTGCTGTTTTGCAGATGAGGCACTTGAGTGACTATGAGGTGAAGTAAAAGTGTTCAAATTCATACCATTTTGTAAGTGGTAGAATGATGGTTTGGACGTGGTCTGTCTCCGGAGCCCACACTCCTCGCCATTATACTTAGGAAGAAGAAAGAGACATTTGTTGAACTATGTCAGCCCCTGTTAGTTGAAAACTATGCTTTGGTAGGCATTTTTGCATATACATAGTGTATTTATTTAACAAAAATGTGAAGCTAATGATTGTAAAAATTAGAAGATAATATTCATCACAGTTTCTATGCATTAGACAATTTGGTATTTTCCATCTTTCTCCTTTTGTTGTTCTTACAGATAGGGGGTAGCAGCTCATGGTGGTTTTAAGCTTAATTTCTCTGAAATCTTGATCTCTTTTCATCCAAATGTCCTTTTTTATTTTTTTAAAAACAGTGTTTTCAGTATATATTGTCCCTGAAAGAAGGGGCAAAAATGGTTTAATGATCTTGGAAATAAAAATATTTTCTCCACACGAAGGAGCAAACAGACAGGACTTCTACTTTGAGCCTCAGGGTATTCAAGTACAAAGTGAGGATGATCAAAGTACTTGCTCAGAACAGGACCCGAGAGAAAATAAACCCCTGACACAGAGCATGGCACCTGAGAATTGATCAGTAACACTTAGCTATCATTGTTACTCTTCCTACACTATGTATATTAATAAAAGTCCCTGCATCCAGAATAGCTATAAAAATTAAAGATTAGGTAAAGTGAGAGTCCCATGGACTGCAAGGAGATCCAACCAGTCTATTCTAAAGGAGATCTGTCCTGGGTGTTCTTTGGAAGGAATGCTGCTAAAGCTGAAACTCCAATACTTTGGCTACCTCATGTGAAGAGTGGACTCATTGGAAAAGACTCTGATGCTGGGAGGGATTGGGGGCAGGAGGAGAAGGGGACGACCGAGGATGAGATGGCTGGATGGCATCACTGACTCAATGGACATGAGTTTGAGTGAACTCTGGGAGATGGTGATGGACAGGGAGGCCTGGCGTGCTGCGATTCATGGGGTCGCAAAGAGTCAGACACGACTGAGCAACTGAACTGAACTGAACTGAACTGGGGCCCTAGAACTCTGAATACTTTGGAGCTTCAAAGTAGCCATTATGTAAGTATCCACTTGTGACCAAGCATGGACATAAGTGGTATGAAAGTGAAAGTCATTCAGTCATGTCCAACTCTTTGTGACCCCACAGACTGTAGCCCACCAGGCACAGTGGATTGCCATTTCCTCCTCCAGGAAATAAAAGAAGGGTAAGCTTTATGGCAGCCCGCTCCAGTGTTCTTGCCTGGAGAATCCCAGGGACGGGGGAACCTGGTGGGCTGCCATCTATAGGGTCACACAGAGTCGGACACGACTGAAGTGACTTAGCAGCAGCAGCAAGCTATAAAAGGGGCTTCCCTGATGGTTCAAGTGATAAGAAAAAAAAATCTGCCTGCAATGCAGGAGACACAGGAGATGCGGTTGGATCCTTGGGTCCCTGGAGGAGGAAATGGCAACCCACTGCAGTAGTCTTGCTTGGAGAATTCCATGGACAGAGAAGTCCATCCCGTGGGGTTGCAAAGAGTTGAACATGACTCAGTGTGTGTGTACACTCGAGCTGTATGAGATTATCACTTGATATCAACCAACATCCTGTGTTTTGTTTCCAATCCATATTCTAATTGCGTGTCTCCAAATTCTTTCTGAACCAGCACACGTGACTTCCCAAGCAGGTCAGAAAAGGCTTGAAGCTTCCACCTCTTTCTCTCCAAATGTCCTTTTTAAAATCTCTGTTTATTTACTTATCAAGCTGGATCTTTCTCCTGTGGAGTCTGCATTCTGGATTACGCTGATTATGTCTCTATTGTGCTGTTGGTTCTATTCTTCCGGCTCATCCTATTTCCTTTAAATTGGTGATTACTGTACATATAGAGGCTTGCTCAGATTCAGATTTGTGGAAAGAGTACCTGAGATGTGGTGGTGTACTTCCTATAGCCCTATATCAGGAGCCTCTTCATTTCTGTCTTTACTCCTTTGTCCTTGAGACTGATCACTGGGTCCAGGTGTTGTCTGATCCATCTGTTGTGACATTTCCCATCTGTCTTTTAACTCATCTTTTCTTAGCCTCTTAAGATGATGACCTCGATCTATATTTCATTAATGGTTGCAAATGGTAATATTTTAATTCTATAATTTATTTCCCATTTATTAGCTGGAATTCTTCTATAAGACAAACTTCCTCTCATCAACTATGAGGTTACACTGATGTCTGGTTGACACAGAAGAGAGGAATTAATGCTTAATTCTTTTGCAGTATTTCTACTTTTCAAGATGGTGAGTTTTTTCTGTGGGATCCTCCAAAGGTGAGAATTGAGTTTTTTTTTTCTTTTACAGTGTCATCATATGCTCTAGATGTTTATCATCATATGCTCTAGATGTTCATATACTTGATGTTTAATCCATTGCAGGTATTAACACTTTTGATGTTCAAATTGTTCTATTTTTGGACTGTGAGAGCCTTTTGATTGGCTCCTGAGTCTTTAGGGTGGCTGTTGTCTCCTTGACATGTGTTCTAGTATGAGAGTTTGGTTCAGACTCATCTGTTACAATCCCCACTTAGTCCCGGAATCAGCCTTTTCTCCAAAGAATGCCAGTTCCTTTTAGTGTGAAATGTGTCTAATTCAATCTGAGCAAGAGAGTTGCTCTTTACTACTGGGTTGGTCATTGTTTCTTGTCCTTTTTAGTACCTGGAGTCAGTAATTATGTATTGTATTTTTAATGAGAATATATATCATCTTCCATCCTGAGCTGCTGCTCTGTCATCTTATAAGTAATCACTTTTATGAATTTGAGTTTTAACTTTTAATTTTAAAAAATAGAGTCAATTACAATATATATATATTTATTTCTCCCCACATTGCAAGGTGGGTTCTTAACCACTGGACTACCAGAGAAGTCCATAACTCACAGTTAATAAAGAAATGTGATGTAGCTTCAGAAGTAAGCAGGAAATGAAAACTACCTATATGTCCTTTCATTCTCTTTATACACGTATGATGGAGAAGGAAATGACAGTCCACTCCAGTTTTCTTGCCTGGAGCATTCCATGGACAAAGGAGCCAGCAGACTATAGTCCATGGGGTTACAAAGAGTCAGACATGACTAAGCAACTATCACTCTCACACTCACATACACACTATGAATTCTTTAAAGGGCATTGGGATCATACAATAGTTAATCTTTATAATCTTCTTTAAAGGAAATTTTTTGTTTCTATTTCTAAAAATTGTCTCTTTATTGGAAAAAATAACCCATGGAAAATGAGGAGAGATGCCTCTAAGTAGATTGTGTGACTATATAGTGAGTCATCTAGGAAATGGCAAATTGATACCTGCCCCACAGATCTGTTCTGAGGAATAATGAACAAACCAATAGAAGATATCGGTTTTTCAATATCGTAAAAGTTCAACAAATATATGTATCATTTCTCCTGTGTTCTCCCCCAAGAAAAGAGATGACTTGAATAAGATGAGCTCATAGAGATCGTTTGGATGTGAAGGAGAGCTTCTATAGCTTCTGAAATGGACACACTCATTTTCTCAATTTCTGTGCTGTAGGAGGCACTAAGGGAATCAGCAGATACTATTTTTAGTCACTTTTTATCCGTCATGTTCAAAGTCTTAAGAGTTGCCAGGTCTCAGCTAGCTCTAAACAGTGTCTCAGTGCCTTCTGAATATGAAACTTCTTCTCTTTGCCCAGGCCTAGTTTTCTATCTTTCATTCACACTGTTGCTCAGCTAGACCTGTACATCCAGAACCTAGGTAAAAGGTGACATGATTAGAGGTAGTCCTCCTGTGTTCAGACTAACACTCAGATCCCTCAGTTGGCTTGAGCATATATCCCATTTTGAATTTTTTTGAAGTGCTGGGCTTTTGTATATTTTCCTTTTCTTTTATTATTTTTAGTTGCGTAAGGAAGGTACTTTTTTCTTTTCCTTTCCTTTTCTTCTCTTTTCCTTTTTTCTAGCAATGAGGTTGCAATTTTATTTTTAATGTTTATTTATTTGGCTGTGTTGGGTCTCAGATGTGGCCTGTGGGATCTTTATTGTGACACGTGAGCTCTTCATTGCGGCTTCTCTCTAGTTGTAGCATGCAGGCTTAGTTGCTCCCACAGCATGTGGGATCTTAGTTTCCTGACCACGGATTAGACCCACGTCCTCTGCATTAGAAGGTGGATTCTTAACCAGTGGGCCATCAGGGACATCCCAGGAAGGTACTTTAAAGTTTATTTCATTTTCACATGTTGATTGTGCCTGGGGACTTTGTCTGATTGAAACTGTGACTAAACTTTCCCCCTGAATCCTGCTGTTTAAGCATTCTCCCCTCGGTTTGCTGTGGGGCTGGGCAATATCATGCAGACCCTCACTTTTTCCTTTCCCTTGGAGCTCACTCCTTGGCTAACTGGTGGTTAAAACCATGGCTTGCTCTTAGCTCAAGGGGCTTTAACTGTGAGAGTACAGAAGGAAGTATCTGGTGAAGCTGCTTTCATCTCAAAACCTTTACTAAAATCCTGGGAAGTGTAGATGTCATTGGACTGCTGAATGTAAGCTTCATTTGAGAGACATGATTGCCGTTCCTTTAGTCATGTCTCATTCTCTTGACATTGCCCAACTGGGAATGTCGTGTGTTAGATTCAAAAATTAGTTCTGAGACCACCTGTTACCTAATTCCTATGGCTTAGGGATTCCCCATTTTGACACTGACCCACTTTCCCTATGGGAAGGGCTAGGGATATTTATTCTTACTATATTTTGCACTTCCAAAACCAAGCACTTTTGTTGTAGATAAAACTGGGTAGACCACTCACAAAGGGAAAGAAAGTCATTAAAATTCTTAAAGGTCTATTTCTTATGGATAAGAACTGTCTCTCTATATTTTTTTTCAGAAATTGTGCTATGCCAGTGTAATTATGCATTTTTTAAGGATAGCAATGATGTAAAATTCTTCTTATGGTTTTATAAGCTACTTTTTAATGATAAACACCATAGGTCAATTCAAGCCAATCAGTATAAGCTCACAGAATAATAAAAATGATCTTGTAATTTCTAATGATCCATTTCAGTATGATAAGAATGATAAGAATCACTCATATTTATTCCTGACCTCTTCACTACCTAACAGTGTTGTGTGCATGTTAAACCTACACTTAGTCTTTTCCTCCTCACCACAGCCTAGGAGGAGGAGATACTGTTGCCTGACTTTGTTTTCTCTTTTTTTTTGGCTGCACCATGGGGCATGCAGGATCCTTAGTTCCCAAACCTGGGATGAAACCTGCAAAATATGGAGTCTTAATCACTGGACCACTCGGGAAGCCTGTGTTGCTGGATTTCAACCATCAGGGGAGTGAGGCAGTGAGGGCAGGGCTAGCCAGTCACAAGACTAAGATGTACACAGATTCTGTGTGGTCTCTGAGCCCCACATGTAACCAGTACACACTACTGCTTCTCACCTGATAAGACCCTCAGCCTCACTGTTCATCAGGGCACAGCAAAACTAATCAAACTGAGGTACAACACCTTTTCCCCACCTAAATAGGTAGGAATTTAAAATATTGATAGTAGTATGGTTTGGAATTTGGGGAATTATGTCCTGTTATCCTGTGGAATGTGCTCCCCAACATCTTATTCTCCCTTCCTGTGCCTCAGGGATGGTCCTGTTCTAAATTTATGGCTCTCTTGTAAGCAGAGCAGAGATTGCTTGTGTTTCTCAGTAATTTTTATTATTTTTTCTATTTACAAGAGTAACACAGGTTTGTAGGTTAAAAAGTGGAACATATAAATGGAAATAATGGAGAAGGAAATGGCAACCCACTCCAGTGTTCTTGGCTGGAGAATGGGCTGCCGTCTATGGGGTCTCACAGAGTCAGACACAACTGAAGTGACTTAGCAGCAGCAGCAAATGGAAATAAAATAAAAATACCCTAAATATAGCACTCAAAGATAATCCTTGCTAATGTTTTCATCTGGGTTATATGGTCCCCAAAGCTTTCAAATATGTGTATTCATGCATGTACAGATGCATTCATGTGCTCTGTACAAAAAGTAAGACCTCATTTTAGATTTTTAATCTGCTTATATCACTGTAGTGGGTTGAATTATATTCCCCAACAAGATATGTCCAAGCCTTAACCCATACCTGTGAATGCGACCATATTTAGACGTATGGTCTGAGCATATGCAATTGAGATGAGTTCATACTGAATTTAGGGTGGTCCCTAAAACCACTGACTGGTGTCCTTATAAGAAAAAGGACAGGGTGATTTCACACACACAAGAAAGAAGGCCATGTAAAGAAAGATGGAGGTGAAGATGAGTCTGCTGCTCTAGTATGGCCCTGTCAACAGCCTACTTTTGGACTCTAGTCTCCAGAAGTGAGAGAGGAAAAAAGTTCTGTTGTTTTAAGCCATGAATTTTATGTGTTTTTTTTTATTGCCAGTTCAGAAAAGTATAAAAGTTAATGTGTAGGAGCCATGTCATCTCAGGTTTAACCATTGACTTTCCCCATATTTTCCTCTTATTTCCACTTCAGAGTTAGTGAGTAAGTGCTAATGGAATAGTATGGGTTCAAGCTCAATATGTATTTACTGATTACTGTATGAATGAGTGATATAAAGAAATGATAGTATTAGGAAACTAACACACTCAGTAAAAACATACCTCACATGTCACTGAATATGAATAAAAATCAGTATAAACCCTATTTTCCACAACTTCCAGGATAGTAGTATCAATAAAGATAGAGAAAACAAAATACAAAATTGGCTAAAATTGTATTTGTGCCAAGTTCTTTTTATGTATCATATGCCAAATCCTATTCATGTATCAGTTCTTCAGTGCTCACAGCACCTCTATGAGGTAGATACAATTGTTTATACTCATTTTATAGATTGAAAAATTGTGGGACAGAAAAATAAGGATTTGGCCCAGGACTGCACAGTTAGGCATCAGGTCAGCTTGGGTTTGAACCCAGCATGTCCTGCTCCAGAGCCTGGGAAACTGTTGAAGATTTGATATTAAGCAATAGGAGCAATGTGTACAAACATGCATATTTTATATGGTTANCTAAACCCTCGTCTCTAGTCTAT
Source organism: Neotragus pygmaeus (assembly GCA_006410875.1). NCBI lineage: Eukaryota > Metazoa > Chordata > Mammalia > Artiodactyla > Bovidae > Neotragus > Neotragus pygmaeus. Next base: position 8,452 of record SJYV01020469.1, on the reverse strand, counting down.
TTTTCCATAACTCCATTTTGTTTTCAAGATTTTGAATAATCTTTACTGTTATTCTGAATTCTTTTTCAGGTAGAAGATGTGTATAAGAGACAGGTTGAAGATTTGATATTAAGCAATAGGAGCAATGTGTACAAACATGCATATTTTATATGGTTATTAAAATAATTTTCAGGATGTTAACATATTTATACAAAATATCTGAACCTAGAGACAAAAAGGAGACTTGTGACCTTGGTGAGAGCATATTCATTGCAATTATGGGGACAGAAACTACAGTGCGGTAAGGTAAGAGGTTGGTAGGAAGAGAAACATATTAAAAACTGAATGCAGACATGCTTTCTGGAGCTTTGATGTTGAAGGGTGGGGGCAAAAGAAAAGAGAGGGAAAGAAGGCCTGTGATTGTATGGGGATGAGAGGTACAAACGGATTTAAAAAAATATTTTTTCACTTCTTAAAAGTACAAAGTTAATTTGCTGGGGCCATGTCACCTCAGAGTATCCACTGACTTTTCTCATATTTTCCTATTATTTCCTCTTTAGAGTTAATCTTTTGTTCAGTTCATATCAGTCACTTAGTCCTGTCTCTTTGCGACCCCATGGGCTACATAGCACGCCAGGCTTCCATGTTCATCACCAGCTCCCAGAACATGCTCAAACTCATGTCCATTGAGTCAGTGATGTCATCCAACCATCTCATCCTCTGTTGTCCCCTTCTCCTCCTGTCCTCAATCTTTCCCAGCATCAGGGTCTTTTCAAATGAGTCAGTTCTTTGCATTAGGTTGCCAAGGTATTGGAGCTTCAGCATCAGTCCTTCCAATGAATATTCAGGATTAATTTCTTTTAGGATTGACTGGTTGGATCTCCTTGCAGTCCAAGGAACTCTCAAGAGTCCTCTCCAGCACCACAGTTCAAAAGCATCAATTCTTTGGTGCTCAGCTTTCTTTATAGTCCAACTCTCATATCCATACAAGACTACTGGGAAAACCATAGCTTTGACTACATGGACATTTGTTGGCAAGGTAATGTCTCTGTCTAGTTTGGTCATAGATTTTCTTCCAAGGAGCAAGTGTCTTTTGATTTTATGGCTGCAGTTACCATCTGCAGTGATTTTGGAGCCCAAGGAAATAGTCTGTCACTGTTTCCATTGTTTACCCATCTATTTGCCATGAAGTGGTGGGACCAGATGCCATGATCTTCATGTTTTGAGTGTTAAGCCAGCTTTTTCACTCTCTTCTTTCACTTTCATCAAGAGGCTCTTCAGTTCCTCTTCACTTTCTGCCATAAGGGTGGTGTCATCTGAATCTCTGAGGTTATTGATATTTTTCCCGGCAATCTTGATTCCAGCTTGTGTTTCTTCCAGTCCAGTGTTTCTCATGATGTACTGTGCATATAAGTTAAATAAGCAGGGTGACAATATACAGCC
>SJYV01020466.1:0-15394 GCA_006410875.1 Neotragus pygmaeus | reverse complement strand
ACATCCATACATGACCACAGGAAAAACCATAGCCTTGACTAGACGGACTAGTTGTCTGCTTAGATGAGAAGAAAAACGCTGTGCAGTCCCATTTGGAGCTGTTGCTTTTGTTGTTGCTGAGTCATGTCCCCTTTGGAGTGCTGACCGATCATTTTACAAAAAGCAAAATCCTGCTCTGAATCAGTCAGGGCTTACTCTTCGCTGGAGCGACAGGCGCCCTCCTCAGGTTGCCATCTCCCTGCTCTCCTATTCCAGGTTGAGCTGTTGCAGGAGCGTGCCCTCCTCTGGAAAGCCGTGGGTCAGCACAGCCTGGGACCTGCCCACCTGAGCAGGGAGAGGGGCCACCCCTCGGACCGTGTGACCTTGCTCAGGTCAGTGAACCTCCCAGCCCCACAGCGAGCGTCAGGGCCTTCCTCACGCGTTTGGTGTGATGGTTCATTGAACTGATGCTGGAAAGCACCCCACATAGTCCCAGAACCACAGTGAGTTCTACTCCATGATTAGCTGCTCCAGTCGTGGTTTCTGCCAAAACACACCATCTGACCATCAGGTATACAGTCTTTGCTTGTCTCGGTTGCATGATCCGAGTAAACAGCCCAGGTTGCTCCGATTAAGTCTTTGAAGCTTAAAGACAGAGATGTAGGTAACTAATCAAAAGTAAAAGTGTTCCCTAAAAAGAGATGAATTTACTTTCCGTTTTGACCATGTACAGAACTCTCAAGGTACACAAGGGTGTGATTTCTTATCCCTTCTGTGATCAGGTCATAAAAGACACAGATTTCTTTCTCTTTAGCCTCCTATGTTTCGTCGCAGCCTGCACGCCTTAATGAAATGAGCTGCCATGTGGAAGGGGCCCACGTGGCACAGAACAGGGAGCAGACTCCAGCCAACAGTCCACGCAAGAGGGTCCAAGACCCTCAACCCAGTGGGGGTCCAGGTGCTGCCAACAACCTCCAAGTGAGCGTGGCAGCCGGTCCGTCCCCAGCGGAGCCTTCGGACCACATAACCCAGGTCAGTGCCAGGACCTCAGCCTCTGGGACCACACGAAACATGTAGCCACCTGCACTCTCCCCATGCGCCTGGCCACACAAACTGTGAGACAAGGCAACCACGTGCTAAGTTTGCAGTGACTTGTTACACAGCAAGAGATAACTGAGACGCTGGCTAAGCCACTGCCACGCCAAGAACAAGTAATGGAATCTCAGGGAAAAGTGGATCAATATTAAGGATTTTTTTTTTAACGTGGCTAACTTTATTCTCCATAGCCATATTTGGTATCAGAGGAGAATAGAGGGAACGTTTGTAAAGTAACGAGGGGAAGAAAATGTGAGCCTAGAACTTTAAACCCAGTTAGATGCTGCTCAAGTAAAAACACGGTAAAGCAATTTTTAAAAAACTTATCAAAGTATACAATTGGTGATTTTAGTGTATGCAAACTACACTTCAATAAAGATTTTTTTTAAGAATTGAAAAATAATAATAAATGTGTTTGTGGGGACGTTAAAGGTAAGCTAGGTCAAGGGTGTGATTTTGTACAGAAGTCAGCAAACAATATAATGTGTTATAATATCCCCTGGTGAAAGGAATGATGACCCACTCCAGTATTTTTGCCTGGAAAATCTCATGAACAGAGGAGCCTGGTGAGTTATAGTCCATGGGCCCGCAAAGAATCAGACATGACTGAGCAACTAACACTTTCACTTCATAAGCTGAGAACAGTTCTTACATTTTAAGAGGATTTTAAGAGTCAGACAACGATTAATATTTCAGAGCATGTGATAATTACATGAAATTGAAACCTAAAAATAAGGTTTCATTAGCACACAGCCATATCCAATCTTTTACTCCTTGTCTTTGGGGGCTTTTTAAAATTCTTTTTAATTGACAAATAAAATGATTAAATATTTAAAGTACAGAATGTGATGATTTCACGTATGAATACATTATAAGAGGATTCTTCCTGCCGTCTAGAGTAACAGCAGCAAAGTTGAGAAGAAAAAAGATCATCAGCTTCAAAAAATGAAAAATACTGACTTTCTGGCCCCTTACGCAAAAGTCCGCTGACCCCTGATTTGTTCCTTCTTAATCAGATTCTTAATTTTCCTTTATCCATCTTTGCCAACAATTCCATAAACGAAAAGGCTGAAGGGTAGACTCAGGAGATGCAGGTCTGAGATGGGAACACTGNCCCCTTACGCAAAAGTCCGCTGACCCCTGATTTGTTCCTTCTTAATCAGATTCTTAATTTTCCTTTATCCATCTTTGCCAACAATTCCATAAACGAAAAGGCTGAAGGGTAGACTCAGGAGATGCAGGTCTGAGATGGGAACACTGCAAAGTAATAGTTTCCAAAGAAGACAGTCAAGCAAACTCGTGAACCACGCTCACTCACCTTCTAAGGAAAACTGATTTCCAGTGGAAGCCAGAAAGGGAAATATTAAATTATAAATTTTTCTGAGAAAGAAAAAAGTATGGACTAAAAGGGACTTCTTTCTTATACCCTCACCTGTTCTAGGAGTGTTTTTTAATCTCTTCCATCCAGGTATATACTCATGAAACCTCAGGAAGAGCCACGGTCAAATGTAAAATTTTTAAAAAACATAAAAATGTTCCTTGGATTTGTTGTATGTTTTTCAAGCCCAGTATCTAGAGGGTTGTTTGGATTTTTCTTTCGGTCTGAATCATTGACATCACTCTTCTAAAAGAATATGATCTCCTGCTTTCCTTAATTCAATACATCCTCTGGAGGAACCACACATGACAAGACAAGCTCTTTATCGTCAAGCTGATTCACATAAGAAATACACAGTGTGCGTGTGATTTTTTAAAAACTAATTAGTTTACTTGTTTTGGCTGTGCTGGGTCTTTGTTGCTGTGCGCGGGCTTGCTCTAGCCGCGAGCTTGCTCTGTGCGCGGGCTTGCTCTGTGCGCGGGCTTGTCTGTGCGCGGGCTTGCTCTGTGCGTGGGCTTGCTCTAGCCTCGGGCTTGCTCTAGCTGTGACGGTGGCTTCTCCTGCTGCCGAGCAGGGGCTCCAGGGCGCTCCGCTGCAGCAGTGGCGGCACTCGGGTTTAGTTGCTCCGCAGCCTGTGGGATCTTCCCAATCCAGGGATCGAACTCAGGTCTCCTGCACTGGTGGGGGGACTCTTAGCCACCGTAGCGCCAGGTAAGTCCCACGTGTGCTTTATACACTGTTTTCCATAGAGTGTGTTGCTTGTGCAAACTCCTCGAGCTCTGAATTGCATGAGAAGGAAACAATTCCTACCATAACCTCCACGAGTCCGCATTTACACAGTTTACCTCGTGGACAAGGATGTAGTGGCCGGAGGCTCTCGTGGGTGACAGGTTGATAAGAACACCCACATACACGGGAGCAGTTACCAGCAGATCCAGTCTCGAGTTTCCAGTTCAGCCCAGGAAAATCAGATGGAGTCCTCATTTNCATTTATTAGATATATTTCATGTTTCATTGTATCAATGTTATTATACCTTTTGGAGACTTTTCCTTATAGTTATCCTATTTCATTACTGTAACTTACATAGCTTATAACTGCCAATTTATTAAGACCATTCGCTAATGGTTAAATCCTCCCTACGCTCTTCCTCTTTCTTTAAAAAGTCAGTGTCTAACATCTATAGAACTTACATAAACAATATAAATCAAGATTGATTTTTACTCAGTATCTTTATGTCTACAATAAATTTCTGTTGAAATAAATCAAATGTTGAATGATTCCATTAATAATAGATTCATAAAGTATTCAAGACAGAAGGAAGAGAGATTTCAGCTCAAAGAATGTTTAAGAATAGAGAGCTCTTCAAAGGTGGGAGCAGTAGGTTTGAAAAGTGGAAGAGGCCCCCAAAGTGGGCTGAAGCTCCCCTGGGAAAGAGGCGTCCCTCTTAGATGAGAGACTGACCATTGCCCATGTTTTGTTGGACTTGTTATGTGCAATGCTAAGAATCTACAAGTCTATGATAGTTGCCATCTTGAGAATTATTCCACAATGGGATCCAATTGAAATAACGTAGATTTTGAATCCTGGGAGCCACATGGTGGGTGGGTAGGCTTAAGGAAGCGGAAATAGTTTCATATGGCCTTGAAAGTGACATTGGTGACCAGTTAGAATTTTGCTTTATTTTATTGTTACTCTAACATTAGGGATTTTCTGTCTCTTTTTGAAGGATTTTACTTATACAACATATATGAATATTTCTAAATGAAAATTTAAAAGGTACGTTAGTAGTGCAGACTTATGTGGGTTGAAAGTGAGTCTTCCTTATCCCACCCTTGGCATTCTTCTGCAACATTCTAAAAATTCTTGTGGATATGAGATTCTTCAAAATATTGCACTGATTTTGTCCAAACCCCCTTAATCAACAATGTATTAGCTATCAGTTATGTGTAGTAATTATGCTAGTCTAAGACCCAGCCCTATAATTAAGAGGTTTTCATTCTGAGGGATAGAAAACAGGTAGAAGACTTTGGCATTTTCACTTCTCTTCTATTCTCTTCCTCATATTTCCTTTCCTCTTTTTCCCACTGACAAACTGAATGAGGAAATTAAAACTCAAGAGTCAACGGGTAGTTTCAGTTCAGTTAAGTTCAGTTGCTCAGTCATGTCTGACTCTTTGCGACGCCATGGACTGCAGCACAACAGGCTTCCCTGTCCATCACCAACTCCCAGAGCTTACTCAAACTCATGTCCACTGAGTCAGTGATGCCATNCCCGGACCTCGGCGCAGGGCGACCGCGGCACACAGCCCGACCCTCAGTGAAGGGCGACCGCAGCACACAGCATGGAACTCGATACAAGGCTACCGCGGAACACAGCCCGGAATTCGGTTCAAGGTTACTGAGGCACACAGGGTGGACCGCATCGCAGGGCACCCGCGGCACACTGCGTGGACTTCAGTGCAGGGGACCGTGGCACTCAGCACGGATCTCGGCAAAGGGCGACCGCAGCACACAGCCCGAAACTCAGTGAAAGGCGATGTCACACAGCCTGGAACTCGTTGCTAGCCGACCACGGAACACAGTCCGCACCTCGGAGCAGGGTGAATGTGATATTCAGGCTGGACCTCAGCACAGGGCGACAGCGACACATAGGCCAGACCTCAGCACAGGGTGACCGTGGCACACAGGCCAGACTTTGGTGCAGGGTGACCGTGGCACACAGGCTGGACCTTGGTGCAGGGCGTCTGCGGAACACAGGCCAGACTTCGGCTCAGGGCGACTGCGGCTCACAGTCCGGACCTCAGCACAGGGNCCCGTGGCCTCCCCACTGGTTATTTTGTTTCTGGTTATTTTCAGAGCCCATCAGGAACCCCCTCCTGGTCTCCGTGGAAGGAGTCACCTTCAGCTGTATGCAAATGCAGTTAGGTGAACCCTGCATAACAGAGGCTTTGCTGTGTGCCCAGATTTTATCAGCACCAGTTTATGACTTTGCATCACTCATGTGACAAAACTAATTTGAGCTGAAGTGTTCATGGAAAGGAGTGACTTCACCTGTCTCCCTCCGCCTCTGTGAATTCTTCCCAAGAGCTCTGATGTCCTGGCTTCCCAGGTAGCACGAGAACCCGCCTGATGATGCAGGAGCTATAACAGATGCAGGTTCTATCTCTGGGTCGGGAAGATCCGCTGGAGGAGGGCATAGCAAGCCACTCCAGTATTCTTGCCCATGGGAGAATCCCCGTGGACAGAGGAGCCCAGCAGGCTAAAGTCCGTAGAGTCGCAAAGAGTTGGACACGACTGAAGCGATTTATCATGCATGCACGCACTGGCATCCTGAATGACTATCGGTTCAGAGGGGACACAGAGGCCAGGACCCCTCATGTCATTCAAGGCTGGGGGTGGGGGATTCATGATCAAGGAAAGTCAAGCAGGAAGAACTGACCGAGGGAGCAGCCAGCCCTTCTAAAGAGATGCCGTCCCACGAGGGAAAGAAAGAACCGGAGCCAACACACAATGGACAACTATCCGTCTCTGAAGGACAGGAGTCGGCATCCTGGAGGGCGAGGGGACAAGTGGGGAGAGCCTGGCGGAGCTCCAGGAGCACGGGACGCCCAGCGGGTGACAGGCACCTGGGGCCAGGACGGCATTCGCAAGGCCATCGCCCAGCTCCAGTGGGAAAAGCTGGCAGATTTCAGTGGGCTGGATTGGGGTGGTGGGGAGGGAATTTCAAGGAGGGAATGAATGTATACCTGTGGCTGATTCATGTTGACGTATGGCAGAAACCCACACAACACTGTAAAACAATTATCCTCCAATTAAAAATAAATAACTTCTTTTTAAAGTGAGTGGGCCGGGATCAGCCTATCACGTAGCAGAACACGATTGGGAGGCAAAGGAGATAAGAATCTAGTCCTTCCCTTACAGCTCCATTGGTAAAGACTCTGCCTGCAATGCAGGAGACCCAGGTTCAATACCTGGGTCGGGAAGATCCCCTGGAGAAGGAAATGGCTAACCACTGCAGTATTTTTGCCTGGACAATCCCATGGGCAGAGGAGCCTGGTGGACTACAGTCCATGGGGTCACAAGAGTCGGACACGACTGAGCAAGTAAACCACCACCAGTCCTTCCGGCTGGGGCAGTGCAGCTGGTGAGGGACCGGAATAGGAAGAGGAAAGCTTAACATATCATTTCAGGCCTTCCTGGGGTTCCCATTCAGGCCGGGAACACAATGCGGAGGGCCCCAGCAAGCAGGTATAATTATTCCAGCTCACAGCAGGTAAGTAAGTTGGAACAGCTGATGTACTTCTTGCCTGATAAACAATATCCAAGGACTCAAAAGCTGGAGGGGCCAGAGGCAAGGAGCTTTCTGCTGGGCATCACATTTTAAATGGGATAAAAACCCAATTCACAGGAAAGCAGCAGATCAAAGCGGTGGACTGAACGAGGTACGATTCTCTCCCCTCGCCCTTGCCCCACATACTTAGAAATGACTTAGAAAGGAAAAACACGTTTCAAAACAAACCAAATTCCTTACACCTGCGACATGAGAAAGAAACACAGCTTCAGGGACGAAGCCTCTCCTCTTTTTAGATTGTTTGTTACATCGGCTCACTCTGATTATCCTGATGTAAAACAAGTAACTTGAGAGAGGATTCTTGAAATTCAAAAACGCAGTAAAATCTAAAGTACTTAGCACTATTTTAGTAACCGGATGGCAAGAGGTAAAACAACTGATATTCAAGACTAGAAGATGAGTCAGCATTATCTCGTGGCAAGACACTTGGTAAAATTCTTAGCTTTTATTTTTTGGAAGTCAGGTCACAAGCCAGAGGATCTTGTAGTTCTGAAGATGAAGATGAACGGAGAGCGTTAATGGAGAGTCCTGGCAATAGCTTCACTTTGAAAGCAATTACAAGAAAGAGATGAGTTCAGAAAAGGAGGGGCCGGTGTCCTCACTGAAATCGTTGGAAAGAGAGTCCAGAAATCCCCAGCCTTGCATGACTGGAATGGAAAGACCTTGGCATGCTGAACACTGCTTGGATGAAGGTGACCCGACTCGTATCAGATTGCTCATCAGCAAAAAGCAGAACTTTCTGGTGCTAAATCACTGAAATGTTGGAGTATTTATTACAGCAGCTAGCATGAATTACCCCCAAGATAATTTTCTATGTACTGTTGCAAGCAATTAGAAAGTCTAATAGTGGAGAAAAGATCCCAGTCACAATAACAATAAGGGGGGGGGGAGGCGGAGAGAAACCCTAGATATGCCTCTAACGAGAAATATGCAAAAGCAGGACTTCCCTGGTGGTGCAGTGAATAGGAATCTGCCTGCCAATGCAAGGGACACAGGCTCAATCCTGGACTCAGGAAGATTCCATGTGCCTGGGGTGGGAGGGATCCTCAAATGCCATTTAAGGGGGCAAATGCCAATGTCTATGCTTTATTACAAAGCCTCTGCATAGTTTTTTTTTTTATTATTATTATACAGAGAATTTTTACATGCATTTATTCTTTAGTAAACTTTCTGTTTTAGAACAGCAAAACAGGTGGGAAGGGTTTTGAGTTTCTGTTGCCTCCCCTCATCCCCACACATTCACAGGCTTCCGCACTCTCAACATCCCCACCAGAAGGCACATTTGTTCCAACTGATGGACCCACCCTCACACCACATAATCACCCAAAGTCCCAGGTGTGAATCAAAGTTCACTCTTGTGTTGTACATGCCACGAAGAAGTTACGTGAAAGCTGCCCTGCTGTGTTCTGCTCTTTGCCACCACATGGACTGTAGTCTGCTAGGCTCCTCTGCCCTGGGGATTCTCCAGACAAGAATGCCAGAGTGAGTTGCCATTTCCTCCTGCTGGGGATCTTCCTGAAAAGAAAAGTGAAAGTGAAGTCGCTCAGTCATGTCCGACTCCATGCACTGTAGCCCACCAGTCTTCTCCATCCATGGGGTTTTCCAGGCAAGAATACTGCAGTGGGTTGCCATTCCTTCTCCAGGGGATCTTCCCGACCCAGGGATTGAACACAGGTCTCCCGCATTGCAGGCAGACGCTTTACCATCTGAGCCACCAGGGAAGTAGTAAGTCCTAAAACGAGGGTAGGTCATCCAACCTCACTTTTCAAACTTCTAGTCACGAGACCTTTGAAACACCAGCATCTTCTCGGCACCCTCCCTGCAAACGTTACGATGCTTTCAGATCGCCGTGCAACGCACTCGGTCCTCTTCACTCTGTATCGCTGGCCGAGCGGCTGCTTAGGTCCAGACCCTGTGTTCTCCACCGTCGGGAGGCTGAGCCAGCGCGTGTCTGAGGAGTACAGTCTCGTTTTCTCTGCCCAGCAGCCGTTTTCCGGACCCCTTACCTCTCAGTGTGCCACGCTGTCTGCATCAGCCAGCCTCTTCGCTCCAATCCCGCCTCACGGACCTGGTCATGGCACTCACACCCGCCTCTGGGGCACTCTCAGTGTAGAGCGATAGCAAACCCGAGACCTCTCCCGAAAGCTGCTCTTGGGCCCCTGCACACCGACGGCGTCTGCCTGTCCGTCCTGCACGTCGCAGCAAGCACAGCCGTGCAGCCAGCTCCCCGGGCTGACGACAGGGTCGAAGCGGAAGCTGGGGAAAAGCCTGCGGCTGTGTTCCGTTTCCAAACCCCCTCACGCTTGACATGATTTGAACCTTTCCAGCACGTCCTGCTGCTTGTTTCCCTCAGGGCACAGAACAGTCTGAATCTTAACGAGATGCCCCAAGGAGATGGAAACGAAAACTCTCAGTAATAACCCTGCACCTCTAGAACCCAGGTGAATAGATAACGCTTCACCTCTGTAGTTCTCTTCAAAACCTTCTAAAGGAGAGCTCTTACCCAGGAACACAGTTTTAATGCTCCCCACTGGTGGCTCCGATGGTAAAGAATCCGCCTGCAATGAGGGAGACCTGGGTTCGATCCCTGGATTGGGAAGATCCCCGGGAGGAGGGCATGGCAACCCACTCCAGTGTTCCTGCCTGGAGAACTCCACGGGCAGAGGAGCCTGGCGGGCCACAGTCCATGGGGTCACAAACAGTAGGACACAGCTGAGAGACTAAGCTCAGCACAGCACTGTTTGAAAGAAGCAAACTTGCGTTGAAATAAACACACACGTACATCACACAAGAGCATGGATCCTAGTTAATGTCAAGATGTTTCAAAGGAACTTTTCAAAAAAAAATTTATAGCACATGAATATTTGGCAATCTTTACCTAAACATTAGTTAGCACCCACGATGCGAAGGGGTTCCCTCGTGGCTCAGATGGCAAAGAATCTGCCTGTAATGCAGAAGACCTGGGTTCCATCCCTAGGTCAAGAAGATCCACTGGAGAAGGGACTGGCTAACCATTCCAGTATTCTTGCCTGGAAAATTCCATGGACAAAGGAGCCTGGTGGGCTCTGCTCCGTGGGGTCGCAAAAAGTTGGACGTGACTGAGCAACTCACACAATGTTTGCATAATGAGCAAGAAAATTTTCCAAAGTTTCATTGACAAAAGCTGCCTCTGGGAAGTCACCCAACAATGAGTTCCTATTATATTATGGCTTTGGAGAGTCTGCTGAGTTCATAAACTTAATATCAAAGTGAATCAGGTTTGTCCTATGTGTATATGGTTTCACTTCTTAAATAAATCTACTTCTAAAATGTTGATACAAAGAAGTTATTATCCATTTATTGAATGAAGTAGGAAGGTTTCCACTCAAAGAAATTCTGATGCAAATTATTTCCTAAATCATACAGTCATTCCCTGATTTGTGTTTTGATATGTATTTTTGCAAATACTTTGGGGTTTTATTGGGACAGGAAATATCTTACTTTAGAGGAGAATTTAAGCTGTATACTCTAAAGCTTAAAACGGCTATGTAAAAAAATTATTTCCGGACCGTAAAAATGACAACCACGTAAGATACTCAGGTTCTCTCTATTCAAACAGGGCAGTCCTATAGTCACTCTGACCTATCTTGAGGTGCTCAACAGCTAAGCTGTACTAGGGTGATGGCGCCCTCTCGAGGCTGTTAAAGAGAACTGTCTAAGTGAATTCAACATCTCCAGGATCTTTAGAAGCATCATGAATTGTGACTGGAACAATAAATTAGACAAAGATTTTGTTTCCTCTTCTGTTACTGCTTAAACACAAAGTACTTCCACCTAAAGGAATCATTTTATCACACTTTCATACTCTAGGGAGAATAATTTTTCCTTTCATCTCTACTTATGAATGAAAATATGAAAATGACTCATTATGCTTGGCATCTGCACTGAGGAAAAAAAAATTAGAAAATCATTAGACACTTTTCTAATATGTTAGAAATTTTCAAATAGGTTAGACATTTGAAACGAAATCACACAACATCAGTAACTGCTAGCTCTAGATTCTCCCCTAAGACACTCCTTCCCAGAAACTTCACAAATTACATTCTGTAAGTAACAGCATTTTGACTTTGTAAATGGTTATTAAATCACTGACCACCCCTTTTGTTTATGCACTATTTCATTTATTAGTTATTGCAGAAAATGTCTTATTTTCTAACATTTGAATGCTTCATATGTTAGCCAGAATTGAGTAGGTTATCCTGTCATAATAAGCTAACCTAGAAATCTCATGGACTTTATATGCAAAGGTTCGTTTGCCTCCCTCACAAAGCCTTCTGTGATTTTTGCCACTTTCCATGGACTCTTATTCTGAACAGTAACTCCAAGATCCAGGCAAAGTGCTTCTTAGAGCTACATCATCTGGGTACCATGGTTTCCAGTTCAATCCACCAGTGAAGAGAAGTGTAGACTCATACACCCTCCCTCAAGTGGCCTAAAGGTCTAGAAGTGATCCTTTATAATTCTGGCCCATTGCCCCAACCTTGTCTTGTGGACCCACCTAGCCCGAAGGGGCTGGAAAATGTGGATATCATAAAGATAATCACAGAACAGTAAATGTCTCTGCCACACATTTCAAAATTTTTTGAGCTTGATATTTTTGAGTGGCAAGTGGATCTAACCCAGAATTTCAACCCACTTGTACCACGACCCATGAGAAAATGCAACCTTAATCACTTATAAACTTCTGTGTTCCTTGAATAAATACAGAAACAGAGAGGGAAAGGCAGCTTCCTTGGAAATGAAATGTAAAGCTAGCTTGTAATGCAGAAAAGTAATGCTAGCTTGGTACCGCTTCTCAGATAAAGAGATCATTCTGGACATGTGAAGCCAGGGGCAACCAAGAGGAAAAGTAACAGGCAGTGACAATCCAGAGGATGGGGACGCAACAGTGCTTCCTGAACTGCAAACAGTGTAACAGACTCAGGAACAGAGAGGAGCGAAAAGCCAAGAGTCGGAGGGCGCAGCCATTTCCAGGCTCAGTGGAGAAACAGCACCTCCCAGTGATGCTTCCTCAGAAAACCTGCCGTTCCCTCAGAAACACCGGAGCTCCGATCTTGGCTTCATTGCAGTGGTTGAACTCATCCATTTCTGGGGATTTTGAATCGCTTCCAGAAGAACCAGTGACCCATGATCTTACGTAACTGTCCATCAGAGATGCTTTTCCATGTAACTTTCGGAGCTAATCGGTGCCACTAAACAAAAGCTGCTGTGAAACCACGTGAGAGTCTGTGCTGTCGAGATACTCCACAGGGGAGCCAGCAAAGCAGGGCAGAGGATGGAAGGAAGGTGATGGGTGAGAGCAGAAAGCACAGTCTGTGAGGACGGCTCAGAAGAAAACTGCCCATGTCCAGAGCTGCCTGGTGTCGAGTGAAAGTTAGTCGCTCAGTCGTGTTTCATTCTTGAGACCCTGTGGACTCCAGCCTCTGTCCATGGGATTCTCCAGGCACGAATACTGGAGTGGGTAGCCATTCTTGACCCAGGGACAGAACCCAGCTCTCCTGCATTGCAGGTGGATTCTTTACCATCTGAGCCTCCAGGGAAGCCCCTCAAACGGTGAGCAAATGTTTAAGTGTAAAGGCGTGAGCATGAAGTTTTGTCTGCTGGGGGTTTACATGAGACATGAAGTGACTTCTTATTTCCTTCTTTCTTGCAGCTTCTGTAGACATGCACACACGCGCGCGCGCGCGCGCACACACACACACACACACACTACTCGGGAGAGTGGGCATGTATTTGGAAATAAAAAACTGAATTTCACTTCCTGTCTGGTGATTCCTGAGTGCAGGATCTACCAGTATATCCAGCCAGGGCAGGGGAAGGTTGGCAAGGAGTAGGGGAGAGGAGGAAGTAAGGGGGATGTAAATATGGATGAGGTTAACTTTGGCCCAAGGTCGTGGGAAGAACACAGAGAGATGGAAAAATTGGGTCAGGTTCCCGGCACTTCCAGAAGCAGGAAAACTAGGGGAGAGTCCTTTCATCAGAGGCTGCCTCCTGCTGGGGAAGTGGCTGTACCCCCCGGGGGCTCATTCAAGCCAGGCAGCTATGAGGGACCACCTAGATTCCCAGCAAACAGGGCTAGCCCCTGGAAATGAAAAGGAAAAAAGGAGCCACGTATTAAGCATAATTGCAGTCATATCAGTGGACAAAGCCCTCCACTCAAAAGGCGGAGAGGATCAGAATGATAAGCTGGGTCCAACTCTGAACTGTCCACAGGAGACACCAGTTAGACTTATTAAAGATGCAGATCAAAAGTAAAGAGAGGATCGTATATATGCCATGAAAACAATAACCGAAAAAGAGCTCGAGAGGTTACGGTAATATGAGACAAAATAGACTTTAAGATGAGATGTATTAGAGGAGCCAAAGGAGAGTGTTTCATAAAGAGGTCAACTCATTAGAAAGACGCAGCCATCAACCACCAAGCCCCCAAATACTCGAAGCAAAAACTGTCACAGCTGAAAGGATAAATAGACAGTTCTATGGTTATAATTGGACACTTCAATACTTCTTTCAACAACTAATAAAAAAATTTTTAACAAAAATTCAGCAAATCACAGAATTGAATACCACCATTGACCAACTTGACTTACCATTAATAAGACAGAATAGAATAAATAGAAAGCAGAATGCATATCCTTTTGAAAAACATATGATTTCGCTTCAAGGATAGACTATAATCTAGGTAATGAATTAACTTCAGTAATTTAAAAAGATTGAAACTATACAAAACTTTTTCTATAAACACAATGAAATTAGAAATTAACACAGAAAAAATGTGGGAAGTCCCCAAAGTTTTAGAAATTAAACAACAAATACTAGGTCTCCAGTAGGCCAAAGAAAAAAATCATGGAGGAAAATGAAAATATCTTAAACTGAATGAAAATGATAGATATAAAACTCCTTAACAAAAAAGTTACAAACAGAATACAGCAACACAGAAAAGGAATCATATACTATGACCAAGTGGGGCTTATTTCATGAATGCAAGAACAGTCTACCATTTCAAAATCACTTCATGTGCTAATAACAAACCTTATTAAGAGAACAAAGAACAAAAACATGGTCATCTCAATTCATGCTGAGAAAAAAATAATGTTAGAAAAAATTTAACACCATCCATGGGACAAACTCTAAAAACTAGAACTGTAAGGGAACTTCCTCAACTCGGTAATGAGAACCTACAAAAGCCTACAGTTGACATGGTAGATACAGATACTTAATTGTGAAAGACTGAATGTTTCTCCCATAAGCTCAAGAATGAGGCAACAAGATCTGCTCTCACCATTTACCTTCAATATTGTTCTGCATATTCCAGCTAGTCCTGAAAGGCAAGAAAAAAAAGAAATTAAATGCAGTCATATTGGGGAAAAAGGAAAACTGTCTTTATTCTCAAGACAAGTTGATCTTTTGTACAGGCAATTCCAAGAAATCTAAAAAATCAGAAAATTACTAGATCTCATAAGCGAGTTTAACAAGGTCACAGAACATAAGACCAATACATACAAATCAACTGTGTTTCTATATACAAACAATAAAAAGTGAAATTAAGAAAACAATTCCTCTAGTAAATTCTCCTAGCTAATTCAATAGCATCAAAAAGAAGAAGATATTTAGGAGTAAATTTAAAAACAGGAGCAGAAGAACTGTACATTGAGAACTACAAAACACTGTGGACAGAAATCAAAGATCTAAGGATACGCAAAAATATATCCTGTTCATGGATTGAAAGGCTTAATACTGTGAATATGGCAGAGGAACCAGAGATCAAATGGCCAACATCTGTTGGATCTTCAAAAAAGCAAGAGAGTTCCAGAAAAACATCTACTTCTGTTTTATTGACTACAGCAAAGCCTCTGACTGTGGATCACAACAAACTGTGGAAAATTCTTCAATAGATGGGAATACCAGACCACCTTACCTGCCTCCTGAGAAACCTGTATGCACGTCAAGAAGCAACAGTTAGAACTGGACATGGAACAACAGACTGGTTCCAAATCAGGAAAGGAGTACGTCAAGGCTGTATATTGTCGCCCTGCTTATTTAACTTCTATGCAGAGTACATCATGAGAAATGCTGAACTGGATGAAGCACAAGCTGGAATCGAGATTGCCGGGAGAAATATCAATGACCTCAGATATGTAGATGACACCACCCTTATGGCAGAAAGGGAAGAGGAACTAAAGAGCCTATTGATGAATGTGAAAGAGGAGAATGAAAAAGCTGGCTTAAAACCCAACCTTCAAAAAACTAAGATCATGGCATCTGATCCCATCACTTCATGGCAAATAGATGGAGAAACAATGGAAACAGTGACAGTCTTTCTTTTCTTGAGCTCCAAAATCACTGCAGATGGTGACTGCAGCCATGAAATTAAAAGATGCTTACTCCTTGGAAGAAAATCTATGACCAACCTAGACAGCATATTAAAAAGAAGAGAGAACTGATGGTAATATTTCCCAAAATAACGTACAAGTACAAAGCTACTCCTATAAAAATTTCATCAGAATTTTTTCAGAACAAGAAGAAAAGATGATAAAAATTCTTGGTAACTT
>SJYV01020460.1:0-11280 GCA_006410875.1 Neotragus pygmaeus | reverse complement strand
GGCAAACCCAATAGAGTATTGTAAAGTCAAATTTAAAAATAAATAAATAAATAAATTTAAAAAAAAAAAAAAAAAAAAAGAGGAGCCAAAGGCCAGAGCGCTCTTCTCTTCACGTCTTCCGGGCGGCATGCCCTCACGCCTCGAGAATGTATTGTCCTGCTATTTTCTAAATAAAATTGAGCTGTAACATGGAACTGTAACACTGATGTCTAAGAGTTATAACACGGTCTATTTGAGACTCAAGAGCTATAACACGGTCTGTCCAAGACCTGAGAGCTATAACACGGTCTGTCTGAGAGCTGTGACATGTCAAGGGCTTTAATGTCCGTCACTTAAAATTTTTGTTGAGATGAGGCAGAAGCAAGGAGATTACACTCCCCAGACAGTAGCATGCATTTATAAAGTTCAGTGGACTTTAAAGATTGAATACATTAAATTTTCATCATTTATTGTATAATATTTAAAGTTATAATTTGAAAACAAAAATTAAGTTTATGCACAGATTAAAGAAAACAAGAAATGTCATCATATATTTTTACAATACATGGTATTATATATATAATTTATAATTTAGGATCTTTTATTAAAATATAAGTATTTATTTTTCAATATATATGCTCATAATAGTGTCTCCCTAATGAGAGTCAATTCATAGGCAGGTTAATAAGAAGCCCAGGGTGTCTGAGGAGGACAGAGGGATCTGAGGTTTTCAAGGAGGAGATAGGGGTTTCGAAATCTCAAGGTGGAGGAAAGGACAAACATTTTTTCTTTTTTTCCTCTCTCTACATTCCTCAGTCTTAGTCACATAAAGCATTTTTTTTTTAATTTTATTTTTCTCCCTTAAGCCTGGAATGGATGATACACAACAAACAATTTAGTTTAAATTCTGTACTAAGGATTATATAACAACAATGTATCCTGCTCGAAGACAGTTTCTCTTTCTTGAAAACCTTCTGACTAATCCTGGTATCTTAGAATGTATATTATGGGAGTGAGTCTGGGTAAGACCTTTCCATTGTTAAGTTTTGATCCTGTTACCTTAAAATGCAAATTGTGGGAGTGGGTCTGGTAAAATTTTTACCACTTTGAGACATTCTTCTGATTTATTATAATAGCTAATTTAAAAAGTATAGAACTCCCTTGCTTAGGCTAGCAGGGAGGGCACTCTCTGTCCCCCTTCTGATGTCTTTGTCAGAAGCTTTCTCTGTCCCTTTTTCATACTTTAATAAAACTCTGCTACACAGAAGCTCTTGAGTGATCAATCCTGATCCCAGTTCCTGAAGTTAAATCTTCTTCAGAGATCATGAATCCAACATTGTTCACCATAAGCTATCACTAACCAAGTAAATGAAACGTATGTATCATTTGAACCCCAGGTTCCTTTCTGCTAAACAATCATTATGCTTCCTGGCCTGCATACAGGTATCAATTTATTACATATATCACAATAAGATATGCATTCTTATGAACATCATATTTCCTCTTTAACAATATCTTAAGTAATTTTTTACATAAGCACATAGCTCATTCTTCCATCATATGAGTAATAGTCCTCTAAGTTGAGTCCTTTTAATTTATTTATACCAGCCCTATTCACTGCTCAAAGTAATTTGGTATTGCAAAAAATGCTGTAACAAACAAAATGCATAGTTTGATGTTTAAAAAATTTATCATACAATTCAAATGCTTAGTTTTATATTCTCAAATAAATAAATAACCTCTGTGAAACAGGTATCAAGAGCTAAGAAAACAAGACAGATAAACCAGGAATAAAAAAGTAAGAAAAAGTAAAGAGAAGCCCCATTTTGGAATTCAATGCTAGAAGTGTACCTATTAAATCTCCCAGGGGGAACTTAAAAGACGAATTATAGAACCCCTGTATCTGAAATGTTAACCAATTTCCATATTAAATAGTTAACATATTTAAGTCATAAGTAAAACCCTATAGAAAAAATTCTGTAAAAAACAAGCCTTAACTCAACAGTTCAGAAGATTTTACTAAGAAGGGGTTGATAGATATAATTAAATTCAATGCAATATTTCAAATAGGAATAGTTAACAGTACAATTCAGGGAACTAAAATGGACTGGAATGGGTGAATTTAACTCAGATGACCATTATATCTACTACTGCAGGCNCCATCTGCAGTGATTTTGGAGCTCCAAAAAATAAAGTCTGCCACTGTTTCCACTGTTTCCCCATCTATTTGCCATGAATTGATGTATATAGCCACCCTGTTTTTTTAACTTATATACCGAGTACATCATGAGAAATGCTGGACTGGATGAAGCACAAGCTGGAATCAATATTGCTGGGAGAGATAACAATAACATCAGTAATGCAGATGACACCACCCTTATGGCAGAAAGCTAAGAAGAACTAAAGAGTTTCTTAATGAAATTGAATGGAGAGAGTGGAAAAGTTGCCTTAAAATTCATATTTATATAAAATCAAATAGATAAATTTAAAAATAAAAAAAAATTAGTGTGACAGTATAACACAGAAACTATACTCTTAAGCAATCATCCCAAAGAAATGAAAATTCATTTTCATACATGAAATTACAAACGGATATATTAGCAGTTTTATTAAAATAGCCCCAAATTGGTAAATACTCAGACGTCCTTCAGTTGGTGAATGGTACATCTATACCACGGAATGCTATTCAACTATATTTATGAGCAAACTATTGATATAACAACTTAAACTATCTTAAGTTAACATGTTGAATAAAAAGTCCTAGTTTGTGATCTTCCCAAAGTCCCTGACTATGTACACACTGCTTTATACAAAATGGATATAGAGACCTATTGTGTAGCACATATAACTCTGCTTAGTGTTATGTGCCAGCCTGATGGGAAGAGAGTTTGGGGGAGAATGGATATATGTATCTGTATGGCTGAGTTTCTTCATTGTTCACCTGAAGTTATCACAACATTGTTAATTGGCTATAACCCAATACATAATGTTATTGGTGTTAAAAAATTCAGATTTTAAAAAAATTTAGAAAGGTTTATTTCAAAATGATGTATATTATATTATTCCATTTTCATAAACTCATTAACACTTAAAATGATAGAGAAGATATTGGCTGATAATAATCAGGCATAGAGGCTAAAAGGATGAGTGTGACTGAAAGGGTTAATAAGAGGAAATTCTGTGATGATAGTACAGTTGAATATCTGGATTGTGGTTGTGGTTATACAAAGCTACCCCCATGATAAACTTTCAAAGAGCTATACAAATACATAAACAAACAGAAATGAGTACATGAATATATGCCATCACATATTCATGAACAAACTCTGGATCTTACCAAAGTCAATTTTTTGTTTTCAATATTGTATTATGGTTGAGAAAGACATTAGCATTGAAGGAGGCTGGGAGAAAGGTATATCACTCTTCCTTGTATATATTTTTTGGAACCTCCCATGAATCTATTGGCTTCATGGCATTCCCAGTGATTAAGAATCATCCAACCAGTGCAGGAGCTGAAAGCTTGATCCCTTGGTCAGGAAGATTCCCTGGAGAAGGAAATAGAAACCCACTCCAGTATTCCTGCCTGGAGGATCCCATGGACAGAGGAGCCTGGCAGGCTACAGTCTGTGGGCTGCGAAAAGAGTCAGACATGACTTAGTGAATAAACAACAACATAAATCCATAATTATTCTAAAACAAAACGCTGAAAAAAATCACCCTTTTCCTTCCTTTCATTTCCCTGGGGAAAAGAAAAAAAAATTAAATCCCCCAAACCCTAAAATTCTGTTTACAAGAATTTTTTTTTTTTAATGAAATACATTAAAAGAGTAGATATCAATTCCAGATGACTTATCTCATTTCCTTATTAGTGTCTGTTCTCCTGCCCAGTGGAGGCAGAAACATGACCTTTAACCCCCTGATCAGACTTGTAAGAAAGGAGGTTGAGACCATGATCTCAAGAAACTTGGCCCAGAACCTTGCAATCTGTTTAGCACCATTTGAGGGAGGAGACTACTTGGCCTGGGCAGGGTGGGGTAGGGTTGGGTTGATTGTCTCAAATCACATCAGTTTAATACTCCTGGGGGTTTGAAATTATGTCACAGAGACTCTAGTTGATCCATTTAGAGCGAATCTGTGATCATGGAGCTCTGGTTCACAGATGATCATAACACATGAAACTTGGAACAGCAAGTCTTTGGGAATGAGGGAACAGCAAGTCTTTGGGAAGGGAGGGTCAATAAGTAGAGATAATAAACTGCAAAAGACCAGAAATGAAGTCACTAATACTTTGGATTCTTCATAAATTTTAGGTATATTTTCTGCCCTTGGTTTCTGTGAGATAGGAGATGTCTCATCATTTTATAAATCCCTGCTTTCTTTTTCTTTTAACATAGTGAAATTTAGTGGTTTTTATTTCTCTCATGTAAACCATTTTTAAGACATGATAGAGCCAATTTTTTGTGTTAATCTGGCTTCAATTTAGAGGTTCTTCATGTTTTTCTTTAATTCAGTCACAAACAAGGGAAAATAGGTGTTAGAAAACCTTATCAACAGCGGTTAAAATTTCTTATGGGCATAGAGATTAGAATTTCAGTTCTAATAGAATTTTCACATTGTCTACACATTTTATTTCTGCCTGTGGTAACATTCCAGCAATTAGGAAATATCATTAATTGGCTGCCACACATTGCTCTGGGATTGTACAGGGGTTTTGGAGATTAAGTGATATGTTTATGGTTTTCCACTATCTGTCACAAAAGGTTTTAAAGCACTTTTTGTGCAGAGTTAATAATGGTTATATTTTTCTGACTCTTGTAAAATTATTTTCTTACAATTACAGAGTTATACAATTACAGTTTTGCTATAATATACATTTTAGTACCTCTAAATGTACTAAATATTCTAGAATGTAACTGAACTCAAAACTCATGTGGATCCCAGAGGGATTGTCAGTCATACCAATATTCAGAATAGGGTAAATGTTTTAAAAATGCACGTTTTTTCATTTAGCTTTCTACTTGGGAGAAGCAGATTCTACAGTATTTGCTAAGAAAACTCAAGAAGATTTAGCTTTAAGTATGCTTTATTTATTTATTTTTTGGTAGCACTGTTTCTAAATAGCAAACAAGTTAATATCCAACATAAGGCTGTTGCCTCACTATATATACATATACCTAATCCATGGACTAAAACTCAGCAAATAATATTTATAATGTAAAGAAATATATATTATATACATTTTATTTATATAAGCATATATATGTATACATGTATACATTGTGTATATATTAATATATGAAAGGTTATAATACAATACTAAACACACTTGCTTTGACATCAGTCAGAACTAGATTCAAGAGATGGCTCTGTTTCTTATTCATATTAAGCTACTTAATTATACTTTCACCTTCCTTATTGTTTTGCAGACTGTTTTGCAGACTGTTCATGAACACGGTTTAAAACACGAAACATTCATTTTCTCTGGAGTTCATGCACAGCTTAACTGAGTCTTTTTGTGTATGTTTCAATACACTGTGATCTCATCTGAGGCCTGAAGTTCTCTTTCAAGCTCCTGGGTAGCTGACAGAATTCCATTCTTTTGGTTGTAGGACAGAAGCCCTCTGCAATTGGAAGCTATCCATCATTCCCTGTCAGGTGACTGCCTCCACAACATGGCATTTCGTGTCTCTAGGACTGGTGAGAGTGGCTTAGTTATGTAGGTTTGGCCCACCTAGGATAATCTACTTTTTGATTCTCTCAAAACCAAAAGATATGGAATGCCGGCTACATCTGTGAAATTCCTTCACCCTTGCCATATAAAGGAGTGAAACTGCATCATATTTTTGCCCACACTCAAGGTTATAAAGAGAGTGCACATAGTGTTGTAAAGCAACTATACTCCAATTAAAAAAAGAGGGTATGAGTCATCGGGAATCATCTGTTCTGCCTAGCAAACACACTAATGCTTAATGTGTTTATCTGTAAAACCAAGTTAATAATTTGCCAACTTAATCACAATTATATAACAATAAGATAATTTGAAACTTTTAAAAAATATGATGTCTGTTTATTATGATTATTATAATAGGATTAGTAATAACAGTATTGGAAAAAAGGACTTACAAAATAAAGTAGAAAAAGATGAGTAAAGCAATATCAGTTCAGTCGCTCAGTCGTGTCCGACTCTTCGTGACCCCATGAATCGTACCACGCCAGGCCTCCCTGTTCGTCACCATCTCTCGGAGTTCACTCAGACTCGCGTCCATCGAGTCTGTGATGCCATCCATCCATCTCATCCTCGGTCGTCCCCTTCTCCTCCTGCCCCCAATCCCTCCCAGCATCAGAGTCTTTTCCAGTGAGTCAATTCTTCACATGAGGTGGCCAAAGTACTGGAGTTTAAGCTTTAGCATCATTCCTTCCAAAGAAACCCCAGGGTTGATCTCCTTCAGAATGGACTGGTTCAATCTCCTTGCAGTCCAACGGACTCTCAAGAGTCTTCTCGAACACCACAGTTCAAACGCATCAGTTCTTCAGTGCTCAGTCTTCTTCACCTGTCTCTTATACACATCTAGATGTGTATAAGAGACAGGAATTTGGCAATAAGGAGTTCATGATCTAAGCCACAGTCAGGTCACGCTCTTGTTTTTGCTTACTCTGCAGAGCTTCTCCATCTTTGGCTGCAAACAATATAATCAATCTGATTTCAGTGTTGATCATCTGGTGATGTCCATGTGTAGAGTCTTCTCTTGTGTTTTTGGAAGNCAGTTCTTCAGTGCTCAGTCTTCTTCACAGTCCAACTCTCACATCCATACATGACCACAGGAAAAACCATTTTATATACAGTGCCTAGCTCTGGTTGGAACAGAGCCGTACATAATTTTTATTTTTTGCTTTACTCTACAATTGTTTTAATATTATTACCTTCTTCTGCATTTTGTGCAATAACCTCTGCCACTTACAAAGTTTTTGATATATGTCAGGACTCTGTTATAAACTCTTCATAAATCAACTCATTTAGTCCTCATGTAATCCTATGAGTCAAGTACTATTAATATTGTTAGTTTACAGGTGAAGAAACAGAGACCCAGAGAGGTTAAATGATATGCTCAAGATCACCTAGACATTACTAAGCACAGTCAAAGTAGTCACTTAAACAGACTGACTTTTTGGTACTACTCCATCTTGCTTTTTATGAATATTCATTGTTTTGGTACTGATAACAGTGCAAGTAATATTGTTTAAGTAAAAGATAAAGCTATGGCAAAAGAAGGGCATATATATACTTTTTTCTTTTTGGCTGCACTGAGTTTTCATTGCTGCCTACGGGCTTTCTCTAGTTGTGGTAAGCAACTACTTTTTGTGGCAGTGCCTGAGCTTTGCTTGCCATGGCTTCCCTAGTTGCAGAGCACCAGCTTTAGGCATGCCGGCTTCAGTAGCTGTGAAGCAGGGGCTTAGCTGCTCTGCAGTATGTGGACTCTTCCCAGACCAGAAATAGAACCTGTGTCTTCTGCATTGGCAGGGATATTCCTATCCAACTGTACCACCAGGGAAGTTCAAGAAGGGCATCTAGAGTTTATTAAAAATTATAGCTTGGAGTTCCCTGAACCTTCTTCCACTTGCACTTTTTTCTTTTTTGGTAACATAGTCCTTTATAGTAGAGCTTCAAACAGTTGGTGAGCTTCTGCAGTGGACTGGGAACCTGCTGGAAACGGAACATATTGGAGGCGGAACACACCGGAGACGGAACACAGTGCAGACAGAGAGCGGGGCAAGCTATTCCAGGGAGGAAATCTGCACTTTCCCAACAGCTCAGTTCTTGAAAAGGCCTCATCTTTGTTCTGAATAGGTTTGCCTCCTCTCAAAAGGCTGTCCTTTTCTTTTTTTCTCTCCTTTGCAATATCATTTTTCACTGAACTCCCACATACATGTGTTTCAGCTGAAAAACCTGTTCCCCTACCGAATGGTTCCCACTCTATCAGACATGGGCACTGTCCAAATTTTTTGACTTCCTGCAGCGTTTCCGAGGTGGCTTTTGGAGTCTGTCTGACTCGGGCGGCATCTGCTGGCACATATTAGGACTCTTGCAAACAGGCAGGATTAACTGTCAGCTTTTTCGGTGCATATTTAGTGCATTAAGCCACAAAACAGCTTTGGAACTCTCCGAACTGAGGTTCAGTTCAGATGAATCCCCTTGACAACAGCTGCTCATCACTTGTTCATCTTTAGTCACTACTGTCAGAGTAAACCCTGCTTTTCCCTACAATTATTATTTTTTCCATGCTTTCTGTATTGTTTCTTTTCTGACCTTTCTTTTGTCCTTTGCTAGTGAACATAATAAAATAAAAATACCAAGGCCAAATGTCTCATTCTTCTTCCTGCACAGCATGCTCTGACTTAGAAATGTTTTTGGATTGAACTTGAACTATGTGTGGGTGTTGGAGTGGGTGGAGGCAGAGAAAGAGGAAAGACAGAGGTGGCTTTCTCCTTTTTCCTTTTTTTATCTTCTTGTTCTTCTGTTTGGACCATGGCATATTCAAAAAAGCAGACAGGGATATTCATTAATTTGTTCATTTATTCATTCATTCATCAGATATTTAGTGTGCTAGGCAGTGGAGTTAAAACAATGTGCAAAGTGTAAAAAAAAAAAAAGGCAAAAAAAGCACCAGAGTTATAATCAGAAGAATTTGCTTGCCTTTGGCATTTAAACTTAGCATCGTGAAGACTGGAAATCTGTTGAACATTCATCAGCTATTTCTCGATGATCTACTACCTTTAAGGAACAATACGGAGGTAACCTCAGTCTTTAGCAAGATTTTTGTCTAGGGAGCTATTTCATCTCTCTGATCCCTAGGTTAGGACACATTGAAGTTATACTTTATTTTCCTCCTACACCTTCATTATATTTCTTATTTTTCTTAATAAGCTACATTCAAGTGCATATCTGCATTTCCCAGCCCTCACCTACCTCCACCACCACCCCAGCCCCCTTGTGGAACTCATTTCACTCATACCCTTTACTCCTCCTCCTGATTATCTCTGTTCATTTTGTAACACCAAAGCTGATAGGCCAAGTAGAAATCAGAATAAAACAATCTGATGCCCACTGCACTGTAGAATATACAACCTCTAACTGCTCCTGCATTACCTTTATTTTTAATAAAAAGCACAAGAAACCTCAAGTTTTAGAATTTGAAGCACAGTAAAAATTTGAGTAGAAAATGTATAAGCAGCCAGAGGGAAAATAATTTTATTAATATAGACCGCTGATATACACATAGATGACTTGGGACAGAACATTTTTTTTTTGTGAGGAAGTATTAGAAGTCTTCTGTTTCCACGTTTCATTCAATCAGTCAGCAGAAGCATGGACTATGGTTAACTAAGGGAAGAGAGTATACTGATGCTAGTGAGAACAAAAGTGGCTTCAATTTATTGAGCACTTACTATCTGGGTGGATTAAAATGTTCTGTGCAGAGTTATATTACTGAATTATCGCACAATTCTGTATGATAGTCTTCACTTTACAGATTAGAAAACTGAGAATCAGAACGGTCAGGTGCATGTCTAAGAGCAAGAGAATGGTTACATGGTCCAGTGAGCTTTCAAAGCTAGGTGTCAACGTCTTTTCCTCAAAAAATAACACACATCTCAACTGTAACCTATCTGTCTGCCTTTCCCCTTTGTCAGTGTGTCTATCAACTATTCCACATAGTCCATAAACTCTCTTCATTGGCCTGAGGGTTGCAGGTAAGCTTGTCTCAGATCCGCGCTCCACAGCTTTTGTGTTACAAGCTCTCTATTCTTTATGTGTGTATTTCTTTTTCTTAATTGATTCTGGAGTTAGACTGGGTCTGACTTAAATTGTACTGGGTCTGTTGCAGGAAGGGGGACCCCTTCCAGAAACCTGAAACTGGGTTCTTGTCTAACACTCAGAAATGAATTGTCTGAGGAGACATATGTGCTGACAAAGCAAGAGATTTTACTGGGAAAGGGCACCTGGGCAGAGAGCAGTAAGGTAAGGGAACCCAGGAGAACAGCTCTACCACATAACTCACAGTCTCGGGTTTTATGGTGATGGGATTAGTTTCTGGGTTGTCTTCAGCCAATCATTCTGATGCCTTGTTCAGCCAAGATGGATGCCAGAGAGAAGGATTCTGGGAGGTGGTCAGACATGTGGTGTCTCNAACAGCTCTACCACATAACTCACAGTCTCGGGTTTTATGGTGATGGGATTAGTTTCTGGGTTGTCTTCAGCCAATCATTCTGATGCCTTGTTCAGCCAAGATGGATGCCAGAGAGAAGGATTCTGGGAGGTGGTCAGACATGTGGTGTCTCCTTTGACCTTTCCCTAACTCTTCCAGTTGGTGGAGGCTTATTAGTTTCCTGTTTCTTACCAGGATCTCCTGCCATAAAACAACTCATGCAAATGATTACTACGGTGCCTGGCCAAGGTGGGCGGTTTCAATCAGTGTGCTTCTCCTAACAAGTCCAGAGTGAGGTCTCAGGTTGGTGAAGTCCAAAGAGTTTTAGAGTTTGCATCTGGGACTCTCACACAATGTATGCACAAAAATTATAGGTACAGAATATGTGTTTGTCGGAACAAGTGTGTTAATCTTAGCAAAGAAATCTGGAATTACTGTGGCCACTTTGGAGAAATTGAGTCTAGATGAGCTTATCCATTAATGAGACATATAGAGAAACAGGAGTTTCGAACTTCTCCAAAACAATGGAATGTGTGCTATGATTGGTCAGCAGAAGACTAAATAAGTCAAAAATTTACCATAAGATTCCTTACAAAAAGCAAACAAAAACACTCTGAAAGTTGTCTTCATAAATATTAGTCAAAAAGCTTTAGTCATGTTACTGGAGAATCTTAACTTTTATTATCACCCCCAGAAACACAATTTGGGTTCAAATGTTCATTTTATAAACCAGTGAATTTTGTGTTATGGTCCATCTCATAGCTACAATTTTTTAACAAAAACTATAATTTTTCTGTTTTTATCTTGTCTATATGTTTCTATACATCCATATACACGTTACAGATGTGTGTGTGTGTTTTAATCTCCAGATAGCATTGCCAAAATTAATTTGTAAGAGAACTTTAATTGGCTTAAAGAAAAATAAGCATTTACATAAAGACTCTCAGAAATACAGAAACTAACCCAAAGGTTTTTCAAGTTCCACATGAAATTTTAATTCTTACATCTGTTAAAAGAACAAAGTTTTCTATGACTATTTTTAAGCTTCTATTTATTTATTTTTTTTTGTCATCTATAGAGTTATTTTACTCTGATGTTT
>SJYV01020459.1:0-14292 GCA_006410875.1 Neotragus pygmaeus | reverse complement strand
ATGAGTGATCAATGCAGAATTCTTACTTAGGCAGATATTATGAGCACAGAAGAAAAGTCTGTTGGGGAACAGTCTTCTCCATTATCTTACTGATTCGTGTCCAAGGCCCTGCAGCTCTTTGTGATCTGCTCTCCCCTTTCTTACACAGGGTTACTTCCTATGGCAAGCACACTTCTGGAGTTCTTGGTTATTGTTCAAAGTTTTTCTCCCTCATAAAACTACATCCCTTCTCTCCGTTAGCCTCTGGTAATTGATCACTCATAAGATGGTACCCTCTTTTCTCAGGACAATCCATTGTACTAACTTTATAGGGAAGACTTTACTCAGGGATTTCTGATCCTGCCTATAGTGTGACCTCCTCAGTAGTTTTATCCATCAAATTAAACAAAAGAAAAGAGGAAAGTAAACTCATTAGTTTAAACTCTACATTAAAGTGATGTGCTCCACTCTACAACCATGGATGCTCCGACCAGCTAATAAATATATATTACTTACTTTCAGTCAATCCACACTTTAATGAATCTTATTTTTATGTTATGTTTGTATATGTATGTGCATAGCGGTGTCTGACTCTGCAACTCTATAGACTGTAGCCCATCAGGCTGCTCTGTCCATGGAATTTTTCAGGCANTTCCATGATCCAGTGGATGTTGGCAGTTGGATCTCTGGTTCCTCTGCCTTTTCTAAAACCAGCTTGAACATCAGGAAGTTCACGGTTCATGCATTGCTGAAGCCTGGCTTGGAGAGTTTTGACCATTACTTTAGTAGCATGTGAGATGAGTGCAATTGTGTGGTAGTTTGAGCATTCTTTAGCATTGCCTTTCTTTGGGACTGGAATGAAAACAGACCTTTTCCAGTCCTGTGGCCACTGCTGAGTTTTCCAAGTTTGCTGGCATATTCAATGCAGCACTTTCACAGCATCATCTTCCAGGATTTGAAGTAGCTCAACTGGAATTCTATTACCTCCACTAGCTTTGTTTGTAGTGATGCTTTCTAAGGCCCACTTGACTTCACATTCCAGGATGTCTGGCTCTAGGAGAGTGATCACACCATCGTGATATTCCGGGTGGTGAAGATCTTTTTTGTACAGTTCTTCTGTGTATTCTTGCCACCTCTTCTTAATATCTTCTGCTTCTGTTAGGTCCATACCATTTCTGTCCTTTATCGAGCCCATCTTTGCATGAAATGTTCCCTTGGTATCTCTAATTTTCTTGAAGAGATCTCTGGTCTTTCCTATTCTGTTGTTTTCCTCTATTTTTTTGCATTGATCGCTGAGGAAGGCTTTCTTATCTCTGGCATTGTGGCCTATTATGTGATAAATTTGTAAATGTTTCATGTGTGCTTGAAAGCTTATGACTTTAATTTTTAATGTAGAACTTTATATGTGACCATGATAGTATGTTGTTCAGTTCCTATGCCGTGTCCAGCTCTTTGCAACCAATGACTGCAGCATGCCAGGCTTCCCTGTCCACTGTCTCCTGGAGTTTGCTCAAAATTGTGTTCATTGAATCCAACCACTCATCCTCTGTTGCCCCCTTCTCCTCCTGCCTTCGATCTTTCCCAGCATCAAGGTCTTTTCAAATGAGTCAACTCTTCGCATCAGGTGGTCAAAGTATTGGAGTTTCAGCTTCAAAATCAGTCCTTCCAGTGAATATTCAGGGTTGATTGGTTGGATCTCTTTGCTGTCCTAGGAGATTCAAGAGTCTTCTTCAGCACTCAGGTTTCTTTATACTCCAACTCTCATGTCTGTACATGACTGCTGGAAAAACCATATCATTGACTATATGGATCTTTGTCGTCAAGTGATGTCTCTGCTTTTTAATATTCATCATATCTTTTCTTCCAGGGAGCAAGCATCTTTTAATTTCATGGCTGCAGTCACCATCCACAATGATTTTGGAACCCAAGAAAATGAAATCTTGTCGCTGTTTGCACATTCCCCCCGTCTGTTTGCCATGAAGTCATGGGACTGAAGGCCATGAACTTTGTATTTTGAATGTTGAGTTTTAAGCCAGCTTTTTTCACTTTCCTCTTTCACCTTCATTACGAGGTTCTTTAGTTCCTCTTCACTTTCTGTCATTAAAGTGTTATCATCAGCATTATCTGAGGTTGTTGTTATTTCTCCCAGTAATCTTGATTGTAGCTTTGAGTCATCCAGCGTAGCATTTTGCATGATATACTCCACACATAATTTAGATAAGCAGGGTGACTGTGCAGCGTTGACATACTCCTTTCCCAGTTTTGAAGCAGTTGCATGTCCAGTACTAACTGTTGTTTCTTGTGCTGCATACAGGTTTCTTAGGAGACAGGTAACGGTGATCTGGTATTCCCATCTCCTTCAGAATTTTCCACAGTTTGTTTTGATCCACACAGTCAAAGGCTTTAGCATAGTCAATGAAATAGATTGTGTTTTGGAATTCCCTTGCTTTTGCTGTGATCCAGAGGATGTTGGCAATTTGTTCTCTGGTTCCTTTGCCATTTCTAAATCCAGCTTGTACATCTGCAAGTTCTTGGTTCACGTACTGCTGAAGCGTAGCCTGAAGGATTTTGATCATAATTTTGCTAGCATGTGAAATGAGTGAAATTGTATGGTTATTTGAACATTGTTTGGCATTGCCTTTCTTTGGGACTGAAATGAAAACACTTTTTCCAGGCCTGTGGCCACTTCTGACTTAAGGCTCACCATTAGATTAAAACTGTTAGTTGTGCTGTTCTAATTATTTCTGTTGTTTGGTGCTTGACTTACAAAATAGTGATAGAGATGTATTGAAGTCATTATGTCCTTATAGTTCTATCATTTTCTTTTTTAACTAGGTTTGAGGCATTTTATTGGGTGTATATATATTAAATTGTTATTTCTTCCTGGTAAACTGAACTTATTATATATGTAGTAATCCTTTCTACCTTGACATTACTTTTTATAGTAGTCTATTTATCTGATTTTAATATAGCTATGCCATTTTTCATTTGATTACTATTTGCACAATATCCTTTTGCCTGAAACTCTTTCCTTGTTCTCATACTTTAGGTATGTCTGAAACAGTTTCTTTTTCTCTCCTTTGGTCCATTTAGTCTCTTTACGTTTATTATTATCATGGCTATTTTTGGACTTGTTTTCCAACTTTTTTTGGGAGCGGGGTGGGGCTTCCCTGATAGCTCAGTTGGTAAAGAATCTGCCTGCAATCTGGGAGACCCTGGTTTGATTCCTGGTTTGGGAAGATCCCCTTGGAGAAGGAATAGGTTACCCACTCCAGTATTCTGGCCTGGAGAATTCCATGGACTGTATAGTCCATGGGTTTGCAAAGAGTCAGACATGGCTGAGAACCTTTCACTTTCACTTCTCACTTTCCAACTTTTTACTTCTAATTTTCCTGTTATACCTTTTTTTTTAAACTTTCCTGTCATTTTTAGGATTAAGATTTTTATCCCTTTTTTTTTTTTTCTTTTTTTTGGTCTACTGGGTTGGAAGATATGTAGCACATCTGTATGATACATGCATGTGTTTTATATGTGGTGCACACATGTGTTATGTATGATGTTTGTGATGTATGTGTGATGGGTGTATATATGTACGCCACACAGCTTGTGGGATATTAGCTCCATGATCAGGGATTGAACCCAGGCTTTTGACAGTGAAAATGCAGAGTCCTAACCACTAGACTGCCAGGGAATTCCCTTCAATGTTTTCATTCTAAGTTTATTCATTCTTTAGAACTGTTTGCTGTGTTGGACATTATCTGATTATATATACAAGTGTAGCATTTACTGTCACTTTTTATCTTCTAACTTGAAATTTGTGCACTTTAAGCTTTTTCTCTCTTTTAGATCATTTCCTACAGTGGTAGGTACCCTAGTCTTTGACCTAAATTGTAACAGTACAAGCTACATTGCTTGAGATCTAGATTTCACAATTATTATTTATCAGGATGGGTAAGTCAAGCAAACATTAAGCAGTAAATTAGACCATATTGTAGAGCAAGCTTTTTAAAAATTCACTTTAGTTATTTTTGGTTGCACTCAGTCTTCATTGCTTTGTGAGGACTTTCTTTATTTGCTGCAAGCAGGGGCTGCCCTTTGTTCGAGTATGCAGGCTTCTTCATTATGGTGACTTCTCTTGTTATGGAGCACAGGGTCTAGATGCACAGTAGTTGCAACTCATGGGCTCAAAAGTTGTATGGTGTCTGGTTCTAGGGCAAGTGGGCTTTAGTAGTTGCAGCACGCAGACACGCAGGCTCAATAGTCGTGGCTTGCACGCTCTAGAGTTCCAGATCAGAAGTTGTGGCGCAGGGGCTTAGTTGCTCTGCTAGCATGTGGAATCCTTCCAGACTGGGAATTGTACCCATGTACCCTGCATTGGCAGGCTGATTCCTATCCACTGTGTTACCAGGGAAGTCCCGAGAGCAAACTTTTAAGTGAAATGAACACTTATGATTTGATATCATCTTCACTAATTCTTAATTATTATCATCCCACTACTCATTCAGCTTTAATTTTGGCCATACTGCTTTTTAAAAATGATTTGAGCTTCTGATTCTTGCTGTGTTGTATCTTTCTCCATTTATAGCTCCTAAGGCCTCTGCTTTATCAGCAAGGTTATTTCTGTTTTTTCTGCTATCTGATACTCTATTTATTCTTTTTTTTTTTTTTTTAGTTTATTGAAGTATAGTTGATTTACAATGTTACGTTAGTTTCTAGATACTTTCTTAGAAAGAGATTTTTCTTTTCGGTTTCTTGCTATTCACATATTTTTAACTGATTGAGAGTCCTTTTTTCGTCTACTTCAGAAAAAAGAGAATTTAAATCATATTAATTGTCTACTTTAGAAAAAAGAGAATTTCAGTCATATTAATTGTTTCATTTGAGAGCATTTGAACTCTCAACCCTTCCCATTTATCACTTCCCAATCAGAAAGAGATAACTGAACATGTCAGCTTTCTCTGTGGAAATTTCTAATTATGTCTAGCTTAAATTTTTGGATCCCCTCCCCCTTTTTTTAATATGTGTAACATATAAAATTTTTAAAACACTTTCTAAATAGCCTATATAATTTTATAATATGCCATTTATGAAAAAGAAAACTTTATAAGACTACATAATTGTTATAGAATTGTTTTAGAAAGTATTATTAACAGTTTAGTGTCTGTTTTTCTGGATTCTTTCTATGTATATATAAATTTTTCATCTGTGAATTATTTTTTAACCTACGTTATAGATTCTTAAAGATAATGCTGATATTTTCCATATTCTTGCTTATGGGTCTTATCATTTTTAATGATATAAGTATTATTTAATGACACAAGTATTCCAATGTACAGATGTGCCATAATTTATTTAACCTATCCTTTCTGTGTATAAAACACTTAATTATTCCAGTGTTTCTCAAACTGCTGTAGTGAATATATGTGTGTATGTGTGTATATATATATATAGTGAAAAAACATATGTAAAGTAGTATTGTACAGCAAAGAAAATGAATGAACTACAGCTAAATACAGCAACATGGATGAATCTTACAGTGTTGAGCTAAAGAAGCCAGACACAGAATACATCATATGATTTTGTTTAATTAATGAAACAGGCAAAAATTAACCCATCATGTTAGAAGTCAGGATAGTGGAGCATAATAATAGAAATGGAGAATGGGGAGACTTCTGAATTCTATTTATTCTGTATTTCTCAATACTTGTGCTGGTTACGTGGGCCTATTTTGCATGCAGTGAGCTACACCTTTTTGACTTAATACCTTCCTGTATATGTTTCTACTTAAATGAAAATTTACAGCCAAAGAGTGCTTTTAAAAATATATATAAAACCTTCAAGCTCCTACCAGTAATGCCTGTTTTCCTGTGCTCTTGGCACTCTGATAGATGTAAAAAGTTTTTTAATATGATAGACAATACAAAAAGATGAATTTGTTTTATTATTAATGAGGCTAAGCATCTTTTTGCATATTTATTAAGTCTCTTTCCTCCATAATTTCCTTGTTCATGTCATTATTTTTCTATTATAGTACTTATTTTTCATACTGATTGTAGACACTTGATATATTTTGGATTTTTGTCTATTATATTGCAGAATATGTTTTAAATAACAAGTTCAAACTAACAGTTATTGAGGGGAAAGTTTCTTCTAGTAATGAAATTAATCTTAAAGAGGGTCCATTGTTCTTCACTCTCTAGCTCTGTGACCCAACTGGGTTCTTAGGAGAGTAAAAATCAGCCTCATTAGCTCCATTCTGTACTCTAATATGAAGTTCATGTAGATTAGATTCTATTAGAAGATCCTTGTTTTATTCATAGATATCAATATTCTTTCCTTGACTAGTTTGTTCTTTGCTGAGAACAAACACCTTTAAACAAAATCTTAAAACATCCACTGCAATTATATGTTACCTTTAGTTTCTTTTTTTGGTTTCTCTTTATGCCTTTGTATTACCTAATATGGAGAGGACTAATAATATTGAATAGGTTTTGTTTTATTTATAGTAAATTGCATATTAATTTTGTCTGTATTATATTTTTATAAAATAGCTGTTTAAAGAGTGTGCCGCATGCTATTCCTTTACTCTCAACCAGTACCAAATTTCTAAATGATCTCTTAACTAAAACATTTTGTTTTAGTAACTCAACTAGTTTGACGTAGTCTTACTGTTTTGTCTGCCTTTTTATGCTTTTGATTGGGGATGCCTTATTGAGATAATGTTGAGTTTAAATAATTTCTAGATTTCACTTGATTTTAATGTTGCTCATTTTCATTCTGTAGTGGCCTGTGAATGTTTTATACTTACTTCTGTATTTTTCTTTTAATATGTAATTCTTAGACGCTCTGCTGTTGCCCGCATTCAGGAGTTCTTCAGGCGGAGAAAAGAAAGGAAAGAAATGGAGGAATTGGATACTTTGAACATTAGAAGGCCACTAGTAAAGATGGTTTATAAGGGCCATCGCAACTCAAGAACAATGGTACCATATACTCATGACATTGTTTGGAAGAACTGCAGTTTCATAATATGAATTTTTTTCCATAATGGTTGTTTTTATATATGCCAGTGTGATTCTATACAATATTCTATACTATACTATATTCTATATAATTATCTCTGTACATAACATTTATTGCACCTTCCCAGTTATCTCTTTATCTCAAACATAGTTCTTTTTGTCCTATAATATGTTGTGAAAGAGCATTATTTTTTATAAGAAAACTCTACCCTACTGAGGAACTATTATAGAACTTTAAAAACGTTAGCTTGTGTAGGTGACCATTGCTCCTGTTTTGCTCTCTCACACTTGCTGTCTACTTTCCTAGTAGAGTTTTTTCATTCATATTAGTTTCTTTTGTTGGCTGTAAAGAGAAAGGTTTGGATATATGAGATCAGGTTCATTACAAAATATAGTCAGATTAATTATAACTTTTTAAAAGATTGACAAAGATTTGTTTTAGTCACCTTATCTTTCTAAACTTTAATTTCTTCCTCTATGAAGTAAAAACAGACCAGATGATATCTAAGATCTTTTCCAGTGTTTATAACCCAGAACTCTGTCTAGCTAATGCAATTTTAATTATTTACTGAGAAAATCTTACGAGATGATTAACAACTGTCACTCTGAACCATTCATATGTGTTTTCATTAATAAGTGTTCTCATATATTCATTGAGTTTTCAAAAAGTATCTACAGAATCAATTTCACTATTCTTTCTTTAGGGTAGAGGGAAAAAGTAACTTTGGGATGAGGAAATAATTAGCTCTTTTTATAGATATCATGTAGTAGCAATTTACTCATTTTACAGGGACTACTCATTATTAATAGAAGCAATCAATTTGTATTTCTTGTGTTTTTATGGTTAAAATTTTGGATGGAAATAACTAGGGATAGGAATAGAAAAAAAATAGAAGACAAATAATAGAATAGTAGTTCCAGGTAACAAGAAAATTGGCTCCCCTCCTTTGCTTTGCCAAAATAATCAAAGTCACTGTTGAACATAATATGATTTCAAAAATTCTGATCTGAAATACAAAGATTTTTGATGGTTCATTTTGTGCATCTGCTGAAAAACTCCATCATAATCATCTTAACATTTCCTTTGTTTCATTGCTTCATGAAAGTAAATATGTATTTATATCTTTCCGTATTGATTGTGAGAACTTCTGATAGCTAATAAAAAGGTTGGTAATTTTGTTCTTTTGGCATAAAGCAAAATACCGGGGGGAACAATTCATTTTTCTCTATGAATTGTTTTTATTATCTTTTAAGGCTAAAATGGAACCAGTTTTGGAAAGTTCAGTGACATCTGTATATAAATTTTCATTATATTGTCCATAACCCAGAAATCTCATTCATTCATTTAGCAGTTATTAACTCAGCACCTACTGTGCGCCCAGGTACTGTTTCAAGCACTATAAATATAATATTGAACAAAATAAAATACCTATCTTCATCATGGGGGCCTTTGCTTTCTTCCATTTCATCCCTACTGAAAAATCTCTGTCGTGGTCAATATACTAGAAGACAAAGACTCTCTTCCATTTTTTATTTTCTAAGTCAATTAATTTTTTAAACTTGAGAATAGAAAAATCTCTTTTAATAACTTTGATTTGAAATCTCTTATAATTTTCTGTTTTTCTTAACCCTTAGATAAAAGAAGCCAATTTCTGGGGTGCAAACTTTGTAATGAGTGGTTCTGACTGTGGCCATATCTTCATCTGGGATCGTCACACTGCTGAGCATTTAATGCTTCTGGAGGCTGATAATCATGTGGTAAACTGCCTGCAGCCACACCCGTTTGACCCAAGTAAGATGACCTTTTATAAGGGAAGGGTTCAAAATCATTGGTATGATTAATCAGCTTCAACTTTTTTCTAGTTGTAAGAATAAATATATAAGAATAATCCAAATTATCCTAGTAGGCAGCTACTAGGGTCAAGTATTGCTCTTCTTGGGTTTAAAACAAAAAACGTTTACAACCTGCTTTTGGCTGAAAATAGAGGGAAATAGATTAAAAGTTTATTCTCCTAATAGTTCTTCTAAGTTTTATCAGCTATAAGAGCTTCAGTTGATTGGACTCTTCCCTGCTTAACCAAATTGAACTTCCATGCCTGTTAGTCTTTACATATCAGAATTAATTTACCGGAACAAAGGAGCAAAGACTTGTTTTTGCCTTCCATTCGAAATTCCCATGTTTCTCATAAAAGAACAGTAAATAGGAAAAATATTTGAGTGATTTCAAGATGGTCTTAAAATTGTATTTTGGGGTAACTTTTAGGAAATCTTCAAAACAGTATTCTCAGTTAACAGTTAAATGTATCAGTACAATGTCCATTCTAACTCAATTTTGCTGAACATATACATCCATGCATCTATACATTATACATTTATGTGAATTAATGATGTTTCTAAGCTTTATATTAATGTGAACAATTTTTTCTAGTTCTCGCCTCATCTGGCATAGATTATGACATAAAAATCTGGTCACCACTAGAGGAATCAAGGATTTTTAACCGAAAACTTGCTGATGAAGTAAGATTTTTGTTATATTTATTATAGAACATATTTCACTTTGTTCCTGAAATGCTTAATACTTTTATTTATTTATGTATATATTTTTTGGTTGTGCTGTGCCTTCATTGCTGTGTGGGCTTCTCTAGTTGCAACAAATGGGAGTTACTCTGTAGTTGCGGTGTGTGGGCTTCTCATTGCAGTGGCTTCTCGTTGCAGAGCTTGAGCTCCAGGCACGTGGACTTCAGTGGCTGTGGCATGAGGGCTTAGCAGTTGCAGCTCCTGGGCTCTAGAGCACAAGCTCAATAGTTGTGGCACAAAGGGCACCACGGCATGTGGGATCTTCCCAGGTCAGAGATCAAACCCATGTCTCCTTCATTGGCAGGCAGATTGTTTATCATTGAGCCATCAGGGAGGCCCCTGAAATGCTGTTTTAAGAAGAATCAAAGCAAGTTAATTCACTTGATGAGGTCAAATTTTAAGAAAAAGAAAAGAATAAAACATGCCCACAATACTAGAGAGAGAAAAACTGAAATACTATTTTGATAATTAGATTGTTGATTAGCGGTAGTAACAGATAAAGTTTATTATAGTAGAATAGATTGACTATTTTGGCTTGATGCAATGAGGAATAATTTTTTTTAAAAAAGCCTGTGTCCTTTTAAGAAAGTAGTTTTAAACTATAACCTTTCTCCATAATCATAGCCAAATGGGTAGCAGAACAAATGATCAGAGAATCTTTTAGTTTATGATTTTAAGGTTTCCTCGGCTTCTGAAGTTGCTGTTACATCAGTAGTTTTGAAATTAAGTTCTCAGAAGCTGTAGGTTTTTTGCAGGATTGGAAGCAGGAAGATGTATGATATGAAAGCTAAACTCTGGGTATTTCCTCAACTCTAAACAGAGTTTCCATTTATGGGTTTCATTTAAGATTTCATACAAATATTTCTTTTAAGGAAAACAAGGATCCATTGCATTAATCAGCTACTAATGAATTACTGAGCTTCTGTGAGGAGGTGAATGCAGCTAAGGTTGATACTGCTACCTCTTACCCCTTCATGGACCTCAGCCTTGTCATGGCAAAGGGGTTTCCATAACTCAATAAAGCTATGAGCCATGCTGTGACAGCCACCCGAGAGAGAAAAAGAGTTCTGACAAAACGTGGTCCACTGGAGGAGAAAATGGCAAAGCACTCCACTATTCTTGCTGCAGGAATCTTATGAACAGTATGAAAAGGCAAAAGGCTATGACACAGGAAGATGAGCCCCCATGTCATAAGGTGCTACAGGGTAAGAGCAGAGAGCAATTACTAATAGCTCCAGAAAGAATGAAGTGGCTGAACCAAAGCAGAAATGTCACTCAGTTGTGGATGTGTCTGGTAGTGAAAATAAAGTCCAATGTTGTAAAGAACAATATTGCATAGGAATGTTAGGTCCATGAATCAAGGTAAATTGGACTTGGTCAAGCAGGAGAGACAAGAATAAACATCAACATCTTAGGAATCAGTGAATTAAAATGAACAGGAATGGGCAAATTTAATTCAGATGACCTTTGTATCTACTACTGTGGGCAAGAATCCCTTATAAGAAATGGAGTAGCCATCCTAGTCAACAAGAGTCTGACATGCAGTACTTGGTTATAATCTCAAAAACTACAGAATGAACTTGGTTTGTCTCCAAGGCAAACCATTCAATATCACAGTAATCCAAGCCTATACCCTAACCATTAATGCCAAAGAAGCTCAAGTTGAATGGTTCTGTGAAGACCTACAAGACCTTCTAGAACTAACACCAAAAAAAGATATCCTTTTCAATATAGAGGATTGGATTGCAAAAGTAGGAAGTCAGGAGATACCTGGAGTAACATGCAAGTTTTGCCTTGGAATACAAAATGAGACAGAGCAAAGGCTAACAGAGTTTTGTCAAGAGAACATGCTGGTCACAAAGACACTTTTTTCCAACAATACAATAGAAGACTTTACACATGAACATTACCAGGTGGTCTATAGTAAAATCAGATTGATATTTTTTTTGCAGCTGAAAATGGAGAAGCTCTTGACAGTCAGCAAAAATAAGACCTGGTGCTGACTGTGGCTCAGATCATGAGCTCCTTATTGCAAACTTCAAGCTTAAGTTGAAGAAAGTAGGGAAAATCACTAGGCCTTTCAGGTATGACCTTAATCAAATCCCTTATTATTATACAGTGGAGGTGATGAATAGATTCAAGAGATTAGATCTGGTAGATTGTGCCTGAAGAACTATGGACAGACATTTGTAACAGATGAGAAGCAATGACCAAAACCATCCCCAAGAAAAAGAAAAGCAAGAAGGCAAAGTGGTTGCCTGAGGAGGCTTTACAAATAGCTGAGAAAATAGAAGTGAAAGGCAAGGGAGAAAGGGAAAGATATACCCAACTGAATGCAGAGTTCTAGAGAATAGCAAGGAGAGATAAGAAGGCCTTCTTAAATGAACAATGCAAAGATATAGAGGAAAACAATAGAATGGGACAGACTAGAGAACTCTTCAAGAAAATTGGAGATAACATGGGAACATTTCATGTAAGGATGGGCACAATAAAGAAAAGAAATGGTAAGGACCTAACAGAAGCAGAAGATATTAAGAAGAGGTGGCAAGAATACACAGAAGAACTATACAAAAAGGTCTTAATAACCCAGATAACAACAATGATGTGGTCACTCACCTAGAGCCCCAGACATCCTGGAGTGTGAAGTCAAGTGGGCCTTAGGAAGCATCACTACAAACAAAGCTAGTTGAAGTGATGGAATT
The DNA here is from genome assembly GCA_006410875.1 of Neotragus pygmaeus. Lineage (NCBI taxonomy): Eukaryota > Metazoa > Chordata > Mammalia > Artiodactyla > Bovidae > Neotragus > Neotragus pygmaeus. Next base: position 2,015 of record SJYV01020459.1, on the reverse strand, counting down.
CCAACTCAGCTATTTAAAATCCTAAAATAGGATAATTCTGTTAAAGTGCTGCACTCCTATGTAAGCAAATTTGGAAAATTTAGCAGTGGCCACAGGACTGGAAAAGATTAGTCTTCATTCTAATCTCAAAGAAAGGCAATGTGAAAAATGTTCAAACTGCCTCACAATTGCACTCATTTCACATGCTAGTAAGGTTATGCTCAAAATCCTTCTAGCTAGGGTTCAGCAGTGTGTGAACCAAGAACTTCCAGATGTACAAGTAGATTTAGAAAAGGCAGAGAAATTAGAGATCAAATTGCCAACATTCGTTGAATCACAGAGAAATCAAGAGAATTCCAAGAAAACATTTACTTCTGCTTCATTAACTATGCTAACCTGTGGGTTGTTATGAATCACAACAAGTAGTGGAAAATTCTTAAAGAGTTGGACCACCCTACCTGCCTCTGGGCTTTCCTGATGGCTCAATGGTAAAGGATCCACTTGCAGTGCAGGAGACCCAGGTTTGATACCTGGGTTGGGAAGATACCCTGAGAAGCGAATGGCAACCCACTCCAGTATTCTTGCCTGGAGAATTCCATGGACAGAGGATCATGGTAGGCTATAGTCCAAGGGGTCACAAAAGTGATGGACAAGACTGAGCAACTAACACTTAGTACCTGTCTCCTAAGAAATCAATATGCAGGTCAAGAAGCAATAGTTAGGACCAGACATGGAACAACTGATGGGTTCAAAATTGGGAAAGGAATACATGAGGACTTACTTATTTAACTTATAGGCAGAGTTTATCATGTAAAATGCCAGGCAGGATGAAGCACAAGCTGGAATCAAGATTGCCAGGAGAAATAATAGCAGGTATTACCCCTCTAATGGACGAAAGTAAAGAGGAAGTAACACTGGAGAAGGGAATGGCAAACCACTTCAGTTTTCTTGCCTTGAGAACCCCATGAACAGTATGAAAAGGCAAAAAGATAGGACACTGAAAGATGAACTCCCCAGGTCGGTAAGTGCCCAATATGCTACTGGAGATCAGTGGAGAAATAACTCTAGAAAGAATGAAGAGATGGAGCGAAAGCAAAAATAACACCCAGTTGTGGATGTGACTAGTGATGGAAGTAAAGTCCAATGCTGTAAAGAGCAACATTGCATAGGAATCTGGAATGTTGAGCCCATCCTGCTACTGCTGGTGCTGCTGCTGCTAAGTCACTTCAGTCGTGTCCGAAGTTTCTGTGCAACCCCATAGACGGCAGCCTATCAGGCGCCCCCATCCCTGGGATTCTCCAGGCAAGAATACTGGAGTGGGTTGCCATTTCCTTCTCCAGTGGATGAAAGTGAATAGTGAAAGTGAACTCACTCAGTCGTGTCCAACTCCTAGCGACCCCATGGACTGCAGCCTGGAAAGAGCTAATTGGAGTTTATTTGCCTAACTGCTTCTTCCCACCAAGAGGGAAGAGGGGGTGATGCTGTGGGCTCCAGCCTGATATATGTCAGTGCCAGCTGCCCCCTACCCACCCTGTCCCCACTTTCTCCACTCTGCTGATCGGAAAGCTCAAAGCTTTCTGATCACAAAAGGATAGTCCCCACCCACTGTGGCTCAACTCTGGGCCCATGAATCAAGGCAAATTAGAAGTGGTCAGACAGGAGATGGCAAGAGTGAACATTGACATTCTACGAATCAGCGAACTAAAATGGACTGGAATGGGTGAATATAACTCAGATGACCATTATATCTACTACTGCAGGCAGGAATCCCTTAGAAGAAATGGAGTAGCCATCATCGTCAACAAAAGAGTCTGAAATGCAGTATTTGGATGCAATCTCAAAAACGATAGAATGATCTCTGTTCGTTGCCAAGGCAAACCATTCAATATCACTGTAATCCATGTCTATGCTCCAACCAGTAATGCTGAAGAAGCTGAAGTTGAATGGTTCTATAAAGACCTACATGACCTTCTAGAACTAACACCCCAAAACGTCTTTTTCATTATAGGGGACTGGAATGCAAAAGTAGGAAGTCA
>SJYV01020458.1:95618-161773 GCA_006410875.1 Neotragus pygmaeus | reverse complement strand
TGTCTGCCCTCTGCTGCCCTCTTGCAACACCTACCATCTTACTTGGGTTTCTCTTACCTTGGGTGTGGGTTATCTCTTCACAGCTGCTCCAGCAAAGCACAGCCACTGCTCCTTACTTGGATGAGGGGTATCTGCCTACTGCCACCGTTTCTGACCTTCAATGTGGGATAGCTCCTCTAGGCCCTCCTGTGCCTGTGCAACCACTGCTCCTCAGTTTGCTCCTCCCAGCCACTGGCCCTGGCCTCAAGCGTGGATGGCTCCTCCCAGCTGCCGTCCCTGGCCTGGGGGCTCAGGATGCCTCCTCAGGGTCCCCANCCTCTAGGCCCTCCTGTGCCTGTGCAACCACTGCTCCTCAGTTTGCTCCTCCCAGCCACTGGCCCTGGCCTCAAGCGTGGATGGCTCCTCCCAGCTGCCGTCCCTGGCCTGGGGGCTCAGGATGCCTCCTCAGGGTCCCCACCCTTGGCCCCGAGTATGAAGTGGCTTCTTCCAGCCGCCCCTGACCTCAGACGTGGGGTGTCTCCCCCCAGACGCCCCTGAACATGGGCGCAGGGTGTCTCCTTCCAGCCGCCCCTGACCTCTGATGCGGGGTGTCTCCCCACCGGCAGCCCCTGACCTCGGACGCGGGGAGGGGCAGCCAGGAGGGGCGGCCTGGAGGAGACACCCCATGTCCGAAGTCAGGGGCGGCCGGGGGGGACACAACGCATCCGAAGTCAGGGGTGGCCAGGGGAGATACCCTGTTTCCGAGGGCAAGATAGTCACTAACTATTGGTTCAGTAGGGATAATACCATTCAATTTGTCCTTTGACATTTTACTCTAGCAGTAGATTCAACAACTGACTATGCATTTTATCAATTTACTTTAGCTCACTAACTTGGCTGTAGTAATAAATTGAGTCTATAAAGAATTGGAAAAAAAAAAAAAAAACTATTCCTTAATATTGGGCTTCCCAGGTGATGCTAGTGGTTAAGAAATCTCCTGCTAATTCATGAGACATAAGAGACTTGTATTCTCATCCCTGGATCAGGAAGATCCCTTGGAGGAGGGATCTTCCAATATTTTTGCATGGAAAATTCCTTGGACAGATGAGTCTAACAGGATACAGTCCATGGGTTGGCAGAGTTGGACATAACTAAGGTGACTTATGATGCATGCATGCATCAATTAATATTAATTCAAAGGAGACCAACAAATTTCTTATCTATGTTGTGATGATTTTGTCAATGTTTAAGATAGCAAATATATAATCCTCAAAAATTTTGTTCTGTTGTCTCTGCTTTGTATCACATTCTTAGCTATAGAAAAATCAGTGAAATTCATAACTCTCAAGAAAGAATTTCTAAAGTTCTATAGATCTCTAAGTTTCTAAGGAATTTGGAAGCACGATAATGAGAAAATATAAACATATATTTTCTTCTCTGATATCATCCTTTGAAAGATATTCTATATAATAGTTTTAGAACAGCCTTGACTTCATTTTTCCAAACCATAGGCTTTACTGTAGATTAAGCAAATAATACCCTATATCTCTTTTCTAGATGATTACAAGTATAGAATAAAAGCTCCATTACATGGGAGAACATGTTTTAAATTTTTTTTTTCTTAAGTTCATTTGATGCTGTACAAATGAGAATGCCAGTAAGCAGATGGTAATAAGTAGATCTTTCCAGTTTCAAGAACGAAAGTAAAGTGCTACTTCACTCCAATAAATTTATCAATTACCAAACTTGTTTAAAGGTTTATGTCATTTTAGTGTTTCAACTTATGTTTCATTTTGTAGTCCCTAGTGTGACCATCTTCAGATAATAAGTGCTCAAATATCTTTAACCAAGTTATCTTTGATTTTGAAAAACTTATATATTATTAGCTTGCAGAATTACATACTCTCTTGATTTAATTAAATACTCAAACTTTAAATTTAAGACACTGCTTAAAGGGCATTTGTATCATACACAGTTACTAAATAGTCTTTCGTTCTGTATAAATAACTAAGATCACACTCATATTTCCTAATTTAAAAAAAATAAATAAAATTCAATAGAAAGTTCTAAAAAAGAAGAAATCAGAGCTAATCAAGAATTTAGAAAGACAATAGGAACTCTTTTGCTAGATATATGATTATTTCTAATAGTAATATAAATTTATTTTCCTTTTTATTCCTGAACTATTATAGATGTAAAAAAAATTGACATTATAGTGATTTTTAAGTAGCTAGTTTTGATACTGCAATAATTGTTGTTTTTTTTTTATAATTTATATCTTTACCCTTCATGTTTTCAAGAGCATTTTCTTTAATGTTGTCAACACAAAGACTTATTGGCTTTTTTGTTCTACCTTACATATTGCTTGTATTAAACTTTACATTATTATATATTTTTCCTTTAGAAGAAATTCTAATTTCTTTTGAGCTATTATCCAGCAGTCACTTATTTATTTATCCATGTCACTCTTTCTAATCACTAAGGGAAAAAGAAAAATCTCTAAATACTTGCTTTGGTTCTTAATGAAACACTACCACACTCCTGATCCCATTCCTTCTCATTCTAATTTGATGGAGTAGGAAAAAAGAAAGGTAAATAGAGAGAATGTCTTCTACTTCTTACAAATTTTACCACATGAATTCTTTAAAGAATGCTTCCTCTTTTTTCAAGTCAAAAGTTATTGAACTCTATAATTGTTGAAGCTTATCTTAGTTAATTCTTCCAAGGAAGATTACCTATTCACTCTTAAATTTTTAATGAGATTATAAAAATAGCTATATATGGTTCTTTCAAACCTAAAAGACTCTCCAGACCTCAAGGAAATTTTATCTGTTTAAGTCATTTTAAAGTACTCTTACCCATCTCTACTATATGCAGAACTAGACAGCTAATAATTAGCTGTCAATTCTTGAGACAGTTGAACCTTCTTAGTTTTTCTGAGGCTGCCCAAACTTCAGAATTCAAGAAAATATTACCGATTGGATGATCCTTTAAGGATCTCACTGCTCATTCATTATTTCTACTTTTCTGAGATGTGTTTATTTTTAGCCTTCTACAAAGGAAAGCCTTAGAGATCAGCTAGTTGGCTAGCTAAATAGGCACACACAGAGATACCTCTCAGTCTTTCTTTTCTGTATCATTGTTTACTTGATCTTTACCTTTGTTATAATGTCTTACATTGTATATATATATTTTTTAAAAGTACACACTTTCTATTATGACTAACTCCCAATATTGTGCAATATTATGATGCAAATTATTAGCTCATCTAGCATATTTCTATAACAACTGGAAATTTATCAACCATGAGTTAGGTATGTATATATTAATATGAGCAAAGGCCAGAGTGGCAGAGGTAACCAAAAGGCAGCTTTGTATCTGGTCTGCCCTCTACAAAGCAGTGCCAAATCTGGGTCATTATATTCAGCAGGAAGCTTTGAAACACCTTCCAACTTTCTGTTGCACAATGATAAGTGTTTTTTGACCTAGTTTTTCACTCGAGGAATGCAAGGTTGCCAAGAAGTCATAGAGGCTGTAAGTGTTGGATCTATGTCTCTATGTTTGTAGAAGGATTCCTAAAATGCCAGCTTCATGATTCTTCTCTTTCTAGGAATCAGTAGTGTGACTATGTTATTTATCTCTTGTTGGAAAGTCAGCAATCTTTTATATCATTGTATCAAGCTGCTTGCAATTTGAAATCAAACAAGATGGTCTTAAAGTCCCCTCAACTTTACTAAAATTTAGACAGGCTACTTCTTGACTCGAGCTCAGCCTTTGATCTTCCTTTTCTTGGAGCATTTGCTTTAGAAAACTTGTAATTATTAATCTTCCTCTACCTCTTTGAGATGCAAATTATTAAAAAGAAAAAAATAAACTGGCTTCTTGCCAGTTATACAACAGGAAGATTTTTATCAAGGACCTGAAAGCCATCTCTTTGAAAATCCAACATCAAGGGTAATAGCACTTGTATATCTCTATTTTTTTGAAATGGAAAGAGCAGAATTTGAGTGGGCACCTTGCTTCAAGTTGTGAAACTACCTTCTGTCACAAACAGGAGCAAGTTTACTTTTCCTCTAGGTAAAGTCACTAAGCAATGGCCTGTGTTCTCTTTTACCCCAGAACTTAAAAGTACTCCCCTAACCCTTTGTTTCAGCAAAATTAAGACTGAATTCTTATCTCACTCCCCTGTTGCAACTGCCTTGAAAATAGATGTGCTTACCTGATTAACTTTGTCCACTGCAATATTTGCTTTGACAAAATGTAATATAAAAGTTACTGAGGCTGGAAAATGTTTGTCTTTCCATCACATTGCTGCCTTGAGATTCAAGTACCCAGAACATGTGTAATTTTCTTTCCAAAATGGTTTCTTTTACTGAGTAAGTATAACATTAATGTAGTAAACTTCTCTTTGTGAGAAGCTAAATTTTCCAAGAGAACAGATTCCTACTAGTTCCATAGCGCCTGGTTCTAATGGCTAATCTTCACAATGTAGTGGTTTATTCAAAAGAGTGTGACTCTTTTGCAGCACCATGGATTGTAGCCCTCCAGGCTCTTCTGTCCATTGGATTTCCCAGGTAAGAATACTGGAATGGGTTGCCATTTCCTTCTCTGGGGATTTTCCTGACCCAGAGATCAAGCTTGTATTGCTGGTGAATTCTTTGCCACTGAGCCACCAGGAAAGTCTGATCTTCACAATGCCATCTCTCATTTCCCTGTAACCAGAAGTACTGCAAAAACACAGCTCCTTAAATTAGGGTCTTGCTGCTTTGGTAATCAGGCTCCAACTTCTCTTTCTTTCTTCATTTCACACTATGATCAAGAGTTAGGGCAAAATGAACTACCTGTTACTTCTAAAAATATTACACCAATCCATACTATTTGCCTTTGCTTCTATCACAAGATTTTAGTATAATGTGTCCCCTTCTCTTACTAACCTTGAAAGTTATTAAAATGTTTTAAACAAATATGAGTCATAATAATGCTCTAAATAGCAGGTTTTATGCCCTCTAATTTTCTCTTAACATTTGAAATTCTATCATATTTATCCCTTGTCTAACTTTTTGACTCCACTTGGACTGTGAGCTTCTGGAGGGCAAAGACATGGTTTATTCATTAGTTTATTCTCCAGAGGCACAGCTAATACTTGTAGATTGAGTAGCATTTAACAGTTATTTGATAAATTATTTGTACTAAATATAATATGGTGCAAAGGCCAACAAAAGAAAATAATAGATCAGAAAAAGAAAAAAAATGCTTAAAAATTAGCCATTTTCACAATTCTAAGTGTCTTGACTTTCCTTTTTAAGCTAAGTTTGTCAGGTCCACATTAAAGTGTTTGTGAAGGTTCTAATACTGAAATAAACATGATACAATGATAAAATAATTATTTGAACCCATCATTTCCAAAAAGAAAGAAAATTATAGCTTTTCTTCCTAATATTCTAAGTTTGAACATAAACGAATTCCTATTTAATAATTAACAATCTCTTTCCTGTCTCCCAAACTCATTCCATTGACTATTATTATAAAGCATTTTAAATTATTTGTGGAAGGGAGTAGAGCATTTATATATAATTTACATTGGTGATTTTGTTGACAAAGAAAAATGTGGTCTGATTTTTCTCTGTTAGTGTCTCAACTGAAAAAGAAGACTGATACAAGCTAAGCAGTTTTTTCTTTTTTAGTTTTAAACATATATTAAAATTTTAAAATTCACAGGATATTAACATAAAATTCTAATCCTTTTACTGTACCTGTATATGCAAACTGGACAAGGTCCCAGAGAGCATTGGGGTCTATGCCTTCCATCTTGATCTCCTCTTGCTTGGCTTCACACACATCACTTGTAAACATGGCAGCAAAATAGTCAGAGACTGAGCTCAGAACAAGCCTGAAAGAGTCACAGGATCTTATTTAGGACATGAATGTGTCAACAAGAATGCAATGAAGGACACTATCTGTCTATCCATCCATCCATCCATCCGCCTATCATCCATCCATTATCTATATATACATATGTATGCATCTATCTGTTTATTGCCTTATGAAGTGTACTTTAAAAAACTGATTTAGAAAATTCTACCCCAACCTTTGGTCACAGATTATCGTCTTACATTTTCTTCTATATTTTTTTCTTTCAAATTTAAGTCATTCATCCTTTCGGATAGGATTTGAATTGTATTTTTCTCTATATACTTGTCTATGTTCCATGAAATTATTAAAGAATTTCATTTGTCTCAGTGAATTAATGATGCCAACTATATTTTAGATTCGAATCCTGAATGTATTGTGATCTGTTGCTGACTTTTTTCCCCTTATTTTCCTGTCCTTGTGCTAATACAATACATTTTAGAAAAAAGCTGTGATTATAAATATTATTTATAAACAGTGAAACAAATCCTTCCTTTTTATTTTTACTTTCATTTAACTATTAGTGCAGTTTTATTTTTCATATAAAATTTAATCCAATCTCTTCAAATAAATTAAATGGAATTTTTAATTAAAATACATTGAATTTCTACTCTTTGCAACCCCATGAATTGCAGCATGCCAAGCCTCCTTGTCCGTCACCAACTCCCGGAGTTCACCCAAACTCACGTCCATCGAGTCGATGATGCCATCCAGCCATCTCATCCTCTGTTGTCCCCTTCTCCTCATTCCCCCAAATCCCTCCCAGGATCAGAGTCTATTCCAATGAGTCAACTCTTTGCATGAGGTGGTCAAAGTACTGCAGTTTCAGCTTTAGCATCAGTCCTTCCAATGAACACCCAGGACTGATCTCCTTTAGAATGGAATAGTTGGATATCCTTGCAGTCCAAGGGACTCTCAAGAGTCTTCTCCAAAACCACAGTTCAAAAGCATCAATTTTTTGGCACTCAGCTTTCCTCACAGTCCAACTCTCACATCCATACATGACCACTGGAAAAACCATAGCCTTGACTAGACTAGACATTACTTTGTTAGCAAAGTAATGTGTCTGTTTTTTAATATGCTACTGTTTTTAATATGTCTGTTTTTTAAAAGCTATGTTGGTCATAACTTTCCTTCATAGGTGTAAGCGTCTTTTAATTTCATGGCTGAAATTACCATCTGCAGTGATTTTGGAACCCCAAAAAATAAAGACTGACACTGTTTCCACTGTTTCCCCTGTTTCCCCATCTATTTTCCATAACACTTTCACTCAGTCCAATTGCTGAGCTGGCTATCATAATATAATTAACTTTTCAACTCACGTCACCCTCTGAAGGTGCCTTATGAGTTGATCCCAAATTAACAAACAAACAAAAAAATCTTTGTTTCAAAGTGTTGTCTTCTCTTATTCTCTGCAGTATCAATGAATCATTTCTTGATTGGATTGTGACGTGAGTGCCTGACCGCATGTCGCACAACCAAGCTTTAAAGTTGAAGAAATTAAGCTACGAAGTTTTGCCTCATCAGGCATATTCATCTGACCTCTCTCACCAACTACCTTTTCTACAAGCATCTGGACAATTTTTGCAGGTAAAATGCTTCCACAACCAGCAGGGGGCAGGAAATACTTTCCAAGAGTTTGTGAAATCCTGAAGCATGGATTTTTACCCTACAGGAATAAACAAATTTATCTATCATTGGCAAAAATGTGTTGATTGTAATGGTTTTTATTTTGATTAATAAAGATGTGTTTAAGCCTAGTTATATTGATTTAGCATTCCCTTCATTTCCTTTTGTACCAACCTAATGCTTCATGAACATTGCAAGAAGCTTGCAACAGCGTAATTTTTCTTAGTCTTACTCCTTACTTTCTTCTTGCTCAGTCAAGAATCATTTAAAAAAAAAAAAAAAAAAAGAACATATGAAAGTGAAAGTGAGAGTCACTCAGTTGTGTCTGACTCTTTGTGACCCCATGGACTGTACAATTCGTGGAATTCACCAGGCCAAAATACTGGGGTGGGTAGCCTTTCCCTTCTCCAGGGGATCTTTCCAACCCCGGGATTGAACCCAGGTTTCCCGCATTGCAGGTGGGTTCTTTATCAGCTGAGCGATGAGGGAAGCCCAAGAATACTGGAGTGGGTAGCCTGTCCCTTCTCCAGTTAATCTTCCCAATGCCAAAATCAAATTGGGGTCTCCTGCACTGTAGGTGGATTCTTTACTAACTGACCTATCAGGGAAGCCCAAAGAATATATGTGTGAAAGTAAAAATGACTCAATTTTGTTCTAAAGAAAGATAAAGATATTGAAGGATATCAATACCCTTCAAGTGAAAGAAACTTCTTTAGTATTTCATGTAAAGAATATCTGATGATAATAAATTCTGTCAGTTTTCATTTATATAAAAATATCAATTTAGCTGCATTGAAAATATAAAGTTATTTCACTTGATATAGAATTCTAGATTGAGAGAAAAAAATTTTGAGCTAGAAAACTAATATTCTATTATAATCAAGACTCTATTGTTTCTAATATAAATTATTTTTCATTGTTATAATTGTTTCCCTGTTTTACTATGTCCTTTATCTCTAATTGTTTTAGTTTTCTTCAGTTTATTTTAAGATTTAGAGTTGGCCTATTTTGGCTTAAGTTATATAGATGTGGTTACTTTGTTATTCTTCTTACCATTTTCTGAGCTTCCTGGAGAGGTGGATGCATCTTTTTCATCAAATTTAGAAAATTATCTGTTAACTGTACCTTATTTTTTTCACCCAATTCATCTTCTAACTCTTTTTTGGACTTTAATTCTATGCATGTTCCAATAATTGAGAGTACCTTACATGTTGAGGGAGCTCAGTTTACACTCAATTTTTATTTTGCTTTGTGTTTTATTGCAAAAGACTTCTAGTGAGTCAATATTTTTTCCAAATCTCTGTTAATATCAACTTACATTATTTATCACATTCATCTTTTTCTATAGATATTTTCAGAGAAGACAAGGCACCCCACTACAATACTCTTGCCTGGAAAATCAAATGGGCGGAGATGCCTGGTGGGCTGCAGTCCATGAGGTCCCGAAGAGTTGGACACGACTGAGCGACTTCACTTTCACTTTTCACTTTCATGCATTGGAGAGGGAAATGGCAACCCACTCCAGTGTTCTTGCCTGGAGAATCCCAGGGATGGGGGAGCCTGGTGTGTTGCCATCTATGGGGTAACACAGAGTCGGAATGACTGAAACAACTTAGCAGCAGCAGCAGTATAGATATTTTAAATTATCTTCCATACTTGCTTTAATGGCTTTGTTTCCAAGTTGAGTTGACTGATTTTGCTCCTGACTGTAGATTTACATTATCCAGCCTTTCTCTCATGTATCATTAAGTCTCACTTGTAAAATGGACATTATGGTCAACTCACACCATTAAAATAAAAGTAGAAGCTAAGAAGAGAATATTACTTTAGTTTTTAGTTATTTTTAATTTTTATTCTTTTGCCACAACTTTTTGATAGCTTTAAAAACATGTAGCTATTTCAATTTTCTGATGATTTATTGTTGTTTTAATGATTGTTAAGTTTTTTTATACTTTAAAATCCTAAGTAGGGATACATTTTAAGATGAATGAGTAAAATATTTGACAATATGTTCTGATTCTAAATGAATAGAAAATTGTAAAAAAAAAAAAAAAAGAAAGTGATACCTGAATTGTAGTTAAGATGTGTGTTTGTTTAATCAGTTATCTGAATTATTTCTGAAGCTCTTCTGTTTAAATTGAATTGAAATTATTTGTATCAATATATCTTTATGATTTATAGTGTTTATGATTCATATGTTTATGACTTTTTTCAACTGAAAAAAAGCCTTAATATATACTTCATGAATTTAGGGATGTGATTCATGATTTCAACTATTAATATTAATAGCCTAATTGGTAACATGTTAGATATATTTAAAGTTATCAGTTTGCTACATATTTAAATGGACAGTTAGTACTTAAACATGTCAACTCTTTATATTCCCATAGGTGACAAAATAATTGAGGTACAGATAGCTTTAAATATTTGATATACACTGATTAGATAAATCAGTGTTAATCAGTTTTATCAAAAGAACTAAATATAACTGAAAACCAAAGTAAATGATCATAAGCCACATATATGTATACACACACACATTTCTTTTTCTGGAGCATAAGAATTATACTGACATAAAGTTAGCCAGTTAGCCAGTTTAAGCATATAAGGGCTTTATTTGCAACCAGGCAACATCCATGTAGAGGAAAATATTACAAAACCTACAGAATTTTATCTTAAATAATGATATGAAATTTTCTCCATCAGCTATAAAAGACAAAATACTGCTAACTCAGTAAGAGAAGTACAGAAAAGTTTATACTGCATTTAGATTTAGTGGCACATAAAATTTGAATTAGATGTTAAAAGAGTGCAATGCATAACAGAGAATAATATCTTCATAGATGAGTATATAGCTTCTATTAATGCAAGAGAAGCAGAAGCAAAAACTGCATAAATAAGTGAATGCTTGCAGTCACTTTGAAAAGTCTCTTATTGAGGTCACTACAAATTTATTTCCTGACAAAGCTATTAAACCTGTCTAAGTCCTACTCCAGGTTATTTTGGAGATTGACACTGTGGACTTCCCACGCCTTCTCTAAATCCCATTTTAGCTAAGGCAGTGCAGACTTTCTTAGCCTGGTTTTCCTCAAGTTCTTTTACTTTTCTTACTCCTATTTCTTGACCCTTTCACTGCCGCCACATTTTTTTTTCTTGGGTCTCCAAATTTTGGCCTTAACACTCACTGTTTCAGAACCATGTTTGAGCATGGCCTTAATTATAACATTATTGTGGTTTTAATCTAGCATCTTATCTAGAATGCCTGTAGAAACTTCTCACTAGATATCCCATTAGCATTCTGGTATGTCCTCAACTAAACTCAGAGTATTCACTGGGAGGGCTCTTTTATTTTTACTTCCCGAATTCTACTAGGTGTATCACCAATATATTGAATTTTCACAGTATTATGAAGTCATCACTTATGTCTTCTAGCATTGTTGTCTGTATAAATATGACACAAGATCCATCTTTCCTCTTGAATTGGACTGTATGGTTCCTGTGCCCAGACCCCTTTTGTGAGGTACACCTATGTTTCCAGCACCAGTGATATTGACACCTAACTGCTTCCAGTTGCCCTTTCTTTGTAGACCAATTGCACTTGGTCTAACAGAGGTTGCCTCACTCCATGTGCTCCGGCTACTCTTACCTCATCTCCAAAATTTTACAGCCTTCCCAACTCTCAGCTTGTGAGTGGGTCCAACAATGATAATTAATGGAATCAAGGTGTGAAGGCTCTCCCGTTTCCTCAGGGTATGACTAGGAGTTAAAGATGAAAAGACAGACCTGCTAAGACCACATCCTGGATTTTCTCCTTCTTCTACCCTATCCTGCTCTTCTTCTGAAAATACTTTATAAATAAACCTTGAACACCTGAATTCCAGTCTCTACACTGCATCCAAAGATCTTGACTAATGACACTGTTCAAAGTATTTCTCAATTCATCTCTTTTTCAGTGTTTACATAGTCTTCATTTCATGCCTGGATTAAGTATAACAGCTTCCTGGGCAGTAGCTAGGTTTTGTTCTTCCCATCTTTTGTATATTTTCTAAATGAGAGTCGTTTCTGACTCTTTGCAACCCCATGGACTGTAGCCTACCAGGCTCCTCTGTCCATGGGATTTTCCAGGCAAGAGTACTGGAGTGGGTTGCCATTTGCTTCTTCAGGGTATCTTCCCAACCCAGGGATCAAACCCATGTCTCCTGCATTGCAAGCAGACACTTTACCATTTGACCCATGAAGGAAGACTTTTCTACATTTTCTAAAACCTGTGCTATTTTTCAGACTGTTTTTGTAAATTATGCTAAGCAGACTGTTGTAGTCATTAAAACATTACTTCTATAGCCAGACAGACTGGCTTTGAATTTATTTCCACCACCTATGAAGTGCATAATTTGGGTGAATTCTTAATTTCTCCCTTTTCTATTCTATGAGAGAAAAAGTGAAAAAATAATTTTCTTCCTTTTCAGGACAAAGTGGGTTAGTATATGAGATACACTTCAAATAGTATTTGACAGATGAGCAATAGAGTGAGCGTTAACTAGTGTTATTGAAAGCGAAAGTGTTAGTCTCTCAGTAGTGTCTGACTCTTTGCAACTCCATGTAGCCCACCAGGCTCCTCTGTCTATGGGATTTTCCAGGCAAGAATACTGGAGTGGATTGCCATTTCCTTTGCCAGGGTATCTTCCCTACCCAGGGATCAAATCTGGGTCTCCCACATTGCAGGCAGGTTTTTAATCATCAGAGCCTCCAGGGAAGCTATTATTATTACTGATTTGATTTACTCAGCTGGTAAACAATCCACCTGCAATGCGGGAGAACCCAGTTCCATTCCTGGGTAGGGAAGATCCGCTGGTGAAGGGATGGTCTCTCCATACCAGTNTAATCATCAGAGCCTCCAGGGAAGCTATTATTATTACTGATTTGATTTACTCAGCTGGTAAACAATCCACCTGCAATGCGGGAGAACCCAGTTCTATTCCTGGGTAGGGAAGATCCGCTGGTGAAGGGATGGTCTCTCCATACCAGTGTTCTTGGGCTTCCCTGGGGTTCACTTGGTAAAGAATCCACCTGCAATGTGGGAGTCCTGGGTTTGATACCTGGGTGGGAAGATCCTCTGGAGAAGGGCATGCCAATCCACTCCAGTCTTTTTGCCTGGAAAATCTCCAGGGACAGAGAAGCCTGGTGGGCTACAGCCCATGGGGTATCAAAGAATCAGACATGATTGAATGACTAAGCACAGCATTAATTTGACTATGTTACTCCCCTCTTCAAGAACCTATGTGAACTACTAATTGTACACATAATTCCAATGCAAACCTCTCTACCAGATATCAAGGTTTATCATAATCACATTTGCCTTAATATTGTCTTACTTTCTATATTGCTCCACATTAGCTAAGCGGGTACATCATAATTTTCAAAACTGCAAATTATTTACTTCTCTATTTTCCATACTATTCTATCTAAAATAGCATATTTGCTCTCTTTCATTAGGCTGATCTCAAATTTTCCTAAAAAAAACTTTTGTGATACTCTCATATAGTACTCATTTCTTTTATTGTCTCTTGTATTTGGAATCAAAGCCATATATTTCAGCTGTAGTTATTTATAAACACAAGTATATTGTCTTATGGGTTATTCTTTCCTCTTCAAGATAGCTGGAAGCTTCACAAGGAAAATGAGCATGTTTTATAATTCTTTTGCATCACCAGCAGGACATTGACCAATGCTATAATGTGTTTGATAAACATCTGTTTTAATTAATACAAGGAAAGATGCTTCACTTGTTGCTGTATATTCACAGTAAGAATAGAGAGGATATTTAAATGACATCTAAACAATGGGAAGAAAAACAAGAGTTTACAGCTTCTCTTATCTCCCCAAGCTTAGTTTTGTTGAGATATTGTTGACATGTGCTGTGCTGTGCTTAGTCTCTCAGTCATGTTCGACTCTTTGTGACCACATGGACTGTAGCCCACGAGGCTCTTCTGTCCAAGGGAATTCTCCAGGCAAGAATACTTGAGTGGGTTGCCATGCCCTCTTCCAGGAGATCTTTCTATCCCAGGATCAAACCCAGGTCTTTCGCATTGGAGGCAGATTTTTTTACCATCTGAGCCACTTGGCAGGCTCAAGAGTAATGGAGTAGGTAGCCTATCCCTTCTACAAGGAATCTTTCCAACCGAGGAATCAAACAAGATTCTTCTGCATTGTAGGTGGTTTCTTTACCAGCTGAGCTACCTAAGAAGCCCACTGTTGTTATACAATGTGTGCATGTGATACATATATATATATATATATATATATACTGTGAAAGGATTATCATAGTACTTTTATAATTGTCATATTCTATTGATGAATTGACACTTCTATCAATACATAGTGACTATATTTGTTTCTTGTTACGATTTTTGGCTTAAAGTCTATGCTATCTGAAATAAATATAGCTACTTTGATCTCTTTTTATATTCATTTGCTTGGGATAACTTTTTCTATCCATTTACTTTGAGACTATGTGCTTTATTAAAGCTGAGTCTCTGGTAGACAGAATATAATTGAGTCTTAGTTTTTAAGTTATTCAGTCACTCTAGACCTTTGATTAAAGAGTTTAATCCAATTATATTTAGAATAATTACTGATAACACCAAAAAAAGATGTCCTGTTCATTATAGGGGATAAGAATGCAAAAGTAGGAAGTAAGTAACACCTGGACTAACCGGCAAATTTGGCCTTGGATTACAGAATGAAGCAGGGTAAAGACTAATAGAGTTTTGCCAAGAGAACGCAATAGTCATAGCAAACACACTCTTTCAACACAAGATTAGACTCTACACATGGAAATCACCAGATGGTCAATACTGAAATCAGATTGATTACATTCGTTGCAGCCAAAGATGGAGAAGCTCTATACAATCAGCAAAAACAAGACTGGGAGGTGACTGTGGCTCAAATAATTTACTCCTTATTGCCAAATTCAGATATAAATTGAAGAAAGTAGGTAAAACCAGTAGACCATTCAGATATGACCTAAATAAAATCCTTTATGACTATACAGTGGAAGTGAGAAATAGATTTAAGGGACTGGATCTAATATATAGAGTACCTTATGAACTATGGATGGAGGTTTGTGACATTGTACAGGAGACAGGGATTAGGACCATCCCCATGGAAAAGAAATGCAAAAAAAGCAACATGGCTGTCTGGGGAGGCCTTACAAATAGCTGTGAAAAGAAGAGAAGCAAAAAGCAAGGAGAAAAGGAAAGAGATAAGCATCTGAATGCAGAGTTCCAAAGAATAGCAAGGAGAGATAACAAAGCCTTCCTCAGCAATCAAAGCAAAAAATAGAGGAAAACAACAGAATGGGAAAGACTAGAGATTTCTACAAGAAAATTAGAGATACCAAGGGAACATTTCACGCAAAGATGGGTCGATAAAGGACAGAAATTATATGGATCTAACAGAAGCAGATGGGGAAGGCAATGGCAACCCACTCCAGTACTATTGCCTGGAAAATCCCTTGGACGAAGGAGCCTGCTGCTAAGTCTCTTCAGTCGTGTCCAACTCTGTGCGACCCCATAGATGGCAGCCCACCAGGCTCCTCTGTCCCTGGGATTCTCCAGGCAAGAACACTGGAGTGGGTTGCCATTGCCTTCTGGCTTGGTAGTGTGCAATCCATGGAGTCACTAAGAGTTGGGCATGACTGAGCAACTTCACTTTCAGTTTTCACTTTCATGCATTGGAGAAGGATATGCCAACCGACTTCAGTGTTCTTGACTGGAGAATCCCAGGGATGGCAGAGCCTGGTGGGCTACAGTCTATGGAGTCACACAGAGTCAGACACGACTGAAGTAACTTAGCAGCAGCAAAAGAAGCAGAAGATATTAAGAAGAGGTGGCAAGAATACACAGAAGAACTGTACAAAAAAGATCTTCACAATACCAAGATAATCGTGATGGTGTGATCACTCACCTAGAGCCAGATATCCTGCAATGTGAAGTCAAGTGCGCCTTAGAAAGCATCACTGTGAATAAANTCTCAATTGTTCTATTGTTAATGATAATGCAATTTCATAGAAGTGCTTGCAAAATAAGTGTGTATATTGTATTATTGGAGAAGGAAATGGCAACCCACTCCAGCATTTTTGTCTGGAGAAATCCATGGACAGAGGAGCCTGCTATGCTTTAGTCCTTGGGGTTACAAAGAATTGGACACAATTTAGTGACTATCACTACTGTATTATTAGAATTGCTGTCATAGTTAGTTGATGAATTAGATCTAGATTAATTATTTAGTGTCAAATGTTCTTCCCTATCCATATTTTTTTTTTACTTACTGATACTGTAATGCATTTAATTTCAATAATTTGTTCTATTCAGCCTTATTCCCAGGTGAATTTCCCTTTAGATTTTTTGGACTACAAAGTACAAATTTTAAATGTTACTTTCCATCTGTATTTATTACAAAATACTGGTTATATTCCCTATTAAATAGAACCAAAAAAGCAGCAGACTTCCCTATGCATTTTAGTGTATTGATTTAAATGCAATGTCCATGACTTAACATTCATATCATAATTGAAATATAGCCTTATATTTTGGAATTATTTTAATAGTTTGCATTTAGGTGCATAGATATTATCTAGATAATGCAATATAAGTTTAAAAATATGGGAAAGAGAGGTACATTGTAAATATTTATTTTACACAGTTTATTGTTTTCTATTTATTCATCAGTATTAATGGTATTAAATGGCATACATCAAGGTAGCCTAAGGCAATTTGTCCATATATTCAACTATTTAAAATAATCAGTATCAAAAATTAAATTGAAATTTTTTATAAAAATTTCAAAAAATAGAAAAATTGAGGAAAACATCAAAAAAATCAGCATCAAATTTAATGAATTTTCAAAAATAAACTAATAGTATATCAATAGGACACAAATAATCAGATATCTAGTTCATGTTACTTAGAATTGTTTTATAAGTAAATAATAAGGAATATTTTAAAATGCATTAATGTTTGACTATATTGGGCTTTAGAAATAATATCAGTATGTCACAAATTAAGGAAATTTTAATACATTTAAAATAAAGATATTACTATAAATTTCCTGTGATATCACATTGAATTTCCCAGTTGAAATAAACAGTGTATACCAAAAATAACGTGACTTTCTTTCAATTTTGACAGAAAAGCATATCTCATTTCAGAGTTTAGGTACATACTGCTAAGTCAGAATTGATTCCCATTAGTATGACTCAGTAACAAATCAATAAAATAGAGTATTTTTCAACCTTATTGGAAGAGTTATTTCTGAACTATTTACATTTACTTTACTTCTTAAAAAGATGTCTTAACATGGCATTATAACTCTCACGAAGAAAATACCCAAACATCCTTAAAAACATGGATTCTTATTTCTCTACTTGTAGAGTATTTGGAACTCTATATACCAGACAATCATTATAAATATATGAATTCATATTTCTGTTAAAGACAGATTACTATACCTATGTGCAGGTATTTTTCGGTTCCCAACAATCAGGATAACATCACAGAGTTGCTGTTGCTTCAAATAACTTTCCATTTTTCTGAATGTTTGCTCAGCATGGTGCACAGCCTGATAGAATTCTTCAGAGCTACCAGAGTCCATATCACTTTGAGGTGTCAGCAAATGGCTAGTTTCTGACAGTCTGCAAACCACACACAAAAAGCACAAAAAGATGGGGTTTATAAAGTGCCACCAATTGTTCAGAACTACATACAAAGTTTAGTTTTAAATTTAAGCTTCTCTCCTTATGTCCATTATTATTAATAAGTCAGAGAAATCCATTTGGGGTTAAATGATTTGTTTTAGCAGAAATAAATGAATTATAAATTTTTCTCACTTTAAAGAAATTTAAAAGATAGATTATCTGTATTTATTAGGAGATAATAAACTTGAAAACAGTGAGAAATGGTAAATTACAAACATAACCTCCCTAAAATGAATTACTATTTAAATGTTAATTTAATCAATTGGACATTGAGTTTGACTATTTAATTATATGTTTCTAAATTACTATTCTTGTGAGGTTTTAGTAAATGTTTTATATAAGTAAGTGGTTTTTACTGCAAGAAATTATATAATGTCATTTGCAAAAAGACTGAAAAAATTTTAAAGTAGATTGTTGATTCATATTCTATACACAACTGATTAAACAAAAACATACATATATAATTATGCAAAAAACTCAATTCAGTCGCTCAGTCATGTCTGACTTTTTGCGACCCCATGGACCACAAGCATGCCAGGTCTTCCTGTCCATCACTGACTCTGGGAGTTTACCCAAACTCATATCCATTGAGTCCATGATGCCATCTAATCATCTAATCCTCTGTTATCTCCTTCTCCTCCTGCCCTAAATCTTTCCCAGGATCAGGGTCTTTTCCAATGAATCAGCTCTTTGCATCAAGTGGTCAAAGTATTGGAGTTTCAACTTCAACATCAATCCTACAAATGAACAACCAGGACTGATCTCCTTTAGGATGGCCTGGTTGGATTTCCTTGCAGTTCAAGGGACTCTCAAGAGTCTTCTCCAACAGCACAGTGCAAAAGCATCAATTCTTTGGTGCTCAGCTTTCTTTATAGTCCAACTCTTTTATCCATACTTGACTACTGGAAAAACAATAGCCTTGAGTAGACAGAACTTTGTTAGCAAAGTAATGTCTCTGCTTTTTAATATGCTGTATAGGTTGTTCATAACTTTCTTTCCAAGGAGTAAGCCTCTTTTAATTTCATGGCTCTAGTCACCATCTGCAGTGATTTTGGAGCTCCAAAAATAAAGTCAGTCACTGTTTCCCCACCTATTTTCCATGAAGTGATGGGATAGTATGCCATGATCTTCATTTTCTGAATGTTGAGCTTTAAGCCAACTTTTTCACTCTCCTCTTTCACTTTCTTCAACTGGCATTTTAGTTCTTCTTCACTTTCTGCCATAAAGGTGATGTCATCTGCATATCTGAGGTTAGTGATATTTCTCCGTTATCTTGATTTCAACTTGTGTTTCATCAAGTTTTAGGATTTCATAAAATCCATTATACTTAATTTTGGCTCTTATATCTAATATTATTATAAGCTGTTTCATAATAAAGACATTGATACATATTTTATGTATAGAACACTCTCAATATACATGCATGATAGGAACAGCAGATTCAATTATGTGCTCTGATAATAAATTCTTAAAAAAATAAAAATGAAACTGTATTAGATGCATAACATTAATAAGAAAATAAATTATATATTTCAACATAGAAAGTAACATGGAGTATTTTACTTCCATTTATAATGCAGTAACTTGTTGCTAACTAAACCCCTCACCAGGAACACCAGAAAAAAATTTGCATAAAATATCAAAATAACTACTGGAATATACTTATAGCTTCTAAGGCAGCTAGGATCTGAAAGAATAAGATCCTTGAATAAAGGCAAACTCATGAAAGTCAGCTCAAAATTACACACAACATTTTCTTTCCTCCTCGAGGTTTCTACCAACTATAAGCAACATCAAGTAGGAGTCTGAGAACCTAAAAAGCTAATAACGTGTGAACTAAGCAGAACTTCTGCTGGTACCATATGGTTTGGTGTAAGAATGGATATTCTCCTCAAAAGTATTCAGAACTGGAGGGCAAATGTGAAACCATAAGGCAGGAAAGTTCAGGCATGGCCACTATTGTGTGCCTCTTTTCCCTTAGTGGTTATTTGCTGATTCCTAAATGTGCTTGTCAAGGCTATGGTTTTTCCAGTGGTTATGTATGGATGTAAGAGTTGGAATATAAAGAAAGCTGAGCACCGAAGTACTGATGCTTTTGAACTGTGGTGTTGGAGAAGACTCTTGAGAGTCCCTTGGACTGCAAGGAGATTCAACTATTCCACTCTAAAGGAGATCGGTCCTGAGTGTTCATTGGAAGGACTGATGCTAAAGCCGAAACTCCAATACTTTGGCAGCCTCACGCGAAGAGTTGACTCATTGTAAAACACTCTGATGATGGGAGGGATTGGGGGCAGGAGGAGAAAGAGATGACAGAGGATGTGATGGCTGGATGGCATCACCGACTCGATGGACATTAGTTTGAGTGAACTCCGGGAGTTGGTGATGGACAGGGAGGCCTAGCATGCTGCAATTCTTGGGGTCACAAAGAGTCAGACATGGCTGAGCAACTGAACTGAACTGAAATGAAATGTGCTAGGAGAGAAAAAAATAGTTATAGTACGTTTAGAAGTTAAACAGAGCATGAAAGATAACAATTTGACTTTAAGGGCAAACAAAAACAGGGAACTCTGGCAAATTAATGGACTCTCAACTGAACTTCTGAAGAACTATATCCTAGAAGTCAAAGAAACTGGAAATAGACAAGATGATACAAAGGCCGAAATCTAGATATGAATCAATGAAATCTCCAATTCAATTGTTGATTTTCTAATATAAATCCCACAAACTGTCAAAATAAATTATCACTAGAAAGAGATAACTTTAGATTCTTTGATTTTTTTTTTTTGTGTGTGTATGTGCATACAGCACTTGACATTAAAGAAAAGTAGCAAACTTATAAAGAA
The DNA here is from genome assembly GCA_006410875.1 of Neotragus pygmaeus. Taxonomy (NCBI): domain Eukaryota; kingdom Metazoa; phylum Chordata; class Mammalia; order Artiodactyla; family Bovidae; genus Neotragus; species Neotragus pygmaeus. The sequence continues at coordinate 141,658 of SJYV01020458.1, read as the reverse complement.
GTTACAGGGAGAAAAACAAACATTAGAAACAAGCCGCCAGATATGACAGATATCTTTAGATGGATGGATCACAACTAGGTATTTAGTAGATGTGAAAATAAGCATTAATGTTAATATTCTTTGATATAACAATGATTTGAAAACATAAGTAGAAAATATTTAATCTAAAAAAAAAGACTGTCACCATAGAATGGAAAAAGATCATGTCTTCCAAGTATTTTAATGAGGCAAATATAACATTGATACAAAACGTGGAAAGGATGATACAATAAGGAAAATCAATGGTCATTGTCTCTCTTAAAGATATTTACATAAATTGTAAGAAAATATTAGCAACCAAATACAGAAAAGTATGTGAAACAGAAATGAATTTTTTAAAAAGTATCAAATATATGGTTGGCAATGCATCAAAACTAAGTTGGACTTAAAGGAAAACTTTTAATTATATAAACCATTTCATTCATTCATACAGCAAATATCAAATTTTGTTGAATCCTTTTCACTTTGAAATTAACAGCAAAATCTACTAGTACTTCTATTCAACACTTTTCTATAGGGCCTTGCCAGTGTAATGTAAGCAAATTAAAAATAAAAAAGCCATTAGAGTTAGATGAGAAAAAACACATTGGGTATTATTTCCAGGAGATGTTTTTGTATACATCAAACACCCACAGAATATACAGACACGCTTATGAATCTAAATCCATTAAAATTATGTGTATTCTCTGTTATCTATAGTATTTTCTTTTTAACATGGTTATTTTTGTCAGAATTTGCATGTTTTCTCTTAAATATTTAGAATATTTAATAGCAATAATAAACATTTAAAATAGTTAATAGAAAAATTGCTATAATATGTGTCTTCTTTTCACAAGTTTGCAAATTACAATCCCAGAATATGGTATTTTCCAGCATATATTTTAGAAATTCAGGCTTAGGTTTATGTGACAAGAATAACAATTCTTGCAGACATCAACACACTGAACAGAAAAGTCTCAAAATTCCCTGAACGATACACCTTTAAATCAAGAATGAGCATAATATTGACTCTCATTTAACGAAGGAGAATAGAGTCAGAACTGTAAGTTGCCAATTAGATCAAGAATGCCCCTTTAAGACCCTGATATTTCTGGTCTGGTATCAGACTGATACTGATAATGACATGATAAATGTCTAAAAGTCAAGATATTAGAGACAGCCCTGCAAAATGACTCCAGATAGGTTTCCAGGAAGTTTGGGATAAATTCAGATCATTATGTTAACTTTCTACAAGTTAAATAATGTACTTAGGGTAGAAAGTTTTACACCTCATTAAGAATTTCATAGCTTGGGAAATGTTGTTGGGAAATTGACCTAGTATATTTTATTTTCTAGTCACTCAAGTTGTGATGGATGCAATAGTAGAGGAGATAGGGAAAATATAATTTATTTTGCTTTCAACTTTAGAGATTGGTGAGACCATAGACATAAAATGAAACAGGGCAAACATAGAATTTGACAAGATCTAGGCAAAGTAAAAAAGCTAATTACTGTCAAGGTAGTCTTTTTTTTTTTTTTTTAACATAACCTAGGTACATTAGCAAATGATTATGACAGGAACTTGAGCCTTTTCTGAAGAATTTGAAAATACTTTGAGAATAAGTCTTAAAAGAAGAGAGTTAGAAACTAGTCTGAAAAATTATTTTTTCAGAGTTCATCACTGCAGAGGGTGATTGCAGCCATTAAATTAAAAGACACTTAGTCCTTGGAAGTAAAGTTATCACCAACCTAGATAGCATATTAAAAAGCAGAGGCATTACTTTGCCAACAATGGTCCATCTAGTCAAGGCTATGATTTTTCCAGTGGTCATGTATGGATGTGAGAGTTGGACTGTGAAGAAAGCTGAGTGCCAAAGAATTGATGCTTTTGTACTGTGGTGTTGGAGAAGACTCTTGAAGGTCCCTTGGACTGCAAGGAGATCCAACCAGTCCATTCTGAAGGAGATCAGCCCTGGGATTTCTTTGATGCTAAAGCTGAAACTCCAGTACTTTGGCCACCTCATGAGAAGAGTTGACTCATTGGAAAAGACCCTGATGCTGGGAGAGATTGGGGGCAGGAGGAGAAGGGGATGATAGAAGATGAGATGGCTGGGTGGCATCACTGACTCGATGGACATGAATTTAAGTAAACTCTGGGAATTGGTGATGGACAGGGAGGCCTGGAGTGCTGCAATCATGTGGTCGCAAAGAGTCGGACACAGCTGATAAACTGAACTGAACTGATATTCATTCCTAGATTTCTGTCCTAAAATTGCTAATGCTTTGTTTTTTCATGTTATATATGAAAACAAATCACTTTTCCTGAAGAGAAGTTGAATTGTGAGAGAAACAGTTATGTTGGTTTGATGCTATTTTCTCCTTATAAAGTCACTGTCATAGTTCTTACACATTTCCTCTTAAATCATTTCCTGATCTCAGACTATGTAAGGCTTGTTGTTCTTAAATTTTGGCTCAAGATATAAAAAACAGTTTCAGGATGCTTATTAATTTTAAGCTAAAGTTCATTGTATAATGAAGACTTATTATATACCTAGGTTTATTATTTTAATAAATGCAATCTTAAAATTTTAAGATATAAATGTCATATCTTTACAATGTTTTTTATATCTAAAATGCTAGAAAAATCTGACATTGGGTTATTGAATTTTATGTCTTCAAACTAAATAAGCTTTATACCCTCTTTCTAACCTGAGAGTCTAACATCTGTTGTGATATGACATAGTAATTTTTATTGCTATTTATCCTTTTATTTTATTCTTATTTATCCAATAATATAAAGCCTTTAGCATATGGGATCTAGTTCTCTGACCAGGAATCAAATCTGGGCCCTCTGTATTGGGAGAGCAGAGTCTTAGCCACAGAACCACCAGGGAAGTCCATAAAGCCTCTAATTTTAAGAAATACAATTTTAGAAGTCTAATATGACTTCTTCCCATTAAAATTTAAACATATTTAAGATTTCCTGAACCTAAAGTATTAAAACAATAAAAAGACAAATTATTTTTGACCTTCTGAAAAGAACTATGTTATTAAACAGTGGTGGCTACAGGACTGGAAAAGGTGTTTTCAATTCCAATCCCAAAGAAGGGCAATGCCAAAGAATATTCAAACTATCACAGAATTACACTCATCTCATATGCTAAGAAAATTATACTCAAAATTCTCCAAGATAGGCTTCAACAGTACGTGAACTGAGAACTTCCAGATGTACAAGCTGGATTTAGAAAAGGCAGAGGAACTAGAGATAAAATTGCCAACGTCTGTTGTATCATAGAAAAAGCAAGGGAATTATAGGAAAAACAAAACAAAACAAAACTACCTCTGCTTCATAGACTATACTAAAGCCTTTGACTCTCTCTCTCTCTCTCTCTCTCTCTCTCTCTCTGTGTGTGTGTGTGTGTGTGTGTGTGTGTGTGTGTGTGTGTGTGTGTTAGTTGCTCAGTCGTGTCCAAATCTTTGAGATCCCATGGAAGGTAGCCCACCTGGTTCCTTTGTCCATGGTATTCTCCAGGTAAGGATACTTAAACGGTTTTCCATTTCCTCCTCCAGTTTGACTTTGTGGGCCAAAACAAACTGGAAAATTCTTAAAGAGATGGGAATATCAGACCACCTTACCTGCCTAGTGAGAAACCTGTGTGTAGGTCAAGAAGTAAAAGTTAGAACCAGACATGGAAAAATAAACTGGCTACAAATGCAAAAAGGAGTACATCAAGACTGTATATTGTCACCATGATTATTTAACTTACATGCAGAGTACATCAGGCAAAATGTTGGGCTGGATGAATCCCAAAATGGAATTAAGATTGCCAGGAGAAACAACAACAATCTCAGATATGCAGATGACACCACCCTTATGGCAGCAAGTGAAGAGGAACTAAAGAGCCTCTTGATGAAAGTGAAAGAGGAGAGTGAAAAAGCTGGCTTAAAACTCATCATGCAAAAGACTAAGATCATGACACCTGGTCCCATCACTTCATGGCATAAAATTGATCTGGCCACAACAGTGAGTTTTTGAAATTCCAAAACTGGTCTTTTTGTGTGTATAATTAGAAGCTAAAAAGTCTGAAACTAAGCAAATAGAGAGGGAAGCCTATTTCAATTGATTTACTGGAGTCTCCCAATGAACTATTGAAACTCAAAAGGTTTGTGAATCAAACATTACTTCATGTTCAGATACTGTTTCTAAGTTCCTTCCTACAAATAAAAATCTGTGCCTTATTCCCTGGATTTGATCCCTAGAATGGGAAGATCACCTGGAAAAGGAAATGGCAACCCACTTCAGTATTCTTATCTGAGAAATCCCATGGACAGAGGATGCTGGCAGGCTATAGTCCATGGGGTGACAGAGGATGAGATGGTTGGATAGCACTGACTTAACGGATCTGAGTTAAAGCAAACTCCAGCAAACAGTGAAGAACAAAGAAGCCTGGTGTGCTGTAGTTGATGGGGTTGCAAAGAGTCAGACACGTCTTAGTGACTGAAGAACAACAGACCCTAGTAAATCTTTGCCTCCCTTGAGGCAAAACCTTCTCAGATCTGAAGCCCTAGAAAGAAATGTGTTCCCTTGCCAAGGCATACCCCTAAAGGGACCTCATATTCCCATGACCAAGTCCCTGTAACACATCAGTCCTTCCCATACACAAACTTCATAATGCAGGCAGCCATTTCATTCAAGATCTTTGAGCTGTAAACAATATAGTCATACCACATCTCCCTGTGTTCCTCATCCCTCATACTATTCTCAAGTTAATCCTTCCGAACATGTAGTGTTTTTATGTAGGTGTTTGATCAATCATGTCTGACTCTCACAACCCCATGGACAGTAGCTCTCCAGGCTCCTCAGTCCATGAAATTCTCCAAGAATACTGAAGTGGGTTGCCACGCCCTCCTCCAGGGGATCTTCTCAACCCAGGGATTGAACCACGGTCTCTCACATTTCAGGCAGATTCTTCACCCTTTTAGCCACCAGGGAAGTCCACAGCTTTTAACAATTAGAGATTTGTGTAGTACTTTCTTCAGCATTTCTATACATCCAGATAGTCAGTACCTGTTTACCTTTATGTGGGTAAGATGTCAATTTACTTTGTGTCTCAGAGCATCATGGAAAGCCCCACTTATTTTTCACAGATATTGAACTAAGATTTGGCCCATGTATATTTTTCCCATGACTCTGCTTCATGCCAATATGTTGACAAACATTTGCTATGTTCTCACATTGAGGAAGCAAGCCTCAGGGACAACTTACACCTCCTCATTCACTAGCATACTAAGGACATGAGGTCTTAAAGGATAAACTCCAATTTGTCCAGACTCAAAATACTGGGCTTTGTTAGGGGCCAAAGAGCTATCCTTCAGTCACTCAAGAAACCATACTGGGAATACTGATAAAAAATATTTGGGGAAAACAATACTTTTGGAAACCTCTCACAACAGCAGCCAAAACATGTCAGAGGTGTCAGATCTGACCTAGGTATAACTTAGGAAAGCTTATTCATACTTCTCAAGACCACTTTCTTTGATTCCAGGTCCCTTTGCTATCTGCCAACTGTATTTTATCCAGCTGTCTCCCTCTCAAGGATACAAATATATTTGGAAGATGATTTGCACAAATTCCCAATGTATGGAAGCCTTTTCTTGCAGATGAGTCACATGGCAGTAGGTTGGAAATATGGTTGGAAAAGATTATTCTTACTTAGAGAAATTCCCTTGGAATTACATAGTGTCAAAGGTAGCCATTTCACTGGACAAATTTCAAATGTTGTTTGTGAAATCTGGCATATTATACAGCATTTCCATTGTGCTTATTAGCCTCAATTTTCTGGTCTAGTAGAAAGAATCAGCATCATTATCAAAACTCAATTGGTAAAACTCTCTGAGGCTTTCAATCTTTTTGTGTGTGTGTGCCTCAATTCCTACCCATTGTTCTGTTAAATGTAAGATCTACACATTTTTTTTTTTTTTTTTTTTTTTTTGTACCTACTTGGTTTTATTTTTTTTTAATTAATTAATTTATTTTTTTTTTATTTTTTTAATTTAACTTTACAATACTCTATTGAGTTTGCTGGAAAACAAATAGTCAACCTTAGAAATAAATACTAGAAATCCATGAGTTTTGGCTCAGGGTTAGATGAGCCCTTTGTAGTCAAGGAATATTTTTTTATATTATTGTTAAATTCTCATTAAGCCTGTAAAGCAAAATGAGTACCTGACTGAAAAATCTTTACACAGTGAGTTCCCAGGAGACAATACAAAGTACCACAATTAACAGCCAGGGGACTATGTTTATTGGAAAAGATAGCTTTCAAAAGATGCCTTACAGCCCAGATGGAAGAGATCCTATCAGGTACTTCCAAACAAACTTTATGACACTAAATATAAAAGTATTACCTCTTAGAATCATATTTCCCCTTAAAAAAAAAAAAAAAAGCTTCCCTACCTTAGTGGGCCTCTGAAATACCTGTAGACCTAGAACTGAAACTGACTCTGATGTGAAGCTGATGGCATGTGATGCAGACAACTCTTCCAAGAATCTGGACCAGGCAAGTAGTCAGCATGGTCCCTGATTAAATCTAATTAAATCTCTCTCATTACCTTTGTTCTAGTTGCTGTCAACAGGAAATTGCTATCATCAGGGCATTGCTATATCTTCTTCTTTATGTAATATCTGATTATGCCTCAGCTTGCCTCTCTTCTTACTTTCCTTCTTATAGGTAAAATTTTCAATGAGTGAAAACTTTTGTAATGAATTTATGCCTGGAATGAAAGTTTAGAAGACATGAGTCTGGTCCTTTGGTCCTTTGATTTTGTACACCTGTGGTGGAGTCATGTCGATGTATGGCAAACCCAATAGAGTATTGTAAAGTCAAATTTAAANTGTAATGAATTTATGCCTGGAATGAAAGTTTAGAAGACATGAGTCTGGTCCTTTGGTCCTTTGATTTTGTACACCTGTGGTGGAGTCATGTCGATGTATGGCAAACCCAATAGAGTATTGTAAAGTCAAATTTAAAAATAAATTAATTAATTAATTAAAAAGTCAAAAAAAAAAAAAAAGAAAGACCAGATTTTTAAAGATTTGGGACTCCTCAGTGTAGCTATGGATTTATTAATGTTCTTTGCCCTACATAGAGTGAGCATCCTTCATAGTGGTAAGTCTATGAAAACCATAGTTCTTGTCTTAACTCTGCTGAGAGTAAGTCTCTGGCTTCAGTTCTTGGTCACTTAATTAATCCGTTTGGCTTAAAATTATTTCATTAATCAGGGCTGGGAGCCATCCTCAGTTCAGTTCAGACACTCATGTCTGACTCTGTGAACTCATGGACAGTGGAGCCTGCCAATCTGCTCTGTCCATGGGATTCTCCAGGCAAGATTACTGGAATGGGTTGCCATTTCCTTCTCTAGTACTATCATTATCTCTCTCAAAATCTATCCAGATCTCATATGCCTGGGAAAATAGATACATTTCCCAAAGTCTAGCCACTGGAGGAAATCTAATAGACAGTTGGATCCTGATCAGTGCTCTAGATTACTGATTAAATACTGGGATACTTTTGCCTTGGCTATCTTCGATCTTTCTATCATCCCTCTACTATGTCTTATTCAGAATTCATCTACTTTCCTAGAATATCCTATTAATTTACTGTGCTACAGCTGCCTTTTCTTCTTTGTCAAAAGAATCAGATAATACTTAGCAGCACCCAACAGTTTTCTAGAAATGTTTCTTCCAACAGGACTGGAAATTACCTGGAAACACTGGATTCAACTTCCAAACACCCACCTTTACTTCATTGTGTAATAATAAAACATATTGTTATGATAAGCCTTTTGTATTCCAACAAACAAGGCTTCTAGGCTACTTACGTATTAACAGACCATGATTTAATTTCACCTTTAACACCTCCTTTCCCTGTGTTCCACCTGGTGGCTCAGAGGTCAAAGCATCTGCCTGCAATGCAGAAGACCNCTCTACTATGTCTTATTCAGAATTCATCTACTTTCCTAGAATATCCTATTAATTTACTGTGCTACAGCTGCCTTTTCTTCTTTGTCAAAAGAATCAGATAATACTTAGCAGCACCCAACAGTTTTCTAGAAATGTTTCTTCCAACAGGACTGGAAATTACCTGGAAACACTGGATTCAACTTCCAAACACCCACCTTTACTTCATTGTGTAATAATAAAACATATTGTTATGATAAGCCTTTTGTATTCCAACAAACAAGGCTTCTAGGCTACTTACGTATTAACAGACCATGATTTAATTTCACCTTTAACACCTCCTTTCCCTGTGTTCCACCTGGTGGCTCAGAGGTCAAAGCATCTGCCTGCAATGCAGAAGACCTGGGTTTGATCCCTGGGTCGGGAAAATCACCTGGAGAAGGAAATGGAAATCCACTCCAGTATTCCTGCCGGGAGAATCCCATGGACGGGGGAGCCTGGTGGGCTACAGTCCACGGGGTTGCAAAGAGTCGAACACGACTGAGTGACTTCACTTTCCCTGTGCTCCACCTAGCTGTATCTTTATGTTTAAGTGGAAGATTGCCCCCAGGGTATGTCTCCCAGTGGTATATTATTCTGGTTCCCTGCAGAATTTGTGATCTCACTTTGAAATTCTAAGACCCCGAGTAAGCTGTCTTTTTGTCACTTCACGATTTGTGGTCCTGTCAGCAACTTCTTGAATTACTCCAGCCATAGCTGTTCCTTTCTACTTCCATTGCCAACCACGTCTTGATGGTATTGTCTGTACCCTTTATCTCAATCCCTGACTTCCTGAATGCCCCTCAAGCCACTGAAATCCTACTTCTCCAACCACTCAAATAATGAAACTGCTTTTGTCAAGGGCATTACTGTCTTTTCTTCTGGAATTATTATTGTTCATTTCTTAATGGTGGAGAGCTGACCACATGCAATTCTATCCCTGTGCTAAACAATTAAGACCTAAACATCATTTACTTTCCCTCTTTCAAACAAACCTGATATAAAGCATATATTTTTTCCAAACAATATATGGTTTAGGCAAAAATAACAGCTCACAGAATAGGACACAGTTACATTTGGAAGATTAAACTGCGGAAAAGAGTTTGCTTGCTATGAAGGAGATCTTGATTCAATCCTGAGCTGACCATGATTTAATTTCACCTTTAACACCTCCTTTCCCTGTGTTCCAGGGAAGATGTCCTGGAGAGGGGAATGGTTATCCACTCCAGTATTCTGACCTGGAGAATTCCGTGGACTGGAGAAAATCATGGTGGGCTACAATCCATGAGTTCACAAAGAGTCAGACAACATTGTTGAGTAACTAACACAACACTAACTTTAATAAAGTTAACCCCTCCGAATTACCCATCTCTTTTCCCTTTAAGATGCCTACCTACATACCAATCCAAAACTATTACATAATAAATTCTGCACACTGCCAAGCAGCTCTCCGTGTTTATTACCTCCTTGGTTCAAATAACAAATCACACGTTATAAGTACCTATCTGATCTGATACTTCAACTTTTAATACTCTTCAGCTCAATCTTTAAATCTAGGAATACTAATTCTACCTCCTGCCATGTATTAGATTTCTTTCTTCTAAAGCTTTCACACACAAATTTTTTCTTTACCTGAAACTTGCATAAAACATTGAGATTCTCATGAATAACTTTACTCCTTCAGAGATCAGTTTAAATATAAATTCTTTCTCATAGCTTATGAGGTTGCAGTTTACCCTGATATGCTAACTACCTAGTATGCTTTAAATACACCTCTGGCATATAGATATTTTAGGAGTTCATTAACTATTTGTGAAATAAATCAGCTACTTTATATTTGTTTCATAGAATGAAAGAATATATTCTTGGTAAAAGCATTTAAATCTCAAAAGCCAACAGAAGTGCCTGGCACACAGAAATAGTTGTTAAATGCTTGAGTGAATTGCTATTGCTAAATTTTCAATAGCTTCAAGTTCAGTAGGAAAAAAAAGAAACTTTTGCAGCTAGTAATATACTCCTGTGTATTCTCTCATAGTGCATTTACATATGCTGTGAAAATACTAAAGAATAAACTAAATATAATGTAGTAAGTACTTAAAAAATAATCTAAACAGGTATTTGGATATCATTATTTCAAACAAGAAACCCTGACAAAGACTAGATCTCAGCATTATTAGACTTACCAGGTGGCACTAATGGTAAAGAACATGCCTGCCAATGCAGGAGACATAAGAGACACAGGTTTGATCCCTGAGTCAGGAAGATCCTTTGGAAAAGGGCATAGCAACTCAACCCAGTATTCTTGCCTGGAAAATTCCCATAGACAGAGGGGCCTAGTGGGCTACAGTCCACAAGGTTGTGCAGACTTGGACATGGCTGAACCAACTGAGAATGCATGCATAACATTTTAATGTCAAAGATTAAGAGTAGAACTAAAACGGCAAGATAAATTTGCAAGAAATGTTTTGTTTATCTTGAGAAATTAGTTAGCTGTGGTCTTGTGAGAATAATTTCAAAAACATTTCTAAAACAATATTTTGAAAATTACTCATGTATAGTTCTTGGGGAAGGCTTGTAATTAGTAAAAGATTATTTTATTTAAATGTCAAAATAACCATTTTGGATCTGCAAATTTAGTATNCATCTCCTGTGTTGCCTGCATTGCAAGTGGATTTTTTGCCCACTGAGCCATCATAGAACAAAGTAAAATGTTCCAGGACAGATATGAATATGGATCAAGTTAAATGTGGGCTTTCCAGGTGGCTCAGATGGTAAAGAATCTGCCTGCAATGCGGGAGACCTGGGTTTAATCCCAGGGTTGGGAAGATCCCCTGAAGAAGGAAGTGGCAATCCACTTCATTATTCTTGCCTGGAGAATTCCATGGACAGAGGAGCCTGGTGGGCTATTGTCCATGGGGTCACAAAGAGTTGGACAAAACTGAGAGACTAACACTTTTCAAGTTGCATGTAGGAGAAGCATGTCGTTTCAAGTCAGCAAGGAAAGAATAGTTATTGGGAAAACTAGTTCATATTTAAGAAGGTAAAGTTTAAGGTTAACTTGCAATAAGTAGAAAAATTGCTTAGGTAAGAAACATGCTCAGAACACCCCTTTCCTGGTAATTTTTCTGTCTTGTTCATGATCTCTTAGGATATTTAGTGACCTAGATTGAATTTCCCTGTTTATAAAGGGAAAAAAGAGATTTAATGATATACAAAGAAGAAACTACTTTTTAAAATCACTATAGAGCCATGTCTAGAATGTTATTATTTTTTTTCTGGGCANGGGTGGGGGGGTGGGGGGGGGGGGGGATGGGGCATGGGCAATCAGTGGATTTTCTTTTGGATGGGCGCTGGGGCAACTTTCTCTATGCTAACTGAAGCTCCTGGTCCACTTCCCTCCGCATCCACTACTGTAATGGGCTATCTGTAATGCTAGTATTTCAGTCATTTTTTAAGTGGCAACTGGTACTCTGTGCTATTTTCTCACAAGGTTCTAATCATGTCAGAGACTCCCTCACCCCTTCTGGGGAGGGATATAGTGAACAAGATTCAGGCCTCTGATTTCACGACTACAGAACCCACTATTTTTAATTGCACAAAATGTAAATCCTACAGTGTGGGCTGATGAAAAACAGCACTTTGAACACAAAATGCTGTTCCTTATCAAGCTCAAAGACCCTCAACTATTTCCACATCAAAGCAATATCCATTAAAGCCTGAGGTAAAGGAATGATTAAAACCCATCATTGAAAATTTAAAGGAACAAGGGCTATTAATTCCCTGCAACAGTCTATACAACATTCCTATATTGGGTGTAAAGAAGTCAAATGATAAAAGGAGACTAATTCAAGATACATGAATAATAAGTGCCTAATCTTTATACATTATTTTCTGAAATTCCTGAATGAGACATATATTTTTCATTCATTGATTTGAAGGATACTTTCTACAGTTACACCTATACCAAATCAACTTCTGCCTATGATATGAAGACAACTGAGAGGATTCTTGGGCATTACAGGCTATTTCTCCTTTGGGTTCTGGGTTATGGGGAATTACATGTTTTTTTACATAAACTTACAACTGAGACTTATCAAACTAACAAGCTGGCATGATCCCCAGAGACTCAAAAGGCTTTTAAGTCTCTTCAGACTGCTACCCTGACGGCCCAACTCTGAGCTTGCCCACAGGATCAGAGTTTAGTTACTTACTTAAAAAAGGCTATGGCCACATTAAGTTTTGTCACTTAATGGTGTCTGACTCTGCGGCCCCGTGAACTGCAGCACACCAGGCCTCCCGTCCATCACCAACACCTGGAGTATACCCAAACTCATGTCCATTGAGTTGGTGATGCCATCCAAACATCTCATCCTCTGTCGTCCCCTTCTCCTTCTGCCCTCAATCTTTTCCAGCATCAGAGTCTTTTCCAATGAACCAACTCTTCACATCAGGTGGCCAAAGTATTGAAGTTTCAGATTAAACATCAGTCCTTCCAATGAACACTCAGGATTGATCTCCTTTAAGATGGAACTGGTTGGATCTCCTTGCAGTCTAAGGGACTCTCAAGAGTCTTCTCCAAAACCACAATTCAAAAGCATCAATTCTTCTGCTCTCAGCTTTCTTTATAGCCCAACTCTCACATTCATACAGGACCACTGGAAAAACCATAGCCTCGACTAGATGACATTTGTTGATAAAGTAATATCTCTGCTTTTCAGTGTGCTGTCTAGGATGGTCACAACATTCCTTCCAAGTAGTAAGCACCTTTTAATTTCATGGCTGCAGTCACAATCTGCAGTGATTTTGGAGCCTCCTCCAAAATAAAGTCTGACACTGTTTCCACTGTTTCCCCATCTATTTCCCACGGAGTAATGGGACCGGATGCCATGATCTTCATTTTCTGAATGTTGAGCTTTAAGCCAATGTTTTCATTATCCTCTTTCACTTTCAGCAAGAGGCTCTTTAGTTCTTCTTCACTTTCTGTCTAAGAGTGGTGTCATCTGCATATCTGAGGTTATTGATATTTCTCCCAGCACTCTTGATTCCAGCTTGTGCTTCTTCCAGCTCAGCGTTTCTCATGATGTACTCTGCATATAAGTTAAATAAGCAGGGTGACAATATACAGTCTTGATGTACTCCTTTTCCTATTTGGAACCAGTCTGTTGTTCCATGTCCAGTTCTAACTGTTGCTTCCTGACCTGCATATAGGATTCTCAAGAGGCAGGTCAAGTGGTCTGGTATTCCCATCTCTCTAGAATTTTCCACAGTTTATTGTGACCCACACAAAGGCTTTAGCATAGTCAATAAAGCAGAAATAGATGTTTATCTGGAACTCTCTTGCTTTTTCAAAGATACAGCAGATGTTAGCAATTTGATTTCTGGTTTCTCTGCCTTTTCTAAAACCAGCTTGAACATCTGGAAGTTCACTTTTCACATATTGCTGAAGCCTGCCTTGGAGAGCTTTGAGCATTACTTTACTAGCATGTGAGATGAGTTCAATTGTGCAGTAGTTTGAGTATTCTTTGTCATTGCTTTTCTTTGGGATTAGAATGAAAACTGATATTTTCCAGTCCTGTGGCCACTGCTGAGTTTTCCAAATTTGCTTGCATGTTGAGTGCAGCACTTTCACAGCATCATCTTTCAGGATTTGAAATAGCCCAGTGGGAATTTTATCACCTCCACTAGCTTTGTTCATAGTGATGCTTTCTAAGGCCCACTTGACTTTACATTCCAGGGTGTCTAGCTCTAGGTGACTGATCACACCATCGTGATTATCTGNCACTTTCACAGCATCATCTTTCAGGATTTGAAATAGCCCAGTGGGAATTTTATCACCTCCACTAGCTTTGTTCATAGTGATGCTTTCTAAGGCCCACTTGACTTTACATTCCAGGGTGTCTAGCTCTAGGTGACTGATCACACCATCGTGATTATCTGGGTCTTGAGGATCTTTTTTGTACAGTTCTGTGTATTCTTGCCACGTCTTGACCGTGGCTCAGATCATGAGGTCCTTATTGCCAAATTCAGACTTAAATTTAAGAAAGTGGGGAAAACCACTAGACCATTCAGGTATGACCTAAATTCAATCCCTTATGACTACACAGTGGAAGTGAGAAATACATTTAAGGGACTAGAACTGATAGACAGAGTGCCTGATTAACTATGGACAGAGGTTCATGACATTGTACAGAGACAGGGATTAAGACCATCCTCAAGAAAAAGAAGTGAAAAAGCCAAATGGCTGTCTGAGGAGGCCTTACAAATAACTGTGACAAGAAGAGAAGAGAAAAACAAAGGAGAAAAGGAAAGATATACCCATTTGATGTACTCTGCATATAAGTTAAATAAGCAGGGTGCCAATATACAGCCTAGTCATTGAATGGCATATTAAAGGGATTATAAACTATCTTTTTTTGAGACATTATTTCATTTCTTGATAAGTTAATGTATGAACCATGTGGCAAAAGCAAGACAAACCAACATTTTTTTTTTTCCCTTAATGAGACATAGCCTCGTAAACTTACTCAAAATTGTCAAAACTCAGTATAAGCTGAAGAAAAGTTCTAATTACATTGAAAATCTGTTTACACTTAATGGCAACTTCTTTACCTGCATCTTTTGAAGTGTCAAACTAGAATAATAATAGCATTTTCATGCTAACTTAACATGAGATCATTTGAGGGGAGAAATGTTTGTTAGGAATATTTGGAGTAGAGGTGGAATAAGCCAAGTTGAGTATTCACAGTCAAACAGTGAAATTCTGCTGAATTTGATTCTATACTTCACTAAAGTTCAGGTNAATAATAGCATTTTCATGCTAACTTAACATGAGATCATTTGAGGGGAGAAATGTTTGTTAGGAATATTTGGAGTAGAGGTGGAATAAGCCAAGTTGAGTATTCACAGTCAAACAGTGAAATTCTGCTGAATTTGATTCTATACTTCACTAAAGTTCAGGTATAATTAAAATGTGGAGTAATTTTATTCTTTTGTGAAGGGATTTCTTAGGATTGAATATATAAACACTAAATTTCCAAATAAACAACTTAAAAAATGAAACATGCTTATTGGAACATGTATCCCTACTTTTAGTTTGGAATACAATAGACTCCTTAACTGCATTAAATTCTGTGAGCATATAGGGCTCTATGATGCAGAAAAAAAAATTTTTTTTCCATTTTTGATCAAGCCCTTTTGGTCCAAAATGTTAAGTTTTACACTAAAGGTGAGAAAATTAATAGTTTATATTTACAATATTTTCCTAAACGTTTTGATGTTGAAAACAAATATCACCAGTCTATCACAACGCTCTTCCCTAAAGACACAGATTTCTTCTAGAGCAGTGCTGCTAAATAAAGGCTGATTATTGGATTCACTGGGAAGTTTTTAAGGTTCCCAGGACTCAGGCTGAACTTTGCAAGTGTGCTCAGCTGCTAAGTCTTTGCGATCCCAAGAACTGTAGCCTCTCCTCACCATGCCCGGGGCTCCTCTGTGCATATGATTCTCCAGGCAAGTGTACTGGAGTGGGCTGCCATTTCTTCCTCCAGTATAAACAATTTTTTAAGCTGCATCCAAATTTTCTGAAATATTTTTAGCATGAGATCAAAATAAAGATGATCAGTTTGAAGATAATGCCCCATTTACTGCCTCCCTTTAGAGATTCTTATTACACTTAAAACCAACAAAGGATGTGAAAATAAATAAAATAACCTTAATTTGTTTACTCTGTTCACTCAAATACATTTATCTTGGAAACAATTTAATTTTTGTTTTATGTGTTGATTTTTTAAGGAGAATTACACAAAGGATAACCCCTATTAATATTTTATGGAGCTTGAGCACCACTTTGGAAAGAGTGGCTTTAAGCAATCAGCCAGTTAAAAACCAGGGAGTGAGAAAATTGGATATATGGATCAGAAAGAGGAGAGATTGCAGACAGGGAGACCATTGTATTAATAGTATTCAAGGGAGAAGACTATACAGATTTGGACCAGATAAGACTTTATACAGAGAGTTTTAAGAGAATAGATATAGATTGAGGAGACATAATGAAAATAAAACCTACAAAACCACCTGAAGGTCAAGACCTGTATTTGGGTAAACCCATTTCTAGGTATTAAAGCATATCCAAAAGCTTTTGTGCACTGGTACTAATTTACACATACTTATTATAAATTTAACTTGGGATCTACTTTTAAAGCCACTTGGCAACCCACTCCAGTACTCTTGCCTAGAAAATTCCATGGATGGAGGAGGCTGGTGGGCTACAGTCCANTGTGCACTGGTACTAATTTACACATACTTATTATAAATTTAACTTGGGATCTACTTTTAAGGCCACTTGGCAACCCACTCCAGTACTCTTGCCTAGAAAATTCCATGGATGGAGGAGGCTGGTGGGCTACAGTCCATGGGGTCACAAAGAGTCAGACATGACTAAGCGCCTTCACAAATGGCCCATATGTGGTGTATGTGAGAAGTCTTAAACCATTATTCTAAACAGGAATTTATTACCCAGTTTTTTGTTAATGGAAATGGAATTCCATAAGTGAGAGGATAGGAATAGAAAAAGTTTAGAAATGGTGAAACTATTACTTGTATATATCTGACAGATAGGAAAATGTTAGATCAGAAAACAAAGACTACCATGACAAATGACAATATAAAAACATTGACTAATCAATGAAATAACCTCTGATTCCCTGGTGGCTCAGATGGTAAAGAATCTTCCTGACATGAAGGAGACCCATGTTTGATCTTATGGCCAGGAAGATCCCCTGGAGAAGGAAATGGCCATCCACTCCAGTGTTCTTGCCTGGAGAATTCCATGGACAGAGGAGCAGGGGAATGAGATGTTAAGCATCCAATATTATGTTGCTTTAACTTTTGTCCTGGCCCTTTTTGGATCACAGAAAAGAACTTAGAAGGTTACATTTTGGCTGTATAGTAATTGTGTTTTCTTTTGAGGATATTAAAATTGATAGCTTTTTATCTTGTCAAGTTCATGTTTTCCTTGCTTTATTATTGTCTTGTTGATGACATAATGCAATTAATAACATTAATATTTATTTCAGCATCACATCATCATGTGTACCAAGATCTTATAATACATATTCAAAATTACCCAATTACTGTTAAGGAAAAAAATATCTCAGTGATAATAGCTCTGTTAAAATATTATCATTGTTTTCTGCTTTTCATTTCTCAGATAATTTTATTGTATGAAGTAAAATAATGGGCTGGGGTAAGCAAAAAAAAGTTATTGTAGTAACTAAAATACTGTTAATTAAAAAACATTAAAATTGATGATCATTTTGATAATTACATTTATAATTAAAATCACTGCAAATAATTTTTACTTCATTACTTTTGCATAGATATATATTCAAAATATATTCAAGTAAGAAAGAAAAGATAGTGAATGCAATGTCTTAGAATATAATTTCTTGCTGTGCAGGTTTTTAAAGAGTAATAATGTGATTGCAAAATTCTTTGAAGGTAAGAGGCTTATCTATGCTTTTGGAGAAGGAAATGGCCATTCCAGCACTCTTGCCTAGAGAATTCCATGGACAGAAGAGCCTGGTGGGCTGCTGTCCATGGGATCGTATAGAGTCGGACATGACTGAAGCGACTTAGACTGCATGCATGCATGCATCTATGCTTTAATGTATCTGCAATGTATCTTCATGAAGAAGTTACAAATTAATTACTAAATCTACATATCATATAATGTTTTATGCATATTTTCAATATTTTTTGAGAAAATCAATCCAGAGAAATATTCTACATACAGATGTATCAAATAACTGAAGCTAGAAATTCAGTTGAGCTCATTTTTTTTCAAACATGGGAAATAAAAGTGCTGATGTCTATGCTATGGAAAAATCTGTGTCTATCCTGCAAATAATGCCAAATGCTAACACATGCACTAAACACAATTGTACAAAAGTGACTTTAAGAATACATATGAATTAAATTAGATTCTTACTGAACAGACTTAGGACAATATAAATACTTATTTCTAAAATAACCAAAATGATTTCATTAATTTAGAATACAAATTCTAAAGAGAATTTGAGAATTAGAGACTTTGCCTGATCAACAGTAAAAAACACAAAATTATTTACTGTAGTTAAATTTATTGAAAAAAATATCTAAATATTCTAAAAAACAATTCATTTTAGATAAAAACGGGTTAATCTACTATTAGTCGTAACATTTAAACAAACTATGTTTTACTGATTAAAAACAAATGTTTTATTATAATTTGACTAAAATATTTCACATTTCATATGAAAAATACCTGGAAATAGCAAGGGAAATTATAGAAAATAATAATTAATGGAGCATTGCTTTATTGGCATCAAAATAGTCTCCAAAAGTGTTCCAGTAAAATCAACTTAGTATTGACAATTTATTAGTAAGAAACAGTAGAAATCCATAAATATATGCCAATATTTACTGAAAGTGAAAGTGTTAGTCCCTCAGTCGTGTCTGAATCTTTGTGACCCCATGGACTGTAGCCCACCAGGCTCCTCTGCCTATTTAATTCTCCAGCTAAAAATACAGGAGTGGATTGCCATTTCCTTCTCCAAGGGAATCTTCACGATCCAGGGATCAAATCTGGGTCTCCTGCATTGCATGCAGATTTTTTATTATCTGAGTCACTTGGGAAAATCATTTTTATGATTGGATTCCCTTATATACATGATTTCATCATTTTCTCTCTATTCTAGCTTCTCATCTGACTATGTCTCAGACTATTTTAATTGTTACAAATACATTTTATACAGTGTGCGTAACACCCTATTCTTTTTCAAAACTTCCTTGTCTAACTATAGATGAACTGGAAAACAGCTTAATTCCATAATAAAGTATGGTGGAATGTTAGAATTGCCATCAGTACACTATTAAACTTTATAAAACACTCAAAGATATGCATAAATAAAAGCACACACAGAATGGAACAGAAATAATAACAGTATTTTGCAGTTTCTCTTTTCTACATCCATGGCTCACAAGCTATATGCAATGCAGAATGGTCAACAGATCTACTCATTGTCAGCAGAATTCCCAGGTATTTATGATGGTTTTAAGATGAGAATTGAAAAAGTATTAAATTCTGGAATGGCTAAGGTTCATTCACAAAATAAATACAGAAGTAAACTAAAAATTTTCATAATTTGAACCCTGATTGTCATTCAGAATTTAGCACATGCTGATGTTTCCCACATCAATAATTACAATTTATCTTGCAGAATTTCATGGTATTAATATTTCCTGGATCCTGCTTATGGGTATTCCTATCTGTGAAATAACTCATATTTCTATCTCTCTACCATATATATTTGCACATCTTTTGAGTCTTAGTTCAAAACTCATCATTTTCTTAAAGACTCTCCTGAATCTCTAAAAACACTGTGGACCACACCTTAGGCANGATCCTGCTTATGGGTATTCCTATCTGTGAAATAACTCATATTTCTATCTCTCTACCATATATATTTGCACATCTTTTGAGTCTTAGTTCAAAACTCATCATTTTCTTAAAGACTCTCCTGAATCTCTAAAAACACTGTGGACCACACCTTAGGCATTTCTACTTGATTACATACAAATACCTAATATTGAACTTCACTTATTTTGTGCACACATTAAAAAAAAAAAAAGTTTTTCAAACATTACGACTTACCTGATTCTGGTTTAAATTATGCAACATTAAAGCTGACTCTCAAATTTTGTTATTATATCAAAATATCATTTTTTTAACTTTTAATGTAAACAATATACTTGTCATAATATCTAGCCTAGCAGTGGATAAGTTTTAGAGATATGTTATGGTGCACAATTAGAATTACTTTTGAGATCAGAAATTATCCACATTCATCTTTACTTTGCCACAGAATTTTAATATGAAAAATTCATTGGAGACCAATAAGTCTTGATAATTCACAAGAGTGAGTGGAGGGAGCCATTAAAGTTATTACATGCGGATATTATTGATTTAATTTGATTTAATGTTTAACCTTGGAGAATACTACATAAATAAATCTTTATCCAGGTTAATATTGCATTTAAAGTATTACGAAAACATGAACATCTTGAATATACATAAAGTTTGAAGGGATATTTATGCTTGTTAAGTAATTGAAAATAAAATTTTTTATAGTCGTAAAATCAAATATCTTTTAGAAATAACTGATACGAATAGTTTTTTTTCTATTGTACTTGAATTTAATCCATATCTACATCAAAAGTTTTCCATTTTGGTCCTCATAAATTGTCCACAAATAAGATAAACGTCCACAAAATATTACAAAAATGCTTATTATACTGCATGTTAACTGACACAGTGAATTCATCAATAAATTTAAAGTCTTTACTTTATGGCTAGTAATCATAGAAAATGTTTTATTAAGAAGTTAAAAATTGAGGAATTTTTCTGTGCTATGATTAAAGATGAATTCATTTTTAACCAAGGAAATTATATTTAATAATTTAGGGAATATATCAATAAAGTATATGTTACTGAAATTGTGCCATTCTTTTCTTCAGATGTTTCATATATTCCTTCCCCTCTATTTTAATTTTTAGTCTATATCCACTCGACCTATACTATGATTTTTTTTTTTAAGTGTCTATTTGTCTTTACCAGGAACAATGGAAATTCTGTTATAACAATAGAAAATTTTAATGCAATTTGAATAAAATTTGTTCAAATGAATGCATTAATTGATTTTAATGTACAATTAAAAAGATACTTTTATGCACAAAAATAATTTCACACTCTTGTTTTGTCTTAAATTAGGTGGTAAGAGGTAGAAAACATGATTGGTATTCCAGGTATTTAGCCCAGTGTCATGAAATCTGTAAGAACTCTATTCCACAAATGTTGAATTAATCTAACCTGAAGAATGTTACATGATTGCTCTGCTTAATTACTACATTTAGTAGTTTCAATGAACTGCCTTATTGTATATGAAAAGATTCTTTTCTTTTACCATTTATATGTTTGTAATTCTCCTCTGGAGACAGTGACCTTATCCTAAACTCTATTTATACTAGTTTATTGAGATAGAGGCTTTCTTACCGCTTGCATCAGTGCGTGCTAAGTCATTTCAGTCAGATCTGACTCTCTGCGACCTTATGTACCATAATTTGCCAGGTTTCTCTGTCCATAAGATTCTCTAGGCAAGAATACTGGAGTGGGTTGCCATGCCCTTCTCCAGGAGACCTTCCTGACCTAGGGATCAAACCTGCATCTATTATATATCCTGCACTGGCAGGCAAGTTCTTTACCAACAGCAGCCCCACCTGGGAAGCCCCCAGTGTCTGTCATTGATGGGGAAAAAGACTCTCCCTCCCTAGGTCAATTATTTTTCCAGAAGCTGAACTGAATGTGTGTGTGTGTGTGTGTGTGTGTGTGTGTGTGTGTGTGTGTGTGATTTTGAAAAAAATGATTAATTGCATTCAAGGTCTGTATTAGTGAATCTAAACCCTATATATTGAATGAGTAGGTATAATAATCCTTAGACCTTAAGTTCTTTTTATAAACATATACTTTATGGCAAATAATCAGATTTTCAATTCATGCAAGTTTGAGAGACTGGATAATGGTGTCTCAAGTGAGTGCCCTCTCCACTTTTTCCCTTTTCTCACAACTATCTCATAAGGAACCTCTTTCTTTTTAAATACTTTTCTTTTTTTCTTCTGAAATCTCGATCTGTCTTGCCCCATAATCCTTCTTTCAAAATTTAGCAAGTGCAAGTTTCTTCTTGTATCTTATCATTATTGATGCCTTTATTGTCACGTATAAGTAAAGATATTCCCTCTCCTCATTTCTTTGCTTCTAGGAATAGAAGAAAAGATATGTTTCTTTGACTGAATTATAGAGGGAATAGGGAATCATACTTTTTTCTTGGTGGGGTAGGTTTATTACCATTGTTTTTTGGCTTCCTTTTTCTGTCCCTAAGTCTTTTATTTCTTTATACAACTGGAGACCAAAAAAAAAAAAAAAAAAAAAGAGAGAGAGAGAGAGAGAGAATAACTATATTCTGAAGTTGACAGTCACCCTAATTTCTATGCCCCACTTCCAGTTTTGAACAAATGTCTTCTGCTAACTTTAACCAGCACAGATGCATTATTTATAATGGGAAAATCAACACACTATTATTTTAAAAGGAGCAAAGATTCTAGAAAAATTGCTGGAGTTAGAGCTTGGTGACTGGAGGTAAAATAGTGAAGACAGTATGTATTGGAAGAAGTGAGGAGGCATAGTATAATAAATATTTTTAAAAATTCAAAAGAGATACATTTTCAGATATCAAAGCATATTTATAAACTAATGGAATAAAGCTTGTCTTAAAGGTTAGATTGTGAAGTTCTACCTTTAATGTATTTGCTTTTTAATACAAGGCAACTTCTTAGCTTGCTTAAAGTCCAACTATAGTAAAGTATTTACAACTCATTCCCTTTGTAAAATAAAGTTTGCACCTATTAAACTAGTTCGTTGGAGAAGAGATCAGAGTCAACATAAAATTTGCAGTGGTTTTGCATATGAGTGTTTTGTTTGGGCTGCTCAAAGTAGTAGTGAGCATATACATAGGCTGTTGCTGCTGCTGCTGCTGTCACTTCAGTCATGTCTGATTCTGTGCGACTCCATAGACAGCAGCCCACCAAGCTCTTCCATCCCTGGGCTTCTCCAGGCAAGAATGCT
Organism: Neotragus pygmaeus; assembly: GCA_006410875.1. NCBI lineage: Eukaryota > Metazoa > Chordata > Mammalia > Artiodactyla > Bovidae > Neotragus > Neotragus pygmaeus. The sequence goes on along the minus strand of SJYV01020458.1, from coordinate 118,925 downwards.
GGAGTGGGTTAGTAGTGCCTTATTCACCAGTGACAGATAATATTGTCCAGTCATACAAGCATTACTTGAATGCTAACTAATAATGAAAAGATCCACCTGTAGATGACAACTGAGCTAAAGGAACAGGAAAATTGATAGGCTTGCCATGCTTTCCCTTGTCCAACAAGAGGAGAAATACATTCTGTATATTTTAATGGTAGTTAGATTTTGTATCTACTTGTATTTGTGGAAAGCATGATAGCTACAAGTTAAAATTAAGTCATTAGGGAGGAAGACATAATTTTAAAAAAAGGAAACATTTTCTCAGCCAGTTGGTCTTGCTTAATATCAAGAGTAATGTCATGTTTTGGGAATGTAACTGAGATATTGTGTGACATTACCTCTTAGATACTTCTCCCCCAAATTGATAATCCAAGTTTAGCCCTGAGAAAAGAATCAGTCAAATTCTAAAATCAGTTCAGTTCAGTCACTGAGTCATGTCCAACACTTTGTGACCCCATGGACTATAGCAGGCCAGCCGTCCTTGTCCTCCACTATCTCCTGAAATTGGCTCAAATTCATGTCGGTGATGCCATCCAACCATTTCATACTCTTTCGCTCCCTCTCTTCCTAACTTCAGTCTTTCCCAGCACCAGGGCCTTTTCCAATGAGTCAACTCTTCAAATCAGGCGGCCAAAGTACTGGAGCTTCAGCTTCAGCATCAGCCTTCCAATGAGTATTCAGGGTTGATTTCCTTTAAGATTGACTGATTTTATTTCCTTGCTGTTTTCTTTCCTTGAGTTGCAAGGAACTCTTAAGAGTCTTCTCTAGCAACACAGTTAGAAATCAATTCTCTGGTGCTTAGCCTTCTGTATGGTTCATATTTCACATCCATATATGATTACTGGAAGAGCCATAAATTTGACTATATGGACATTTGAAGGCAAGGTAATTTCTCTGCTTTTTGATATGCTGTCTAGTTTGGTCATAGCTTTTCTTCTAAGGAGCATCTTTTAGTTTCATGGCTGCAGTCACCATTTGCAGTGATTTTGGAGCCTAAGAGAATAAAGTCTATCACTTTTCCATTGTTTCCCAATCTATTTGCCTTGAAGTGATGGGACCAGAAGCCATGATCTTCATTTTTAGAATGTTGTTTTATTTTATTTTTTTAATTAATTAATTTATTTATTTTTAAATTTAACTTTACAATACTCTATTGGGTTTGCCATACATCGACANGTAATCCAAATCTATGCCCCCACCATTAATGCTGAAGAAGCTGAAGTTGAAAGGTTCTCTCAAGACCTAGAAGACCTTCAGAAACTAACACCCAAAAGCAATGTCCTTTTCATTATAGGGGACTGGAATGCAAAAGTAGGAAGTCAAGAAACACCTGGGGTAACAGGCAAATTTGGCCTTGGAGTACAGAATGAAGTAGGGTATAGCAAACATCCTCTTCCAACAACACAAGAGACCGTACACATGGACATCACCAGATGGTCAACACCAAAATCAGGTTGATTATATTCTTTGCAGCCAAATATGGAGAAGCTCTATACAGTCAGCAAAAACAAGACCAGGAGTTGACTGTGGCTCAGATCATGGACTCCTTATTGCCAAATTCAGACTTAAAGTGAAAAAAACAGGGAAAACCACTAAATCATTCAGGTATGACCTAAATCATATCCCTTTTGATTATAGAGTGGAAGTGAGAAATAGATTCAAGGGATTAGGTCTGATAGACAGAGTGCCTGATGAACTATGGATGGAGGTTTGTGACATTGTACAGGAGACAGGGATCAAGACCATCCCCAAGAAAAAGAAATGCAAAAAAGCAAAATGGCTGTCTGGAGAGGCCTTACAAATAGCTGTGAAAAGAAGAGAAATGAAAAACAAAGGAGAAAAGTATAGATACACCCATTTGAATGCAGAGTTACAAAGAATAGCAAGGAGAGATAAGGAAGCCTTCCTCAATGATTAGTGTAAAGAAATAGAGGAAAATAAGAGAATTGAAAATACTAGAGAAATACTAGCTCTTCAAGAAAATAAGAGATACCAAGGGAATTTTCACGCAAAGATGGGCTCAATAAAGGAGAGAAATGGTATGGACCTAACAAAAACAGAAGATTTTAAGAAGACATGGCAAGAATATACAAAAGAACTGTACAAAAATGATCTTCACCACCCAGATGATCACAATGGTGTGATCACTCACCTAGAGCCAAACATCCTGGAATATGAAGTCAAGTGGACCTTAGGAAGCATCACTACAAACAAAGCTAGTGGAGGTGATGGGATTCCATTTGAGCTATGCCAAATCCTAAAAGATAATACTGTGAAAATGCTGCACTCAATAGGCCAGCAAATTGGAAAACTCAGCAATGGCAACAGGAATGGAAAAGGTCAAGCTTCCTGGATCATTGAAAAAGTAAGAGTTCTAGAAAACATCTATTTCTGCTTTATTGACTATGCCAAAGACTTTGCCTGTGTGGATGAAAACAAATTGTGGAAAATTCTTAAAGAGATAAGAATACCAGACCACCTCACCTGCCTCTTGAGAAATCTGTATGCATGTCAAGAAGCAAGTTAGAACTGGGCATGGAACAGCAGACTGGTTCCAAACTGGGAAAGGAGTATGTCAAGACTGTACTGTCATTCTGATTATTTAACTTATATGCAGTGTACATCATGAGAAATGCTGGGGTGGCTGAAGCACCAGCTGGAATCAAGATTACTGGAAAAAATATGAATAACCTCAGATATGCAGATGACACCACCTCAGGGCAGAAAGTGAAGAAGAACTAAAGAGCTTTCTTGATGAAAGTGAAAGTGGAGAGTGAAAAAGTTGGCTTAAAGCTCAACATTCACAAAACGAAGATCATGGTATCTGGTCCCATCACTTCATGGGGAGTAGATGGGGAAACAGTGGAAACAGTGACACTTTATTTCTTTGGGCTCCTAAATCACTGCAGATGGTGACTGCAGCCATGAAATTAAAGACACTTACTCCTGGGAGAAAAGTTATGACCAACCTAGACAGCAAAAAGCAGAGACAGTATTTTGCCAACAAAGGTCCATCTAATCAATGCTATGGTTTTTCCAGTAGTCATGTATGGATGTGAGAGTTGGACTATAAAGAAAGCTGAGCACTGAATAATTGATGCTTTTGAACTATGGTATTCGAGAAGGCTCTTGACAGTTTTGGGGCCATAAGGAGATCCAACCAGTCCATCCTAAAGGAAATCAGTCCTGAATATTCATTGGAAGGGCTGATGTTGAATATGATACTCCAGTACTTTGGCCATCTGATGCAAAGAACTGACTATTTGAAAAGACCCTGATGTTGGAAAAGATTGAAGGCAGAAGGAGAAGTGGACAACAGAGGATGAGATGTTTGGATGGCATCACCGACTCAATAGACATGAGTTTGGGTAAACTCTGGGAGTTGGTGATGGACGGGGAGGCCTGGCGTGCTGCAGTCCATAGGGTCGCAAATAGTCAAACACGACTGAATGACTCAACTGAATGCTTATAAACACAGGATTGTAGTAGTTTAAAAATAGTTAAGAAACCTTTAAAGCTCCCAAATTGGAAAAACATAAATGGCTCAAAAGTCCTTTTGTTCCTTTAGACAGCTAAGTTTTATGAAGCAGCACAACTAGCTCAAATTCTTTTTTTAAGAAATCTAATCTCTTCAATTGCATCTAGTTTTGTTCATTTAAGAATCTAGAAATCATTTTACTTGTTTATCTAAAGACCAAAGGATGCAATTATAAAAGTAACATTCATTTTATTTCTAGTCAATTAGATGAAGTAGATATTTTTTCAAGTGAAATATAATAGGAAAAATAGTATATTATGCATATGTAACCAAACCCAAGAATCTAACATTTAAAGACTAAAAGATAAATAAAACTGGGTAACTGAACCAAAAATAAAGGCTTAGAGATTATTTCATAACTGTTTCCTCAGTGAAGAAAATTAATGCTACCAAGATGTAACTGACTACAATAATTTCTTGTCAGAATATCAGAAATATCTTTTCAAAGTATTTTATTTTGTGGCTATACTGAGACTCTTTCATTCATATTTGAATGACCATGTATCTCTTATTTACTCCTTTTTCTCCTATTAGAAAATGCATGTAGTAACTGAAATGATTTGATGAATTGGTACTGGGTTGTGTTTTATGGTTGTTTTTTTTTAATTTATATATATTCTTTTATATATTCTTTTCCATTATGGTTTACCACAGAATATTGGCATTGTTCCCTGTGCTATACAGGAGGATCTTGTTTATCCATCCTATATATAATACTTTACATCCATTAATCCCAAAACCCCAGTGCCTCCCTGCCCCAACCCCCACCCCACTGGAAACTACAAATCTGTCCTCTATGTCTATATATCTGTTTCTCTTTCATATCTATGTTTATTTGTGTTATATTTTAGATTCCACATATAAGTGGTATCATATGGTATTTGTTTTTCTCTTTCTGATTTACTTAGTACGATAATCTCTTAAGTCCATACATGCTGCTGTAAATGACATTATTTCATTCTTTTCATGGCTGAATAATACTCCATTATATATATGTGTGTATATATTTTTTTTTCTGTATGTGTGTGTGTGTGTATATATATATAAATTCTTGGCTGGGAAATCTCATGGACAGAGGAGCCTGGAAGGCTACAATCCTTAGGGTCTCAAGAGTTGGACACAACTCAGTGACTAAACCACCACATATATATATATATTATACCAGATCTTTTTATATATTTATCTGCTGAAGGACATTTGGATTTTTTCCATGTCTTAGCTACAGTAAATAGTTGGGCCATAATTTTATGGAAGCTAATGGAATGACTTACCTAGAAAAATGTACAGAAATCCCTGCAGGGGAAGACTGCTACATGGAAAACACTGAAAGCAGTATGGACGGAACACAGACGGAGCATGCAACAAGCTAAGGTGGGAACTACAGGCGAGGGCCAGAGCATGAAAGGCCCATCGCTACTCTTGAGCGATGAACAATGCCTTTTAAGTGTAGCATTTAGAGTGACAGCGTCAAAATTATGATTTATAAGGTCTCATTCTTGTATAAACATATATTTTGGAGACTATGGAGCTATGTTTAGAAAAGGAGACAAGAGTAGAAATTATAAGCATGCGAGACTATTTCTGGAGATTGGCAGAGATATATTATTGATTTGAATAGAGAGATAGAGAGAAGTTGGTATGTTTGAGGGAAATTGGAGGTTATAAGACCAGGATTTTTCAATAAGATAGAGATTGTTGCAAAGGAGACTATGATTCTAAACTATATATAACAGCTTTCTGACAGTGGTCCTCTGTGGACAGTAAGAACTATGAGGATTCTAAAAGTTTTATTTTGAGGTCAAAACACAGTTCACACTTCCAATTTCTGTATGTAACTGGTTACTCAACATCTACACTTAACTCTCTCAGAGTTATCTCAAATTCATTAAATTTATAGTGATCTCATGGGCTTCCCTGGTACCTCAGCAGATAAATAATCCTCCTGCAATGTGGGAGACCTGGATTTGATCCCTGGGTTGGGAAGATCCCATGGAGAAGGGCATGGCAACCTACTCCAGTATTTTTGCCTGGAGAATCCCCATGGACAGAGGAGCCTGGCTAGAGTCCATAGGGTCATAAAGAGTCAGACATGACTCTGAGCACGGCACAGTGGTGTACCAATTTCATAGTCTTTAACACATTGCTATTTCCCTCTTTTTCTTTTCTGAGTAGTAAGTGATATTTATTTGTATTTAACACAGACTGAATACCCCTTCTCCTTTATTTACTGTGATCAAGTACAGTTGTCTCTGTATCCCTGAGAAATTTGCTCCAGGAACCCCTCAGATACCAAAACTCAAAGATGCTCAAATTCCTTAGATTGAATGTTGTAGTGTTTGCATATAACCCACACGTCATCCTGTATATTTTTTAAAATTATTGTTTGATGTACAGTATTATGTTATGGGTGTACAATAAAGTGATTTTCAGTTTATAAAGATTACATTATGTTTATTATGATAAAACATTTACTGCATCCCCTTTGACATACNAAAGAACTCAATAGACATTTCTCCAAAGAAGACATACGGATGGCTAACAAACACATGAAAAGATGCTCAACATCACTCATCATCAGAGAAATGCAAATCAAAACCACAATGAGGTACCATTTCACACCAGTCAGAATGGCTGCGATCCAAAAGTCTGCAAGCAATAAATGCTGGAGGGGGTGTGGAGAAAGGGGAACCCTCTTACACTGTTGGTGGGAATGTAAACTAGTACAGCCACTGTAGAATGTTGTTTTAAATCAGCTTTAGCACTCTCCTCTTTGACCTCAGGAGGCTCTTCAGTTCCTCTCCACATCCTGCCCTTAGGGTGGTGTCACATGTATATCTGAGGCTGTTTATATTTCTCCTTGCAGTCTGGATTCCAGCTTGTGATTCATCTAGCCTGGCATTTCACATAATGTACTCTGTATTTAAATTAAATAAGCAGGATTACAATATGGAGCCAAACATCTTCCTTTTTTGAACCAGTCAGTTGTTCCATCTCTGGGTCTAACTGCTGCTTCTTGAACAGCATACAGGTGTCATAGGATGTGTGTAAAGTGGAATGGTATTCACCTCTTCAAGAATTTTTCACAGTTTGTTGTGATCCACACAGTCAAAAGCTTAAGTGTAGTCAATGAAGCAGAAGTTGATTTTTTACTGGAATTCTCTTGCTTTTTCTATGATCCAGTGGATGTTGACAATTTGACCTCTGCTTCCTCTGCTTTTTCTAAATCCAGCTTGTACATCTGGAAAATTGTCTGTTCACATATTCTTGAGGCATAGCTTGAAGTATTTTAAGCATGACCTTTCTAGCATGTGAGATAGTGTAATTGTTCAGTAGTTTGAGCATTCTTTGGGATTGTCCTTTTTTTAAATGAGTGAAAATTGACATTTTCCAGTCCCGTGGCCAATACTATGTTTTACAACTTTGCTGGCATATTTAGTGCAGTACTTTAACAGCATCATCTTTTGGAATTTGAAATATCTCAGCATGAATTTCATCACTTACACTAGTTTTGTTCATAGTGATGCTTTGTAAAGCCCACTTGACTTCATACTCCAGGATGTCTGGCTCAAGGTGTGTGACCACACCATCCTGGTTTTCCAGGTCACTAAGACCATTTTTGTATAGTTCTTCTGCAAATTCTTGCCACTTCTTCTAATTTCTTCTGCTTGTATTAGGTCCATACCATTTCTGTCCTTTATTGCATGCATCTTTTTATGAATTATAAAACTATATATAAATGTACAGCAATATATAGCTACTGATTTATATTTTGAAAAAAATGATTATTTTTTAGAAATATTTGAATTACATAATATTAGAGAAGTAAAAAAAAATATCCAACTGAATTCAGAATTTTAGAGAAAATCAGGAAAATATTAGAAGGACTTTTTGAATAAACAGTGAAATGAAATAGAAGAAAACAATAGAATGGCAATGACTAGAGATATCTTCAAGAAAATTTAAGATATCAATGGAAAATTTCATGCAAAGATAGGCTCTATAAAGGACAGAAATCATAAGTATCTAAAAGAAACAGAAGAAATTAAGAAGAGGTGGAAAGAATACACAGAAAAACTATACCAGAAAGGTCTTAATAACCCAGATAACCATGATAGTACGGTCACTCACCTAGTACCAGATATTGTGAAGTGTGAAGTCAAGTGAGCCTTAAGAAGCATTACTCAAACAAAGCTAGTGGAGGTCATGGAAATCAAGTGAGCTACTTAAATATTAAAATGTGATGATGTTAAAAAGCTGCACTTAAAATGCCAGGATATTTGGACAACTCAATAGTGGCCACAAGACTGGAAAATGTCAGTTTTCATTCCAATCTCAAAGAAGGGCAATGCTAAACAATGTTCAAACTATTGTACAACTGCACTCATTTCACGTGCTAGCAAAGTTATGATCAAAATCCCTTAAGCTTAGCTTCAACAGTACATGAACAGAGAAATTCCAGATGCACAAGCTGACTTTAGAAAAGGCAGAGGAATCAGAGATCAAATTGCCCACATCCACTGGATCATAGAAAAAGCAAGAGAGTTTCAAAAAAATATTTGCTTCACTGACTACTATAAAACATTTGAGTATGTGGATCACAACAAACTGGAAAATTCTTTAAAAGGTGTGACTACCAAATCTCTTTACTTGTCTTCTGAGAAAACTGCATGCAAGTCAAGAAGCAACGGTTAGAACTGGAGATGGAACAACAGACTGGTAGAAAATTGGGAAAGGAGTGTGTCAAAGTTGTATATTGTCTCCCTGTTTATTTAACTTATATGCAGAGAAAATCATGCAAAATGTCCAACTGGATGTATCACAAGCTAGAATTAAGACTGCTGAAAGACATAATAATAACCTCAAATATGCAGATGACACAGGAGGAGAAGGGACGACAGAGGATGAGATGGTTGGATGGCATCACCAACTCAATGGACATGGATTTGGGTGAACTCTGGGAGTTGGTGATGGATAGGGAGGCCTGGAGTGCTGCCGTTCAAGGGGTCGCAAAGAATCGGACACGACTGAGCGACAGAACTGAACTGAACTGAACCACCCTTATACAGAAAGTGAGAAGCAATTAAAGAGCCTCTGATGAAAATGAAAGAAGAGAATGAAAAAGCTGGCTTAAACTCAACAGTTAAAAAACTAAGATCATGGCATCCAGTCCCATCACTTTATGGCATATAGATGGGGAACAACAGAAACAGTGAAAGTCTTTATTCTTGTTGAGCTCCAAAATCACTGTGGATCGTGACTGCAGCCATGAAATTAAAAGACACTTGCTTCTTGGAAGTAAGGCTATGACCAATCTAGACAGCTTATTAAAAAACAGAGACATTGCTTTGCTGACAAAGTCCATATTGTCAAAGCTATGTTTTTTCCAGTTGTCATGTATGGATGTGAGAGTTGGACCGTAAAGAAATTTGAGCACCGAAGAATTGATGCTTCTGAACAGTGATGTTTGAGAAGACTCACAAGAGACTCTTGGACTATAAGGAGATCAAACCAGTCAACCTTAAAGGAAAACTCCAATACTTTAGTCATCTGATGCAAAGAGCTTACTCACAGGAAAAGATCCTGGTGCTGAAAAGATTGAAGGCAAATGTAGAAGGGGTCGGCAGAGAATGAGATGGTTAGATCACATCACTGACTCCATGAACGTGAACTGATACAAACTTTGGGAGATAGTGAATGACAGGGAAGCCTGGCATGCTGCGGTCATTGAGGTTGCAAATGGTTGGACCAGACTTAGCAAAGAACACCAGTTGTACACATAGGAACTTCTGATTCAATGAAGAGAGTTAATTTATTTCATTCCACTCAATAATTATTTCCTTATATTGAATTTTAAGTTTATAGTATTAGTTTTTATTAAGAGATACTCTCAGTGGCAATATTTTAGAAACTGCTGTTTCTACAGCAATACTGTTGAGGATATTAATCATTTTTTCAATGTTTCTTACACAAAGCCTCCTTACTCTTGTAGGAAGTACCAGAATAAACTTTACTTCTTTTAGGTTTGTTAGATTTGGGAGACTGACAAGCTCATATGCAGAATGTAATTAGAGCAAAAAATTATCTTCAAATATTTTTTTAAATAAATAAATTGTGTAAAAGAATCTGGGTTGCCTGTCTAGGAAATTTTTCCTACTGAATATATTTCCTTAAGTATTCATATTAATAATTAGGCTAATAAACAGTAATAAACTATGTGCTCAGTCACTCAGTCATGTCCGCTTTTTGTGACCCCATGGACTGTTGCCTGTGCAAATTCATTGTCCATAGGATTTTCAAGGCAAGAATATTGGAGTGGGTTGCCATTTCCTTCTTCAGGGTATCATGCTGGCCTAGGGATTGAATGTATGTCTCCTTCATCTCCTGAAGTAGTAGACAGATTATCTTTGAGATGTCTGGATAGCCCCAATAAACTATAACTACTATTTACTAATTTGACACTCTTACAGCCTATTAGTATGAACTAAAAATGTAGAAATATCTAGTTTCAAACAGTATATCACCTGTGCTTTAGAAGATCCTGTCTGTTCAGGTCTAGCAACTGTTTAGCTAAAATTTAGTGTATTTTTAAAATCAAATTATAAATTTACTTTAAAGAAAATATTCCATGTTAATATGTTTAAATATTTTAAAATATAATTTGCACTCTTTTTATTTTGATATGCATTTATATTTATAGCAAATGAACAGCAATTATTAAATATGGTGGCTTGTAACAACTTTTTCTACAAATTTAATAAAGTTAATATGTAGTCAAATGGAAATATTTGTAATGTATTAACTGTTGAAGGAAATGGCAACCCATGCCATTTTTCTTGCCTGGAGAATCCCAGGGATGGGAGAGCCTGGTGGGCTGCCGTCTCTGGGGTCACACTGAGTCAGACACGACTGAAGCGACTTAGCAGCAGTAGCAGCAGCAGCAAATTTTAGATAGTTTATTGTAGAAAAGACTCATAGGATTCTGCAATAATCTGAATCATCACATTAATTAGACTGATCTGAGTAATCATTATTTAGTTCCAAGTTAATCTTACATAGAGCTCCCTTAGTAACTAAGCTGATAAAGGATCTGCCTGCAATGCAGAAGACTCTTGTTCAGTTCCTGGATTGGGAAGATCCCCTGGAGAAAGGATAAGTTACCCACTCCAGTATTCATGGGTTTTCCTGGTGGCTCAGATGGTAAAGAATTTGCCTACAGTGTGAAAGATATTGGTTTGATCCCTGGAATATAGCCTGGAGGAGGACATGGCAACCCACTCCAATCTTCTGGACTCCCCATTGACAAAGAAGCCTGGCAGGTTACAATCCATGGGGTATCAATGAGTCAGATAAGACTGAGCAACCAAAAAAAAAAAAAAAAGCACAGTATTACATACGTACCAATTCCTCCTCTTTTAGCTTTTTAAATAAAAATACATTAACATATTATATTTAGTTAATAAATATCATTAGCATTATTAATGATAACCATAAGAGTTATAACTCTATTGTTAAAATGTAGATTAAGAAAGTTATCTGATTGCAATTATGAGTGTAGTGTTTCCTCAGATATCATAGGTATTAAAGGAAATACTGCTAATAATTTAATGTATAAATAATACATGAATCTATCTAAAGCCCTATGATACTAATTAGATTGGGAAAATATATTTGAAACATCATACAGCAGTGAATCAAATATGTGTACTTGATTTGGAAAAATATCTACTTCTAAGATTCATAATAAAATTATAGAAGTTAGACTTCATTATGTTTTTTTCTGATATTATTTTGTTCTTTTCCCAGAAATCACTCATACACAAAGGCACACATACACATCTATGTAAGGACATATTGATGTACTCATTACTTAAGTGAATCTTACATTTCAAGTTGCTGATATATACATGGAAAATATCTACTTTAAAAACAGCATAGCTTAGAATAAATGTTAATCAGATTAAGATTTACATATTTTTGAATAATACAGAGGGAAACACCAAATATAAGCACTTGCATCTTTTTAAATTCATCTGGGAGTGTGGAGATGGAGTTGTCTTTTTTGTTTAAACTTTGTTGAAATTCTTTGCTATGAAATTTTGCACCTATAAATTACTTAAGCTTTGTTGGTGAACCATTAGATAGCAAAGAATCTCAACTTGTCTAGTACTTCCTAACTTTACATATTAAAATAATAAATAATATATACAGGTCATAATCATTACTAGAACACATAATAAAACAAGCTTAGACACAGATGTATTCACTAACTATGAGAATTCAAAGACTGTGAAGAGACCTGTGATTCCCTTAAAAATTTTGTTTCTATTACTGTAGACAGTGCAACATGTTATTTGTTTCTTCAGCTGCTTATAAGAATGTATTTCTAACTATGAAAAAGAAAGTCTATTCTGGTTTCCTGGATTCATGTTTATGTATGGCAAAGCCAATAGAGTATTGTAAAGTAAAAATAAATAAATAAATAAAATAAAACATAAATTTAAACAGTATCCAAATACCTTCAAAACATTCAGCTCACCTTTACTTGGTACCCTGAAGTTTCTACTTTTGTAGACTTCCATCTGTTTTTCACTTTAAATGGAGCCCAAAAAAAAAAAAAAAAATCTATACTCTGGACATATGACAATTCAAGTAATGAACAGAGTAAGAGAAAAGGCAGTATAAAAGATGGAAAAAAAATTTTAATGTGACTTTTGTTCAATTGAATAAATTTGAATATAACAAGCAGATTTGACTTCCCACTCAGAGAATGCACGCTCAAACACAAGACTTGGCCAGAATAAGTTCCCTGGTTTCTCTGATAGTCTCAGTTCTTCAAGTTTTTCTCTGGGAGAGAATATGTTACATAAACTATGATACATACTTCTTGTGCCACCTTACTATAGATTAGCTGAGAAGTCTGATGTTGAAAAAGCAGACACAAAAACTAAGCTTTCTGTTTTGAAGAAAAATCAGATAGTTTCAGACCCACTGAGAAAAGGCAAGCTAATCTCCATTGTAATTCTTTCTTAAGAGAAACTGATACATATTTCTAATGGTACAGTTTTTGACACATATATTACTAGTTAAGATTAAAACCTACCCTTATACAACTATTTACTTCTTACAATAATAAATATGATATAATAAAACAACTGGTTTATAGGTAGGAAATAATATCTGAAAATCAATAAGTGCTTTTTTTCAACCACATGCCAGATGATACATAAAATGTACAATGTTTAGAGTTCCATGTTCAAAATTAACATAATGTGGCATTAATATGTATTGGTTTATTCTGATTTGGTGTCCCTTGCTATCTTGTTTCCCTGAGTATCATGCCATATTTCTCCTGTAAGAGTTCTAGCTTTAAATTTTCCAACTTCATAATCTCCAGAAGTATTTATTTTAAAGTATCATTTTCTGAAGGGCCTATCACACAGCTCAATCATATTTGCAATATATTGCACTGAAAATTAGGTTGTCATGATTGTTTTATAGGCTTCATTTTGAATATTTATCAAAAATAAATATTCAGAGGCTTCTTTGACTCAGAAGAAATTCATCATCTCAGAGAAAAGGTTTATGAGAAATATAAAGTTGTTTAATTCATTTGACAACATGCACTTGTGTCTCCTAGCTAGCTTTCACATCTAGGGTCCTATCTTCTCAAAGTTGTAAAGATTTTTGTCATTTTTGTGGACATAGAAGAATGTGTATATTTTCTGTGTCTGGCGATATCATCCCCATATTTGGATACACTCATGTGTATGGCTGGCTATGCACTCAAATAAGCATGTATATAATAATATGCATTAAAAATCTATTGGGAACAGCAAAATTAGTCATTTATTTTAATATATCCCCAATATTTTATGTAATTCCCTCACCAATAATTATATAGTTCTCATTTATATTAATGATTATTATCCTTACACTACTTTTCCTTTTTTCATACACAGATGCTAATGACAATAATTGATTATCTTTTTTTTTTTTTTTTTAGTGACTTGAAAACAAAATTCAATCATGTATTTGAACTGCACCAAATATATGTGGCAAAAGTTTTCCCTGGTTGCACAGCTGGTCGAGAACATGCCTGCCAATTCAGGCAAGAGACATAGATTCAATCCCTGAGTCAGGAAGATTCCATAGAGAAGGAAATGGCAACTCACTTCAGTATACTTCCCTGAAGAATCCTATGGACAGTTATAGTTCCATGGGTTATAGTCCATGGAGTTGCAGATTTGGACAAGACTGACCAAGCATGTACACTTATGCACCAAAGCGTTTGAACTGTGGTTCTGGAGAAGACTCTTGAGAGCATCCCTTGGATTGCAAGGAGATCAAACCAGTCAATCCTAAAGGAAATCAGTCCTGAGTATTTATTGGAAGGACTGATGTTGAAGCTGAAACTCCAATACTTTAGCCACGTAATGCAAAGAACTGACTCATTGGAAAAGACCCTGATGCTGGGAAAGATTAAAGGCAGGAGGAGAAGGGATCAAGAGAGGATGAGATGGCTGAATGGCATCACTGACCCGATGGACATGACTTTGAGCAAGCTCCAGCAGTTGGCGATGGACAGGGAGGCCTGGTGTACTGCAGTCCATGGGGTCATTAAGAGTCGGACACGATTGAGTGAGTCAACTGAACTCAACTGACAAAACATGCACACTTATGCATTTATATGCCAAGAGAGATATAAATTTAATTTTTCACTAGTATAAATCTCCCATTATGATGTAATCAGATTAATTAGTTCTTATTGACTTGGGAGGGCTGAGAGGAGCTACTCCATGTTCAAGGTCAGGAGGGGCAGCTATGAGGAGATACTCCTCGTCCAAGGTAAGGAGCAGTGGCTGCACTTTGCTGAAGCAGCTGTGGAGAGATACCCCACGTCCAAGGTAGGAGAAACCCAAGTAAGATGGTAGGTATTGCAAGAGGGCATCAGAGGTCAAACACACTGAAACCATACTCACAGAAAACCAGCCAATCTGATCACACGGACTACAGCCTTGTCTAACTCAATGAAACTAAGCCACGTCATGTGGGGCCACACAGGATGGGTGGATCATGGTGGAGAGGTCTGAACAGAATGTGGTCCACTGGAAAAGGTAGTGGCAAACCACTTCAGTATTCTTGTCTTGAGAACCCCATGAAAAGTATGAAAGGGGAAATTGATAGGATTTTGAAAGAGGAACTCCCCGGGTCAATAAGGCACTCAATATGCTACTGGAGATAAGTGGAGAAATAACTCCAGAAAGAATGAAGAGATGGAGCCAAAGCAAAAGCAATACCCAGTTGTGGATGCGACTGGCAATAGAATCAAGTTCCGATGCTGTAAAGAGCAATATTGCATAGGAACCTGGAATATCAGGTCCATGAATCAAGGCAAATTGGAAGTGGTCAAACAGGAAATGGCAAGAGTGAACATCAACATTCTGGGAATCAGTGAACTAAAATGGACTGGAATGGGTGAATTTAACTCAGATGACCATTATATCTACTACTGTGGGCAGGAATCCCTTAGAAGAAATGGAGTAGCTATCATGGTCAACAAGAGTCCAAAATGCAGTACTTGGATGCAAACTTAAAAATGACAGAATGATCTCTGTTTGTTTCCAGGGCAAACCATTCAATATCACCGTAATGGAAATCTACGCCCGAACCAGTAATGCTGAAGAAGCTGAAGTTGAATAGTTCTATGAAGACCTACAAGACCTTTGAGAACTAACACCCACAAAAGATGTCCTTTTCCTTATAGGGAACTGGAATGCAAAAGTAGGAATTCAAGAAACACCTGGAGTAACAGGCAAATTTGGCCTTGGAATATGGAATGAAGCAGGGCAAAGGCTAATAGAGTTTTGCCAAGAGAACACACTGGTCATTGAAAACACTGTCTTTCAACAAAACAAAGAAGACTCTAAACATGGACATCACCAGATGTTCAACACCAAAATCAGATTGATTGCAGCCAAAGATGGAGAAGTTTTATACAGTCAACAACAACAGAAAAAGACCAGGAGCTGACTGTGGCTCAGATCGTGAACTCCTTATTGCCAAATTCACGCTTAAATTGAAGAAAGTAGGGAAAACCACTAGATCATTCAGGTATGACCTGTATCCAATCCCTTATGATTATACAGTGAAAGTGAGAAATAGATTTAAGGGCCTAGATCTGATAGACAGAGTGCCTGATGAACTATGGACGGAGGTTCATGACATTGTACAGGAAACAAGGATCAAGACCATGTCCATGGAAAAGAAATGCAAAAAAGCAACATGACTGTCTGAGGAGGCCTTACAAATAGCTGTGAAAAAAAGAGAAGTGAAAAGCAGAGGAGAAAAAGAAAGATATAGGCATCTGAATTCAGAGTTCCAAAGAATAGCAAGGGGAGATAAGAAAGCCTTCCTCAGTGATCAATGCAAAGAAATAGAGGAAAACAATCGAATGGGAAAAACTAGAAATCTCTTCATGAAAATTAGAGATACCAAGGGAAGATTTCATGCAAAGATGGGCTCGATAAAGGACAGAAATGGTATGGACCTAACAGAGGCAGAAGATATTAAAAAGAGTGACAAGAATACACAGAAGAACTGTACAAAAAACATCTTCAAGACCCAGATAATCACAATGGTGTGATCACTCACCTAGAGCCAGACATCCTGGAATGCAAAGTCAAGTGGGCCTTAGAAAGCATAACTACGAACAAAGTTAGTAGAGGTGATGGAATTCCAGTTGAGCTATTTCAAATCCTGAAATATGATGCTATGAATGTGCTACACTCAATATGCCAGCAAATTTAGAAAATAGCAGTGACCACAAGACTGGAAAAGGTAAGTTTTCATTCCAATCCCAAAGAAAGGCAATGCCAAAGAGTGCTCAAACCACCACACAATTGAACTCATCTCACATGCTTGTAAAGTAATGCTCAAAGTTCTCCAAGCCAGGCTTCAGCAATATGTGAAAAGTGAACTTTCAGATGTTCAAGCTGGTTTTAGAAAAAGCAGAGGAACCAGAGATTAAATTGCCAACATCTGCTGGATCATTGAAAAAGGAAGAGAGATTCAGAAAAAACATATATTTCTATTTTATTGACTATGCCAAAGCCTTGACTGTGTGGATCACAATAAACTGTGTAAAATTCTGAAAGATATGGGAATACCAGACCACCTGACCTGCCTCTTGAGAAACCTACATGCAGGTCAGGAAGCAACAGTTAGAACTGGACATGGAACAACAGACTGGTTTCAAATAGGAAAAGGAGTACGTCAAGGCTGTATATTGTCATTCTGCTTATTTAACTTATATGCAGAGTACATCATGAGAAACCTGGGCTTGAAGAAGCACAAGCTGGAATCAAGATTTCCTGGAGAAATATCAATAATCTCAGATATGCAGATAACACCACCTTTACGGCTGAAAGTGAAGAGGAACTAAAAAGCTTCTTGATGAAAGTGAAAGAAGAGAGTGAAAACTTTGGCTTAAAGTTCAACATTCAGGAAACTAAGATCATGGCATCTGGTCCCATCACTTCATGGAAAACAGATGGGGAAACAGTGTCAGACTTTATTATGGGGGGGCTTCAAAATCACTGCAGATGGTGATTGCATCCATGAAATTAAAAGACACTTACTCCTTGGAAGAAAAGTTATAATAAACCTAGATTGCATATTCAAAAGCAGAGACATTACTTTGCAAGCAAAGGTCCATCTAATCAAGGCTATCGTTTTTCCAGTAGTCATATATAGATGTGAGAGCTGGACTGTGAAGAAAGCTGAGCACCAAAGAATTGATGCTTTTGAACTGTGGTGTTGGAGAAGACTCTTGAGAGTCCCTTGGGCTGCAAGGAGATTCAACCAGTCCACTCTAAAGGAGATCAACCCTGGGATTTCTTTGGAAGGAATGATGTCAAAGGTGAAACTCCAGTACTTTAGCCACCTCATGGGAAGAGTTGACTCAATGGAAAATACCCTGATGCTGGGAGAGATTGGGGGCAGGAGAAGAAGGGGACGACAGAGGATGAGATGGCTGGATGGCATCACTGAATCAACGGAGGTGAGTATGAGTGAACTCTGGGAGTTGGTGTTGGACAGGGAGGCCTGGCGTGCTGTGAATCATGGGGTTGCAAAGAGTCGAACACGACTGAGCAACTGATATGAAATGAACTGAAAGAAGAAAAGCATTTGCAATATTCTTGAAAGGTACTGCTGATAGATTATATAGTTAGATTGGATGTCAAATATCAAGGTAAAAATGGTAAAAAAAGAAACACAGGATTATGTACAGGTTTTTTACTTTAACAATTCAGGGGCTCATTTTGAACCATATATAATTGGGGGGGAAAAAAGCCAGGAGAAATGAATATAAACAAGAATTCAGTGCCAGAGTAAATCCAAGTGGCAATGTCAAGTAGGCGATTGGATAAAATTCTTTAGTGCTAGGAAAGTTAGGAGTTTGAATAATACATTTGGCTGCCATAGTTTTTATTGACAATATTTAAAACCGTGCCACTGAAGCAGATCATATACACAATGATCACATGTAGTAAATGTAGAAAGTTTAAGAATGAAGTCCTCAGAATAACCAGCAAATGAAGCTAAGAACTTAAAAAGGAAAGTTAAGATGAAAATGAAAGACAAACAACTGAAAGGTATTGGTATCTCAAAAGGCCAAGTAAAGTATGATAAGATGAAGCTTATCAGGGGACTTCCCTGGTGGTCAAGTGGTTAAAAATCTACCTTGCAGTGCAGAGAATGTAGACTTGATCCTTGATTAGGGAACTAAAATTCCACACACAGCAGAGCAGCTAAACCATTGGACCACAACTACTGAATCCTGCAGACACTATAGCCAGTGTGCCTCAACTAGAGAATACATGAATTGCAATGAAAGATCCCACATGATCCAATGAAGACCTTGCATGCTGCAGCAGAGATCCAATGCAGACAAATAAATAATAAATAAATAAATATTTTTTAATGAAGTTCATTAAATACTTTTGATAGAACCATGAAGACAATAATGGGGATATCACCATGGAAATTGCCAATATTTTTTATTTCATTCATTAAATAAATAAATAAAATTGTATCCTTCTGACAAATGCTTCCTTTTACTCTCTCCATTATGTACTTCATTGAATTCCCAGAGACATTTCATTGAGAAAAAAATAGGTAATTTACAATGTTAAAAGCTAGTTTCTATAGCATTTCTAAAGTATTCTTTTTATGCTTCCTTTTTAAATGTTTCTCATAATCAAAATATATCATATTATTAATAGTATTTTCAGCAACATGTCTGAAAATTAAGCAGTGTGTCTTAAATATTAATTAAATTGTAATATTTTCAGCAATATGTCTACTAGTGTGTGTCAAAAGATATTGTCATAATCCCTCCACTAGCTAATATAGATTGCATAATGTGAAAACACAAATAGATTAAAGGATTAGATCTGATAGACAGAGTGCCTGAAAAACTATGGACAGAGGTTTGTAACACTGTACAGTCTGCAGTGATCCAAACCATCCCAAGAAAAAGAAATGCAAAAAGGCAAAATGATTTTCTGAGGAGGCCTTACAAATCGCTGAAAAAAGAAGAAAAGTGAAAGGCAAAGGAGACAAGCAAAGATACACCTATTTGAATACAAAGTTCCAAAGAATAGTAGAGAGATAAGAAAGTATTTTAAGTGAATAATGCAAAAAATAGGAGAAAACAATAAAATTATATCTCTCCAAGAAAATTAGAAATAGCAAGGGAAATTTTCATTCAAAGATAGGTACAATAAAGGACAGACATGATATGAACCTAATGGAGCAATATGAAATTAAGAAGAGGTGGCAAGAACACAAAGAAGAACTATACAAAAAAGAAAATGACCCAGATAACCACAATGGTGTGATCACTCACCTAGAGCCAGGCATCTTGAAGCATGAAATCAAGTGGGCCTTAAGAAGCATCACTAGGAACAAAGCTAGAGGAGGTGATAGAATTCCACCTGAGCTATTTCAAATCCTAAAAGACAATGCTGTTAAATTGCTGCACTCAATGGTCCCGCAAATTTGGAAAACTCAGCAGTGGCCATAGGACTGGAAAATGTCAGTTTTAACATCTATCTCAAAGAAGGGCAATGCCAAAGGATGTTCAAACTACCCCACAGTTGTATTCATTTTACATGCTAGCAAAAAATCTCAAAATCCTTCAAGCTAGGCTTCAGCAGTATGTGTCCAAGAACTTCCAAATGTAAAAACCGTATTTAGGAAAGGTAGAGAAACCAGAGATCAACTTGCCAACATTTGTTGGACCCAGATGAGAATTCCAGAAAAATATCTACTACTGCTTTATTGACTATGCAAAATTCACTTACTGTGGGTATCACAATTAAGTGTGAAAAACTCTTAAAGAGATGAGAATATCAGACCACCTTACCTGCTTCCCGAGAAACCTGTTTACAGTCAGGAAGTAACAGTTAGAACCTGACATGGAATAATGGACTGATTCAAAATCGGGAAAGGAGTAGGGCAAGGTTTTATATTGTCACCCTGCTTGTTTAACTTATATGCAGAGTACATCATGAAAAAATGCTGGGCTGGATGAAGCCCAAGCTGTAATCAAGATGGTGAGGAGAAATATCAATAACCTCAGACATGTTGATGACACCACAATTATGGAAGAAAGTGAAGCACTCAACTCTTGAGTTTTACCTCTTGTGGAAGGTAAAAAAGGAGAGTTAAAAAGTTGGCTTAAAACTCAATATTCAAATAACAAAGATCATGGCATCTGGTCCCATCACTTCATGACAAATAGATGGTGAAACAAAAGAAACAGTTACAGATTTTATCTTCTTGGAATCACTGTGGATGGTGACTACAGCCTTGAAACTAAAAGATGCTTGCTTCTTGGTTGAAAAAATATGGTAAACCTAGACAGTGTATTAAAAAGCAGACATTACTTTGCCTAACAAAAGTCCATATAGTCAAGCTATAATTTTTCCAGTAGTCATGTATGGATGTGAGAGCAGGAAAATTAAAAAAAAAATGAAAACTGAAGAACTGATGCTTTTGAACTGTGGTGCTGGAGAAGACTCTTGAGAGACCCTTGAACAGTAAGGAGACCAAACCAATCAATCCTAAAGAAAATCAACCCTGAATATTCATTGGCAGGCCTGATGTCCCAATACTTTGGGTACCTGATCAAAGACCCAACTCACTGGAAAAGATTCTGATGCTAGGAAAGACTGACGGCAGAAGGAGAAGGGTAATGCAGTAGATGAGTTTTTAGACAGCATCCCTGACTCAGTGGACATGTGTTTGAGCAAAGTCTGAGCAATGGTGAAGGACAGGAAAGTCTGGGGTGCTGCAGTTCATGAGGTTGCAAAGAGTCAGACAAGAATGAGTGACTGATCAACAAAATATGAAAAGAAACATATAAATTAAACCCCCATAATGGAATTGTAGTTACAGAGTTTCAAGGTATCCCTTATAAAAGAAAATGAAGGCTTGCAGATTATTTATGATTAGCTTTAAAAAAATCATAATTAGCAGAAAAACTCAAAATTTAACACATAAATAAACCAAATTATAGATTTTGTAATACCATAAATTCCTAGGCTCTTAAAATACTATATAAACCAAAATATTTGAAACATTTCAGAAAGTAATAAATTTAAAAATATATACACTTTTTGCTAATTTTCCATGTTCTATTTGCTTCCTTTCCAAAAATTAAGACTATCTTAGTTTCCTGTAGGATTCAGCTAAATACATAGAATATAGATGTAAAATCAGCAAGTTTTCCAATGTTATATTTCTTTCTTTCTTCTTCTTTTTTGTTTTTTTTCAAATTTGATGTCTTCACTGAAGAAAATTAGAAAGAGTAACTGGAAAATAAAGAGCTCCTTTTTCATTTCTATCACTCTATACTGATGATTTAATTAAACATTTTAAAATATAAATTTATTTATTTTAATTGGAGGCTAATTACTTTACATCTTGTATTGGTTTTGTCATTACATCAACGTGAATCTGCCACAGGTGTACACGTGTTCCCCATCCTGCACCCTCCTCCCACCGCCCTCTCCATACCATCCCTCTGAGTCATCCTAGTGCACCAGCCCTAAGCATTCTGTATCATGCATTGAACCTGAACTGGTGATTCGTTTCATATATGATATAACACATGTTTCAATGCCATTCTCCCAATTCATCCCACCCGGTCCCTGTCCCACAGAGTCCAAAAGAGTGTTCTATATATCTGTGTCTCTTTTGCTGTCTGGCATACAGGGTTATCATTACCATCTTTCTAAATTCCATATGTATGCGTTAGTATACTGTATTGGTGTTTTTCTTTCTGGCTTACTTCACTCTGTATAATAGGCTCCAGTTTCATCCACCTCATTAGAACTGACTCAAATGTATTCTTTTTAATGACTGATTAATACTCCATTGTGTATATGTACCACAGCTTTCTTATCCATTCGTTGGCTGATGGACATCTAGGTTGCTTCCTGTATAAGAAAACCAGCACATTTAATAATACACTTTCATTTTTAAAATTTTATTTATTCTTTAACACCAAAAAAATTTTATTGGAGTATAGCTGATTAACAATGTTGTGTTAATTTCAGGTAAATAGCAAAGGGACTTAGCCATATATATATATCCATCCATTCTCCCCCAAAACCCCCCTCCCATCCAGGCTGACACATAACATTGAGCAGAATTCCGTGTGCTATACAATATTTTTTCTGATTATTCATTTTAAGTATAGCTGTGTGTACAAGATGTTCCCAGATTCCTTAATAATCCCTTTGCCCTGGCAACAGTGAGTTCATTTTCTGAATCTGTGAGTCTCTACCTGTGGAAGTAAGTCCATTTGCATCATTTCTTTTTAGATTCAAGATATGAAATGTCATATGATATTTCTCACCAGTTTGATTTATTTTACTCAGCATGACACTCTCTAGGCCCATCCATGTTATAGCAATTGACTGTATTTGATTATTTTAAATGTCTGAGTAATATTCCATTGTACCTATGTACCACAACTTCTGTATACATTCCTATCAGTAGACACTTACGTTGTTTCCATTACTTGGCTGTTGTAAACATTGCTATGATGAACATTTGAGTGCATGTTACTTTTCAGGCCTTTTTTTTTTTTTTTCAATCCCTTTGGATATCTTGAAAAAGAGATACAGAACTGGAGGGATTATAAACCCTTGCTTCAGACTATACTACAAAGCTACAGTCAATAAAACAGTGTGGTACTGGCACAGAAATAGAAATATAGATCAATGGAACAGGATAGATAACCCAGAGATAAGCCCATACACCTGTAGTCAACTAATCTATGACAAAGGAGGCAAGTCTACACAATGTGGAAAAGACAGTCTCTTCAACAAATGGTGCTGGTAAAACTGGGCAGCCACATGTAAATAAATGAAATTAAATCATTCCTTGACTCCATACACAAAAATAAGCTCAGAATGGATTAAAGGCCTAAATGGTAGATCAGACACTATAAAACGCTTGGAGGAAAACACAGGCAGAACACTCTCTGACATAAAATCACAACAACATCTTTTTCGATCTAACTCCTAGATTAATGGAAATAAAAGGAAAAATTAGCAAACAGGATCTACTTAAACTGAAAAGTTTTGGACAGCAAAGGAATCAATGAACAAAATGAAAAGATAATTCACAGATTGAGAGAAAACATTTGCAAA